>CAJVGC010000001.1:53891396-53935734 GCA_910822075.1 Senecio squalidus | reverse complement strand
GATTTTGATGGACCTTTTGAGCGGTGTCTTTAATATAAAAAAAAAAAACAGAAAAAAAATATTTATTAAAACCCGTACTAGGTAGCCAATAATTGTTGAAGTGATTTAACGGAATTTGCGAGAAATAAAAATTCTCAATTGAAGCGTTGAAGAATTAAGGCGAAGTTTGGTCTTAGGAGTTTCATCATGATGAGCCATTAGGGATAATCAATCGAGTTTTGAAAGTAATATGGTTTTTGACTAAAATATTTGGATTTGTAGACTAATTGGAAGTTGATTGTTTCATATCGTTCATATTAATTCACTTTCATCCCAATTTTCCATTATTTTACCCATCACCCATTGATATGACCATAAGCCCTCTGAACTAGTTACTTAGACTCTATTGGTGGAGAAGCGTATCGTTATCAAGCCTATGATAGAATACTTGTCATGACTGAGCTTTGAGTGATTTCACATATATATTACACTGAGTGATTGAGTGTTATACTTCCCAAATCGTGAGATGCTTAGTTATGCATTTAAATTTTGGCTTGGTAATTATTAAATTCATCTTCGTAAATAAAAATTTTTGTAATTTACTCGATTCGTTGGGTATTTTATTTTTATTGAAGATGTTTGTTTTGTTCTAAAATCTAATAGTTTACTTGAGGACAAGTAAGATTCAAGTGTGGGGAATTTGATATGCTTGAAATAATCTATATTTTGTAGCCACATTTATCATATTTAAGCTCGTTTTCTGCAACTTTTGTTATGATTTGGTATATTTTTAGTAATAATTGCAGATTAGAGTTTTATTTGGATCATGGAGCGAAAAGGAGCTGAAACCGGCTTGAAACGGAGACAAACGAGCAAAAAATGTGAAGTTTGGGAAACAGCCGGCGGCTGAATCTTTTTAGCCGACGGCTGAATTAGATTTTCCACATTTGTTCATTTCGTGCCGCGGAAGCAACTTTTTCACCCGTGCATTTTAGCCGCCGGCTGAATTCAGCCAGCCGCCGGCTAAATCAGGCGGTTTAATTATCTATAAATAGGCTTCTAGGGTTCGGGTTTTTAACACATTATTCATTATTTTCAACCTACATCCATTCCGGAAAGCTGCAAGGAGAGTCCTAGAAGCCGTTGATCACGTGGAAGCTTTGGTTAATCACCGTTAATCATTCTTGAAGTTAGCAACTGTTTGGTTTGAACTTTTATGCATTATTATCTTGATACAATGCTTTGTTTTAAGACTTATTCTGTTATTTGTTTACAATCCAACATGAGCTAAACTCATTAAGCGATTGCTTGGATTGTTGAACCTGGATTTATGTTTTAATCAAGTTTATGTTTGAACTAATTGGTTTTTCCGTTATTGTTTACGTTTAATCGAGATCCATGTTTATTCAAAGTTATTAAATCTACTACTTAGCGTGATTGATAGATCTATAACATAACTAGCGTTCTTATAAGTTTATCAGTTATTTACGATTATATGAGTAGCTTGAGACTTAATTGAGATAGGCTAAGAGATTAGTAATTTAATAAATTGAATGAACATGACAATTATATCGAATCTGAATAATTGAGACTTTTGTTAATTCGTAGTCGACAGATTAAATTGTAAATAATAGTGAACTTAAAGCACAATTTAGAGTGGATAAATCTAAGAAAGCTCTTGATGTACGAATAATCGTATGATCTTTCTCTAAAATTGTAGGATTAGATAACTCTAGCGGGAAATCTAGTTATCATAGAAATCACAGTTAAACCAATCAAACATATTCTCGTTAATCATAATCCAGGTGAAACGTAATTCCAAGTAATCGCTGCTTTTTAATATCTGATTAATTTTCAAATACTTTTCGAAACAGTTTTTCATCCGCAATCCACTTAGTTAATTAAATTGCTATTTTACTTTAGTTATTTGTTTTCTGAATTATGTTCTCACAGAACTAAAACGCCCCCATATTTATTTGCTTTAATTAGTTTAATTATATAATTTGAGATAACGGATATAAATACACGTTCCCTGAGTTCGATCCGGACTTACTGATTCTATATTTGCGTATGATCAGGTACACTGCCTGTATTGTGTGTTAATCTACATTGGTAAAATCCTTTTCTAAACTTTAAATAATTTTATGTTATAAAATACACATCAGAAGACCGCCGGTACCAGGCTAGTACAGTCGGTACTCGGCTTCGGCCATGCGTGCGTGGGATTTAAACCGTCGGTACCAGGCTATTACAGCCAATTAACCAGGTTACTAGCCCAAATATTTCTAAAAGCCGTATCGACAAACACATACCTATATCTCCAATTCCTATGACTAGACGCACAATCACGAATGAATTTTTGCTTCCTATCTCTCAACCCTACTGAATACCAATCATTGGATTTAGTCAATTTATAGCACTTCCTAAACAAAGACACTGTTGGTTTTATTCCCATTGCCACCAGCAACATCTCAAAAGTCACGATTTTTGAACAAGCTACAGGATGTAATTGTGCAAATCCCAGTTTGTAATAGTTCAGCATATTCAGGTAAAAAGCGGTGGCAGGCAATCTAAAATTGCAATGGGAAAGGTAATGTATATAAAGGGCTACCTTCCCTTTCGGCGGAGAATTGGCTCGTTGGTGTTCGCTAGATACGATAGCATTATATTTCCTAAGGCATGGGTACACTTCCGTAAATCTTTCTAGCATTTTGTTATCGATTCTGCTAGGGCTATGATAAACTGAGGGCAATTCTTTTACTGACACTGGCTCCCCCATGTCAAACAAAGGTAACTATGGTATGCCTAATAAATAACACGGTATATCAGTTATTGCTAGCAGGTGCAAACAAATGAATGCAAAGGACAAGTAAGTCATATACCTGCAGAATAGTCTCCTAACACAAACAACCGATTACTCCTGCAACAAGACAAGCAATTACAATTAGAAGGTTTAGCTTACGACTTAAAACATCAAAACAATAAAGCATACTAGGTCCCGACATCGGTACTCGGTTAGACTAGACCGCCGCTAGGTTATCGCCGGTACACGGGCTACGAACAGCCGGTACCCGGCTAAAACTCCCGGTACCCGGGCTTGCGTCTGCTCGACCCCCAAACCGCCGGTACCCGGCTAAAACTCCCGGTACCCGGGCCTAAACCGCCGGTACCCGGGCTTGCGTGTGAAGACCGCCGGTACCAGGCTAGTACAGCCGGTACTCGGCTTCGGCCATGCGTCGTGCGTATGAAGACCGCCGGTACCATGCGTGCGTGGGATTTAAACCGTCGGTACCAGGCTATTACAGCCGGTACCCGGCTTCGGCTCTCGGCTTTTCGGTTTGCCTCACTACCGCCGGCACTGTAGCTCGATCGCAAAAAAAAAAAAAAAAAAAAAAAAAGGGAACGCAGACTTACGAGTATAATGAGTAGTTACGACTTGAAAACTGTTGTTTTGACAAATCCTAACTCCGGGGCATGATGAGGTTAGTAGGGATTACCCTATGCATATATATAGGTAATCCCTAAAACCTAAATACTAACATGGGCTTTTATTGCTTAAAGCCTGCAGCTACAAGCAAGCCCATTGAGCAAGATTGTACTGCCTGTATGCCATCGCCTGACAGGCTGTCATCACCTGTCAGTCGCCTGTGAAGATTGTACCGCCTGTATGCCATCGCCTGACAGGCTGTCATCACCTGTCAGGCTGTCATCACCTGTCAGTCGCCTGTCAAGCTGTCATCGCCTGTCAGGTGGTCGACATATGTCATCGCTTACCAAGTACCGCCTGTCAGGTTGTCTTAGGTTGTCAATGCTTGTCGTACCATATTTGAAGGTGCTTACCCTTGTCGTGGACCACAGTCATAATGACGCTTGACAACCACTTTACTACTGTCGTAATAGTGAGACGTCGCATCTTAACAATAATAAAGACAGAAGACGATTCGTATACCACTGATTGATTATTAAGGCAGTTTAAGTATTCATGATCGTCATTAATTGATGGACGTTACCAATACTTGAAACTATCCATATAAATACGTAGTCTAAATCATTGTCGAGGGCACCTTATTCTCACTTCAACACACACACAAAAGCTTAAACAGAGTTCATATACTCTTGCTTTCATCTTCAACCTTGATCACCCTAGGTTCGTCAAGAACTTGTTGGGTTTGCACTATGCTCATCACAGGAGATCAAAGGTTGACATCACCTATTCCTTGTGTTTGACAACCACTGCTCGAACAGCTACTAAGATCTAAGTTGTGTGGAGAGTGTTCTACTTAAATCTAAATGCATAGTACCTTTTTAAATTGCTTTATTACAAATAAATTTACGTTTATTATTGAGATAGTAATACATTTTTCAAACTATGTTTAGCGCACACAAAGTTCATATCTTTTCATAAGTATAACGTGTTTCGCCGTGCTCCGGGCTAAGCATATCTTATTTTGACTTGACTCGATCTCATCCATGATTTAGCAAGACTATCATGGGTATATTTGACAAAGAATCTATGAATAGCTTATGAGAGTTTGAGTTTATTTTCTAAAGGTTTAAATTAATAATTTTGTTTGGTTAATAATTTTTGTAAAGTTATATATAAGCTTCTGAAAATTAGACTATTTCAAACCGATTAAGTTTATAATATATTAAACTATATAAAAATATCTCTTTAAATATATATACTTTATTATTTTATATTTATGTTAGTTTATATTTTTAAGTTCCAGTTCAGCTATTATATATATGATATATCTATGAATATAAAAACTTCATTTTTCAATTTTAAATATAAGTTTTAGCTATAAACTTAGCTTGGCAAACATTAGTCCAAATGTATATGTAATAATGTAATTGCAATGATTATAATGTAAGAACTATTATTATTAAGACTAATTAAGTTAATAATCAACTCGAAATTGATCTATATATATATATATATATATATATATATATATATATATATATATATATATATATATATATATATATATATATATATATATATATATATATTTGGTTTTTATTGAGAATCATTTAAATATTTAGGAACCAAATGAATCACTTTTTAACCATTCATTTAACAAAATCCACTTGATTTTCAAAAGTGAATCTTTTGAATTGTAAACTTTTACGAAATAAAAAAATATACGATTAGAACGGGTTTTTAATTCTCTTTTGGAAAAATATAAACTTTTTAAAATTTGACGATTTTCTTTTATATTCACTGATAAATATACTATAAATTTTGAATTTTTCAAAAACTGTGTGTATACATTGATGATACCATCTTATACACTTGTGTATACATAGGTATTCATTGGTGAATATATAGTTAGGATGTAGGTCACGAACTACTTTCATACACCGGTGAATAGAAGTGTATTCACTTGTGTATACACATCTATTCACCAGTGAATATATGGTTCAAATGTGCTTTTGGCGAATTAGTATATACAACAGTGTATATTTAGTATATACACTAGTGTATATACCGAAACTCATGAGAAAAAAAAAGTCGTTAAAAGTATATCAATTGGATGCTCGTTGGAAAAAGAATTAAATGTTTATTTTAATGTTGTAATTAGTTTTTCTAAAACCTAGTTATACTTTATATATGTCAATTTAAAGTTAATTGTTAATTCAAAGTGAGTTTTAAATTAGTGGTTAAAAAGTGGTTGTTATGGTTCTAAATATTTAATGGTTCATATATATATATATATATATATATATATATATATATATATATATATATATATATATATATATATAGGGACTGATTCATGCGAGAACTCAATTTTTTGCGAGAACTGCGAGAACTCATTCTTAGCCACTCATTTATTTTCTAGTATTAAATAATTTTTCTAAATTAAAAAGGGTAAAGTAGTAATTTCTTAAATTTCCACTTTTTTGTTTAGTTTAATTCCATTGTTTTTATCTTTTTTTTTTCTTGGTCGCTACTTATTTATCTCTTTTTTAGTTATATTTTATTCAAAAATAATACCATAATGAGCTATCATATTTGTTTAAAAAATTCTCAGAATGTATATGTCAACTGCCAGATTTTAAAATGTTCATAAATGAACAAATAGTTAATTTTGAGCTTAATATTTATAAAGAACTTATAAAGAACGAACAAGAAGTTGAATAAAATCCAAATAAAAATAAGGATATAATAGATTTTCTTAGTAACAAAATACCAATAATGGATTTAATAATTTAAATAAGTACAAAGCTTTTGTTTTCTCGATTAAGAATTATAGTTGTTCATCTATGCACATGGTGGTGTTCACAAATGAACAACTTAAGAAAAAACATAACGTTCTAAAATACAAAAGCGACTTAAATGTTCTCAAGTGAACATGTAAAAAAGGTGTCATCTTCTCCTCTATCTGAGACCATCAAGTATACAATAAAAGAAAGGACTTAAATGTTCTCAAGTAAACAATTTGAACATGATCAAATCCCTCGGAATAACAATATGTTTTCACATGAACATAGTATTGATCAAATGTGAACAAATCCGTTTTTACATGAACATAGTATTGATCAAATGTGAACAAATCCTAAAACTAGATACAAAACAAATGGAGAAAAGAGTATCATTTATATTCTTCATCTTTGTTTTTCTTCATAATCATCTGCATATGGTAAAATTACTTTTGTAACATAATGCCACAATAAAAAAATCAAAATGAAATTCTTAAAAGTTTGACAGAAACTCACAAAATAATTAAACTAAATAAATACACATACGCTTACCACATATAATTCACAAAACATTAAAAATATTAATTTCAAAGATCTACTTTGACCCAAAAATACAAACATACTTGTTAAAATTTTGATTAATGAATTTCTTAATTGTTTTTCCAATATTTAAAAAAAAATAGGTTGAAGAAGAGACGGTGATAAAAAAAAAATGAGGTAAGAACTTTTTAATTGTTTTTCCATATTTAGAACTCTGGAACAAACACAATAAACATAATTTTAATTAAAAATAATAATAATAAAATGAGGTAATATTATCTTTATATCACGGTTCATAGTTTTTCTCAACAATCTTTACATATAAAGCAATTAAATTCATCATACAAGAAAACAAATTAAGAAAAAGTTACATATTTATAAATTATTTTTATTAATTTTCAAAAGAAATTTGTTTCCCAAATAAAGGGTATCAGATTAAAGATATATTTTCAAAAATGAAAATTAAAAAAGAGAAGGAAAAAAAGAAACATGAAAATGGTGATTACTTGTCAGTGTAGGCGTGTATATCATCAAGAAGAAGTACCATGTTCATCATATTTTAATATTCAAACGAAAGATAATTTTAGAGGGTTTTTGATTTAGGTAACTGTTTAAATGATTTTAAGGAAGTGATAAACGCATTTATAGGGATTTATAGGAGAGAGGTAAATATTCTAGGAAGAAAATGTAAAAGTACAATGCTATCCTTTTCATTCTTATAAAACATTACCCAATTTTCAATTTAATTACCATCATGCCATTTTCGTTTTTAACCATTGATCTAATCATCTAATGGTTCAAAATTAGTTCTCGCAGTTCTCGCAGAAATATTGGTTCTCGCATGAACCATTCAATATATATATATATATATATATAGAGTTGGTTTCATTTAAGAACCATGTAATTATTTAGAAACCAAAGGAACCATTTTTAGGCCCTTGGATCATGTTTTAATCAAAGTTTAATTATGTAGGGGAATTTAATGGAAACAAGGGTATAATGGACATTTAACCTAATAATAAATCAGACCTAATCAAATCTAATTCCCCCAAATGTCAAGACACATCTTCATCTTCTCCAAAATCAAGTTCATGTTCATCTTTTTCCCCTAAATTCTTTCAACAAACTCGATTTTTCTTCATAATCTTCAAGTTTTTAGTATTAAATCATATATATCTTCTCTGATCTAACCATCATCTAGATCCAATTGAAAAACAATCCATTTTTTTTCTTCTTTTTGACCTAAAATTCGTACAAACCCAGATTTGGCTAGAATTTCTTCGTTGGTGTCCTCATTCACTGAAATCATCTTCGTTGGCTAGAATTTCTTTTGGTGTCCTCATTCATTGGGCTTTTGATTTGGGCCTTGACACTCTGCAATTTGGAATTCGGTTCACTTGGTGAAACTAAAAACAAAAGAAAAAGAGGATAAGAAGGTACAGCAATTAAATAAAAAGAGACAAAGGAACGGTGGTGGACAGAAGAAATAAAAGGAAAAGTAACTTGGTATATACACATGTATGCGCATATTTCCCTATTTTAGAAATCCTTGTTTTTACATAGAGAGAGCTATAGATAGAAAGGTTGTGAGAAATGTTGGTATTATATAAGGTTGGATACTATGATAAATGACTAGTATAAAAATAGATAGTTGATGATTAAAAGCATTAATTAACATTTTAAAGTCTTATGTCAACAATTCTTATTATAATCGAATAGAAAATGTGTATTACCAAAATTATTCCCGAAATACTTAGCATGTTATTTGTATAATTATATATCTTACTTATTCCATATTTTTATCTTGTGTAATTTTGGTACGTCTCCTAATCTCGCGTGTGTTTGTTAAGGATGTCAATACAATATATATATATACACAAGTGAATATACAATACACCAGTGAATACGCAATATACACAAGTGAATATACAATATACACCAGTGAATACGCAATATACACCAGTGAATACGCAATATACACAAGTGAATATACAATATATATATACATAAGTGAATATACAATATACACCAATGAATACGCAATATACACAAGTGAATATACAATATACACCAGTGAATGTATGCATCATATACACTGGTGTATATTGTGTATTTATTAGTGAATATTGTGTATAATGTAATGTATACATCATATACACTGGTGTATATTGTGTATTTACTAGTGAATATTGTGTATATAGTGGTGTATAATGTAATGTATGCATCATATACACTGGTGTATATTGTGTATTTATTAGTGAATATTGTGTATACACTAGTGTATAAATACACTACTGTATAGTGTATAAATACACTAGTGTATAACTATACATTAGTGAATATTGTGTATACACTAGTGTATAGTATATATGGTTCAGATGTGTTTTTTGTGAATTAGTATATACACTGGTGAATATTTAGTATATACACTAGTGTATATACCGAAACTCACTAAAAAAAAAAAAAAAAAAAAAAAGTCGTCAAAAGTATATCAAGTGGGTGCTCGTTGGAAAGATAATTAAATGCTTGTTCTAATGGTGTATTTAGTTTTTCCTAAAACCTAGTTATACTCTAGATATGTTAATTTAAAGTTAATTAGGATTTTAAAGTGGTTTTAATTGATTTCCAATTTGGCTCTCAATTTTGACTTAATTACAAAATTGCCACCTTGAGTTTAATTTTTGATCTAAATGATCTAATGGTGATTAAATGGTTCCTAATGGTTCCTAAATAATTGATGGTTCCTAAATGAACCCACCTCTCTATATATATATATATATATATATATATATATATATATATATATATATATATATATATATAATTGTACGAGTATGAAGTATGAACACAAGTATTTTCATCATACAATCCTACCACCACAACCATCTTATTGCGTGGCTTCTGGTAGAATCTTCCTCATAACCAAAAGCTACAAGAAACACAAGAAAGTCTTCAAAAACTTATCCAACAAAAATATATAACATTTTGATAGGTTAACACAAAAATATATTAATACATAATAATCACGACCCAAAGAAACACTTTAAAAAACAAACTAAGTAAATCGATTGAAAAATTATGACAATAATGAATATATTTTTTTAATACAAAATTAATACGAACTATTTTAATATATAATTATTAAAATAAAAGTTTCATGTATTAAAATTAAGGAATTTGCTATTTGTAGCCCCTAACCAATACTTAATTGATTAACTTCCAACAAACTTTGAATTTAAAAAAAGTAAAAAACAAAATGAAAGTGTAACCAACTATCACTCACGTTTCTATTTTTAGTAAAATAATCTGAATATTTTATAGTCAATAACTTGTGTTCATTAAAGAATCAATTGGAGAAACTTATCACTTCCAAATCTGATGTTACACAACCCCATGTAAATGATAAAATACATACCACAAGTTTGTCCACTAAGCGATTAAATTCATAAAAATGGAGCTGCGAAATTTTAGAAAATATTTCTAAATAATAATTACTGTAAAAAGGTTGGAAAAATGAAATGCTATTGACTCTTTTGAATGAAAAACGTGGGTAGTTTATTTTTTTTATTTTTTTTTTTAAATTCAAAATTAGTTGGAAGTTAACCAATTAACCATTTTCTAGGAGGCTACAAATAGCAAATTCCTAATATTAATATTTAAATATAGATCTTCATCTAATCATTTATTATTTTAGTTTAGCCCTTATGATTTTATAATTAAATCATTTAACTTTAAATTAGTATTTAAATATAAATCTTTATCTAATATTTATGACTAAAATTGTTTTGAAACCCACTATGACAAAAAATAATAATTAAAGTTTTTAATATATATCAATCAATATACTTTTCGTTAACGTATTGCTTATTTAGAACAATTGTTTAATATTGAAATTCGGAAAAATACATTGATGGTATGTATATGTATTTCAATGTTAAGTAAGAGTTTATTTTGTATTGAAGACACGTAAATTACTAAATGTTGTGTTTTTATAACATAGATTTTTCTTTATTTGTAACACATGAATTATATATATAAACAAGAACTTAACCTATGACTATTTTTTTTACTCATTAAGTCATGTATAGATATGATGTTTACCCGGATAAATGTTGTTTATACCATAAACAAGAGATTACATGTCCAGGCTACACCCGGATTGAAACAACTTTTTTTTATCTCAATTTTAATATGGTTTTTTTGTTATGATTAGATAATATTAAATAAAAATAAAACATTTTATTTTAAGTATGGTATCAATAAAAATTATATACTATATATCATTTGTTTTGGTTAATAAATTAAAAAATAGTAATGTGTGTTTAAAAAACCGAAAACAACATCTAACCCTTTGAAAGACAAAAGTAGACCAAAAATTATTATAAAAATCTAAACTTCTCGAATTTAATTGATAAATTACTTAACTAATCTTAAAAATTTTATATTAAGAAAGAAAAAAAGACAATATTTAACTTGGCTAATCTTAAAAATCTCAAATAAACACATGAAAAATTATATGACAATATTGTCCATGAAGATCTAAACTTCTCAAATTTAATTGTTAAAATTATTTGATTAAAATAGATTAAGAGTTAAAAATATTAACTATAAAGTTTAAGATTAAACTTTAAACAGAAAAATAAATAAATAAATAAATATAAATAATAATAGTTATAGATTAAAAATAGAAAATAATAATAATAATTAGATTGGAAAAAAGAAAATGAAAATATATAGAAAATAATAATAATTAGATTGGAAAGAAGAAAATGAAAATATAAGCAAATGATATAAAGATAAGAATTAGAAAAAAAAAACTAAAGAAATGTTAAAAAGGGTTTATCCTTGACCTTTTAAAAATGAGGCTAGAGTGTTAATCATCTGAATAGAATAACATTCTGAAATTTTTTTCTATATATATTATTTATATATTAATTAATAATGATACCGTCTACTACGATTTTAATATACAAATTGACTCTCTTTGGAGTCAAATTTAAACACTATGCCTTGTAATTAAGTTAGTTAATAAATAAAAATGAGAATTATATCTTAAAGCACTATTAATTTTATCTAAAATTTGCTAATTGATATAATGTATTATATAATTCAAAATATCTTTACTGTGTAATAATCATGTCACAATATGTTGTTTCCAAGTAACTTGTACTATGACATAATCACCGATTTATTGTTGTGTTGATGAAGAAAAAGATGATTAAGAAGAGATTACTCATGTTTTAATATTTTTCAGCTATAAATTTGTAAGGAGATTATTATTATTATTATTATTATTATTATTATTATTAGATAGATGTTTCAAGAATTTTAAAATATTATTATTATTATTACTAATATTATTATTATTATTAGATAGATGCTAATTCTTCGGAGGATTTCTATATAAATATTTACTATCACTACTAGTACTCCCAACACTTTTTAACCTTTAGAAAAACCTTTGAATAGGAAAGTATCCTCGACTGCTTCACTCGCGATACTTGAGTATCCATGCACAAGAGAGTTATTTTCCCCGATATTAAGTTTGGTATCCAAATTTGTACTACCCTCGTAGCACATTGTGCTACTTTTTCCAGCATCTATTATTGAGTCTGTGACTTGCGATGAATACGAGGAGAATCTCTCAGCTCCTTCAAACCCTCGTTGTATATAAATTACATGTTCTTTCTTTTTTCGTTTCTTCTTCTATGTTGATTTAAATCCCATGCACCCGAGATACCTACAAACCAGCAGGAGGCCGGGAATATCCTTAATCGCCCCCAAGAAATCGGACCAAAATGTTGTTGTCAAGGTTTTCATTAATTCGGATTGTTTTGAGAATTTTTAATGTATCAAGAGGGATAAAATAAGAAAAATATTAGCTCATTAAGATAGAATAGTAAGTTAATACTTGAAGATTGTAATTTTAATACACTCAAAATAATCAACGCGAATTCAAAAAGTGCATGTTTAGGTGATATATTTATTAAAACTTGGTCAAACTAATATCAATGAAAAAAAAAATTATGTGGTTAATTAGATGAAAATGATGTTAACAGAAGAGTATATTTTGTGGTTCATACTTTCTTTGTCAATGAATAATAATTTCGTGGAATTTTGTTGTAGAACTTGTAACGTTGACCTAAAGGAAGCAATTACAAGTGTGATATTTGCAGCTCCGAGATGTTCCGATACACCTGAACTGTTGTTGATAGAAATAATTTTACAGCAAAATACGGAAAAGAGTTTGTTTCTGTAGCTATTGAGTTTCGCCCTGTTTAAACCGCATGATATGTTATTCAAAATCCCCGTGACTGTGGTCTGTTTGGCTCAAAATGATTCTACCCGTCTGACACGTTTCCCAAAATGACCAGTTGTGACCCGTGACCCATTTCGCAACATCTAGTTCTAGCAGTTGAATTGCATTTTCCAAATAAAATAACAAAATAATTATCATTGAGGTGGAAAAACGGGTTGCTGAGGGTAACATGTGTAAAACAAATACCGTGTCAAAACAGGTCGGGTTGACCCGTAGGAAGGCATAACAGGATGTCAGAGTCTCTGCAAATAAAGTGAATGATGTGTTGAGCTAAGATGTTTAACATTTGCAGAATTCAAATCCAAATTCTTGGGATGCAATGAAAAAAGTGACTTCTCTAGTATTTGAATCACGATAAGGTGTCTAGTTGCTTGTTTCGTTTCTTTGTTCTTAGGGTTGGTATGTTTTTCTTAGCTTTGTCCTGGTACAGTTTTTTTGCTACAAATAGAAAACGCATCCAAATTAAAATATATTTCAAAAAACCCGTTTACTTGTTCCTAGGTCTAAAGAACTCACGTCCTTTTAGTTGTTCCTATGTACGACACATCCCTATTCTTGGAAACTTTGCATCCAAGTATCGTGCCACAGGATTCAGTGGAGGATTAATTAACTACTATCGTTGTTTTTTACCCAAACTTGGTTGATTTTCTTTATAGTTTTGGTTTCGAAAACTTTTTGAAAGATTTTTAAAACCGTTTTCACTATAACCCGTGCTCTGATAACAGGTCTGTCACACCCCGCTAAAGCGGAAACACGGAATGTGAAGAGCAAAGAATCATTTCACGGGTTACACTAAAATTAACGGTTCGAGTCATTAAGATTTAAATTAAAAAGTACAATTCAAAGATACAACCAAGATTCAACGTAAGACCATAGTACATAACCAAAATGTTTTTAAATAAAATTCCCAAAATAAGGTCTTCTTCCCAAGGTACACTTCACATAAAAGACTTGACCCGCCTGAGCAATGCACTTCATAACTTACGCTTAGTTCCTGAAACATGAGATAAAGTGTCAACTACGAAAACGTAGTGAGTGAGTTACAGTTTATGAATTGAAGAAAAGTTCAATTTAATAGTTCATAAGAGTCGTTCAAGGTCAAAGAATTTCAAGATAAGATCAAGTACTTAAAATTTAAGAATGACTTAATTAAATCTAAGTGCTTAAAATTCGAGAATAATTTAGTTTCAAGTCAATTTCAAGTACGTTTAAAATAAGTTCAAGTACGACCAAAGTAAGTTCAAGTCAAGTGCAAAAGCCAAGTAGTGTAGCGAGCGAAAAGGTTCGTACTCATTACCTCAGCGGTGGATTAATCCACATGTGCAAGACAATAAGTAAGTATATGCGTAATATAGACCTATGATCCTCGAGTTGTACCAACCACTAAGCTTAATATACGTAAGATTTAGTCTACACACTAATCCGATTCTGGTCAAGTACCTGCCCACTAGTCAAGTCTAAAGTCAGAGTTCGCGAGAACTTAGCAATATGTACCTTGGTCGCTACCCATTGGTAAGGAGTGACCGCTCCTAAGTATCGATACCCATAATCTATGCTAACGGCTTGTGTTAATAGTGTGTATAGTCGTCCAAGAAAAATTGTGGGGCATTTAGTCGTTCCATTTTCAAAAGTCTTTTTGTCTGCACTCACGGCGTTATATTCTCACCTAGGGTTTAGCACCTAAATACAACCAAGCTATCAATGTCTATTCAAGTATCCAAAGAGGCAAACCTAGGGAGTCTAAAGTAAGCCAATCCGAACAATTGATGTTGTTTACGCATGTTCGTCCAAATAGTTCGCACCAAAAAAAAAATAATAGTTCCAAAGTAGTTCAGATAGTTCAAAAGGTTTCCAAAAATAGAAAGGTCGTTCAAATAGTTCAAAAGTCGAAGTAGTTCATAAGTTCAATAAATCAAAATAGTTTGATAAGTACCAAAAGTCAAAGTAGTTCATAAGTCCAATAAGTCAAAATAGTTTGATAAGTACCAAAAGTCAAAGTAGTTCATAAGTCCAATAAGTCAAAATAGTTTGATAAGTACCAAAAGTCAAAGTAGTTCATAAGTTCAATAAGTCAAAATAGTTCGATAAGCAATTTCACATAAAAGCTATAGTTCAAAAACAATTTGATCTCATGTTTCCCCCAAAAAGTATATTTAAATGTAAAAGTAAGGAGGGGTGTAACTCACGGTTTGCGAAGATAAGTGAACTCGGAATCGGTCGGATAAAGGAGCCGAAACTCACGGAATGCCTAAGAATACCAAGATTGTCCAAAAGTTAATGTCTTATTAGGTTCTTATATAAGATTGGGTAACTTTTGTTTATGATTATGTGTTGAAGTCAAATCGTCTCAAAATTGGTCCGAAGCGGTTAACGTTTATTTTTAGTTCGAAAGTTCAAAGTTAAAGTTATTACTATGATAGACATGTTTAGGTTACTGAAATGGTTTAGATTTTCTAATGAAATTTGGGCAGCGCTTCCGCGCCCAAATTTCATGTCCAAAACCTACAACCAATTCCGCTCACAAAACATGCATATACACATAATAACTTCATAACAAGTCAAATAAGTCCAAAGAGTCCAATACAAGTCATTATTATAATTAGTTTTACTCATCTCAGTCTTATCATAATATTAGCAAAAGTCCAGAATGTGTGTACGAGTTTTAAACAACCAAAACGACGATTTTCGGGAAGAACAGCAGCCCGGTGCGCGGCACCTGTCAGGGGGTGTTGCGCACCTCCTTGCTGTTCTTCACCGTTTTGTGATTTCTTTGCCAAAAACGTTTTATTACCCATAGATTTCGACATGCAACCAGTAGATATCTTATACAACATCATTTTTATAGTTTCTAAACAACTTTTATCCACAAAAACATAGATCTAAGTATCATCTAGATAAAAATCGTTTTTGTAGAGAAAGTGATATAAATCTTTATAAAAATTCATTTTTGTTGTTTAGATCATACATGCAATTAGTAAAAACAGTAAATAAAGGTAGGAGAAAGGTTTCTACCGAATCAAAATGAGTGGATGATGTTTTGAACGAATTTAGAGCTCCAAAAACCTTTACAACGGTGGTCCTTTTTCGAAATCTGTTGGTCCCTTTAACTCCTTTGGATGATATGAACGATTTTTATGGATAGAAACTGGATTTTGGTGGCCAAATATTCTGGAGATGGAGATGTTTGGTGGTGTTCTTGAGAGAGTTTGGGAGAAAATGGATGTATGTGTGTGTTTTTGATTATCAAAAATGAATAAGTAAAATGGAAATAGGGATAATAATAATGAAGTGTGTTGGGTGTGTAAAAATGCAGTGATTACTGACCTATACCCGAGATTGATTGGTTGAAAGTTGTAAAAATCGAGACAAGGACTAAAAATGTAATATTTTTGAAAACTGGTGAAAGGTGCTGCGCACCACAAGAGCAGGTGCTGCGCACCGGGGGATTTTTCAGCATTTTCTGATTTTTCGTTTTTACGTTCTTGCTTCGTTGGACCTTTTCGTTAATTGAAAGTTCTTAATTATGATTAGTTATGAACTTAGGAAAGTTCATTAGATGTTTTCTTGGCATTAGGACTTATATAATTGATTCCGGAAGTTATTCCGACACTGGTTCCGACAGAGTACAGACTTAGTAGTTACGAACTAGAACAAAGCGAATATGATAAAAGAGTGACTAATGATTCGAACCGATATAGTAGCTGAACAAGTACCTAGATTTTTGACGGTTGTCACATTCTCCCCGGGTTGAAAGGAATTTCGTCCCGAAATTTAGTTCGTCCCATGAGGAAGAAATGTCGTCGGGTTATGGTGGGTTCTCCTGACGAATTTTGGTCCCTGCGTTTCCACGCGGTTGTGGGGCTACGTCGGAGGTTCCACTGAATTCGGAGATGAGTACGAGGTTCGGTTAATGTCGTCTGACCTTGGAGACGACAACCTGAGCGGTTCAACACGGGAGTTGATTCGGTAGCAGTTTTGACCTTGTTTAGAGGGAGATGACAAAGGTCTCATCCGATGAACACTTTACAAGTGTGAGGATGGAGCACGTAAGAACATTAGGAGACGGTTGGGAAAGTTAAAAGCCATGAGAGGTCGGATCGGTATATTCCAAGACTTAGATTGAACCGGTGTACTTCAGGCTTAGTTTGCCGCGTTTCCTGAAGCAGACTATCCTCCTTCCGTGGCGACATCCTAGGGGATACCCTATTGCCATCTAAGGGATTGAGGCTTTTCTTCTAGATGGTCACGCAGCTCCTTGGTCGGGTACAGGAAAGCTTCTAGTCTTTCGCGAGTACAGGTAGACGTAGGACCTTGCAAGTCGTCGACCGTCAGCTTCCAGCCGATAGGGCGGTGCTCGACGCTTGCGTCCATGCATAGACTGATGGGTGCACACTTAGTGCTGGCACGGGGTCCGTGACATAAGTGTATCCGATTAAAGGAAGGCGAATAGTGAGAGATGATGAGGTCTAGTCGCGTTCCTGGCGATTCTCGGGAGGGCATTCCGAAGAGAGAGGGACGTAGATCGACTAATAGAGGGATGAGTTTCGGTGTCCTGCCTTGACCTCGAGGTAAGTGAGGCACTTGGCGGGATACAGGGTAGTGTCCTTACACATGTCCGGCCAGAATAGAATTCTCGGGAACTCCTGTTACAGCAAGTCGGATCTCGGGTAGATGGAATAACAATTCGATGGCCCTTGTCGGGAATGGGTTCACGAATACCATCGGGTTTCAGAACTCGTGCTTGGAGCTTGGCGCAACGAGTTGCGTTTGGCATGAGTTCGGCTCGTGCAAGGGTGGCTATGAAATCAGGGAAATGTTCTGTTCAGGGTCGGAATTTGCACTTTGAGCATTGGGCGTACAACCTCTGATCTCGGGAGCGTTCTAGGGTGAGTTTGGGATGTTCACGGGATCTTCCTTGAGTAGGTGTGAGTGTTGGCGAGGGGTATGATTATCAATCATCCAAGAACGGCCTACACACTTTGTTCATTAAGTCCATGAATACCGGCGGTGTGTTGTTTAGGCGTACTGACAGAGGGAAAGGCTTGGGGGGTTTGCATCGAGTTTGGGGAAATGCGGTCCTCGGAAGTGTTGGTCAAAATGTCGCGAACCTGGTGATAACTCGGGCGGGGTCGACCTTTGAGAGGTATGCTGCATCCTGCAACTATTCGGACTGGTTGCCGATCCTCGGGGATGGTTATCGGTTCTCGACGGTCTGCTTGATGAGTTCATGACGCTTAGCTTACAACGGATGGGTCTGTCTGTCTCTCGTTAGGGAAGTTGGGCTCCCCGGGTTGAATTTGTGTGGTAGAGTTAGGGTTGGGAAGTTCCTACAGCAGCTTTGGCCGCCTTAGCATCTCAAGTGGTGCTAGATGGTAGGGAGCCTTGGCTATTGGTGCCGTGCTAGGAACGAGGTTTATTTGAAATTTTCACTCGTCGCTTTCGGCGGTAGTCCGGGCAATTTCTCAGGAAATCTTTGGATGGTCCTTGACTACAGAGGTGTCTTGGACTCGGCTTTCCTTAGATTTATACTCGACGTCGTGAGCGGAGGGTGCGTCGTAGTCCTTCTCGGGATGCTAGTGAGTTTATCGGAACGAACGACCTTGACTCAATAGTGCGGTGATTGGTCTATCCGACGATAGCGTCAAGGCTTGATGGTTCGGTAAGAACTGGGTCGATGGAAAAGTTTTAGGCAAACGAAGTACTGGGAATCCTAAATTTGCATTCGTAGCTGCGACTATTGGATCGTTGGCATATTCGAAGGAAAACTATCCGTAAAGCCTGAGGTCCTAAACTGATGAGATGTCTAATCTCTAAGGGGCAAGGTTTTCTTCAGCTCTTGAATCAAATAGTGCGGAAGGAAAAGGGTCATTTGACAGGGAACGTACCAGTAGTTGCCTTAAGGTTCTGAGAGGTTTCCTCGGCTGTGATTGCGAGAGCACTGAGGGTCTCTGTGGTATGCTCTAAGAGACAATCCTCACGGAGGTGCTGGTTGCTCCCACATTCGAGACATAGCGGCTTTCTGTTCGCATTTCCTGGACAGCACCAGGGGTAGTGCCCTACTGTGTTGCAAAGTCTGCATACCGGGCACTTCCGGACATGGTGGAAGTGGCACCTGCTGCATTGGGTGTGCGGTCCAGCGTGGGTTCGAGTTATGGTGGGGTATCCCTGGGTGATGCTGGTCCATGAGATTTGGTGGTGAAGTTTCCTTCTCTTGTTCTCCCTTCGTTGGAAGAGGGCAGGAGGGGGAGGTAAGGGGTTAGTTCCAAGGTCCTCGTCCTCGTCCTGCCTAGCAGCATATTCGCGACAATGTCGGGAAAGGTGCCCGATTTTGTTGCATGAGCAGCACGCTGGGCAGTCCCCAATGTGATGTTGGTAGCACTTACCGCACTTAGGGTGCGGTCCAGCATACTCTCGGCGTCTGATGGCCGGCTTCTTGTCGTGGTCGCTCCTTATGGGTTGGTGACTAGCCCTACGTTTCTTACTTTTCCTCCGAGTGATGGGGGCTGGAGGAGAGGGGAGGTTGTTGTCATGATTGATCTCCGAACAAAAGGTGTCGGGGTTATCGCCTCCGAAAATCCTGTCGCTCACTCCGGCGATTACCTGGGCGATCAAGTCAGGTATTGCTGCGTTCATCTGGGCAATGACTTGCTCGGCGAGGTCACTAGCACTCAAGTGCGGGGGTGCCATGATTCTGCAACAGGAAGAATTTAGGTTGGGTTTAGAACGCGCGGATGAGATATGATAAGAATTACGATTTAGGTGACCATAGATAGTCATAGCACGAGATTAACACGAATGATCTAGTAGTTCACGCAAGATTATGATTTAAGAGATAGAATCATAGTGTTCGCAACCAGTACAAAGTTCACAAGATACGATAAACCTAATGGTAAAAGATAGAAATTTCATTAATAATAAGAAGTTTCGGTACACATGACAAATTTACTGAGAGAATGCAAGTACAATACATAGAGAAATAATAAATAATGGCTTAAGTCGTGTACAATGGGAAAATTACGACTAAGCCTGTACAGTGCAAAGAAAAGGGAAATATGCCTAATAACGCTCTTCGGGGAACATCATGGCGGCTATGGCTACGATAAGTGCCCCCATGACTATGCAGGCTCTGGTGAGGCACTGCACTGTCCGGGCGGTGGCCTGGGCGGTCGCGATGATCCGCCGGGACTGCTGCGCCAACTCATTCGCAGCATCAGAGACCTCAAAGAGAAGAAGGCCCTGCTCCTGAGCTTCTTCAGCGAGTCCGCGGACCTGGCGGTGTAGGTTGAGGAATGCGTCTAGGGGAAGAGGCTGGTGAGTAGGTGGCATCATGGGTCGGGAGGGTCCGGACTCCTGCGCACGCCGTCTTTCCTCGATGAACTGACGATCCCATGTGTAACGCTCCGATATCGGAGTGCGAAAGGCGGGATCGTAGGGGTCCAAGAAAGACTGGGGAGGCGCGGGTCGGAACGGGCCCGACTGCGGATGCACAGGTGCTCCAGCGTTGGGTCCTCGGGGCTGGGGTGCTGCAACGGGCACCAGTCTAGGAGGTGGAAGTATCGTCCTTGGGCTGGACCCATTACTGCTACTGATGGTCTGGGATGTGTCTTCCGTTGGGTCAGTCGTCTGGTGACGCTGACTCTCGGAGACGGTGTGGCCCTCAGAGGGTTCGTGAGAGGGGGAGGCGGCTCGGGGAAGTGATCGAGTCTGGGATCGAGAGTTCGAGGACTGAGACATGGCGTATCTGCGAATAGAGAGTTACATAAGTACGGGGAAACTAAGAATAGGAAAAACGTAAGTAAAATGCATGCACGGGTCAGTCATGTGAGTGTCGGGAATCGACAAGACCGGGAATTTATGGACTCAAAACCGTTTAACGATAGCCTTTCACTTTCCGTTCTTGCATAATTCATTTTGAACTACGGGTGGTTGATCAAGTCACGCATAGTAGAAAAGTTAATCATGCAATTGCGGAAAATAGCATACTAAAGTTTGAACCCGAAAATGACGTTTTCTAAAAGCCTTGGTTATAGTTTTGGTTTCGAAAACTTTTTGAAAGATTTTTAAAACCGTTTTTACTATAACCCGTGCTCTGATACCAAGTCTGTCACACCCCGCTAAAGCGGAAACACGGAATGTGAAGAGCAAAGAATCATTTCACGGGTTACACTAAAATTAACGGTTCGAGTCATTAAGATTTAAATTAAAAAGTACAATTCAAAGATACAACCAAGATTCAACGTAAGACCATAGTACATAACCAAAATGTTTTTAAATAAAATTCCCAAAATAAGGTCTTCTTCCCAAGGTACACTTCACATAAAAGACTTGACCCGCCTGAGCAATGCACTTCATAACTTACGCTTAGTTCCTGAAACATGAGATAAAGTGTCAACTACGAAAACGTAGTGAGTGAGTTACAGTTTATGAATTGAAGAAAAGTTCAATTCAATAGTTCATAAGAGTCGTTCAAGGTCAAAGAATTTCAAGATAAGATCAAGTACTTAAAATTTAAGAATGACTTAATTAAATCTAAGTGCTTAAAATTCGAGAATAATTTAGTTTCAAGTCAATTTCAAGTACGTTTAAAATAAGTTCAAGTACGACCAAAGTAAGTTCAAGTCAAGTGCAAAAGCCAAGTAGTGTAGCGAGCGAAAAGGTTCGTAGTCATTACCTCAGCGGTGGATTAATCCACATGTGCAAGACAGTAAGTAAGTATATGCGTAATATCGACCTATGATCCTCGAGTTGTACCAACCACTAAGCTTAATATACGTAAGATTTAGTCTACACACTAATCCGATTCTGGTCAAGTACCTGCCCACTAGTCAAGTCTAAAGTCAGAGTTCGCGAGAACTTAGCAATATGTACCTTGGTCGCTACCCATTGGTAAGGAGTGACCGCTCCTAAGTATCGATACCCATAATCTATGCTAACGGCTTGTGTTAATAGTGTGTATAGTCGTCCAAGAAAAATTGTGGGGCATTTAGTCGTTCCATTTTCAAAAGTCTTTTTGTCTGCACTTACGGCTTTATATTCTCACCTAGGGTTTAGCACCTAAATACAACCAAGCTATCAATGTCTATTCAAGTATCCAAAGAGGCAAACCTAGGGAGTCTAAAGTAAGCCAATCCGAACAATTGATGTTGTTTACGCATGTTCGTCCAAATAGTTCGCACCAAAAAAAAATAATAGTTCCAAAGTAGTTCAGATAGTTCAAAAGGTTTCCAAAAATAGAAAGGTCGTTCAAATAGTTCAAAAGTCGAAGTAGTTCATAAGTTCAATAAGTCAAAATAGTTTGATAAGTACCAAAAGTCAAAGTAGTTCATAAGTCCAATAAGTCAAAATAGTTTGATAAGTACCAAAAGTCAAAGTAGTTCATAAGTCCAATAAGTCAAAATAGTTTGATAAGTACCAAAAGTCAAAGTAGTTCATAAGTTCAATAAGTCAAAATAGTTCGATAAGCAATTTCACATAAAAGCTATAGTTCAAAAACAATTTGATCTCGTGTTTCCCCCAAAAAGTATATTTAAATGTAAAAGTAAGGAGGGGTGTAACTCACGGTTTGCGAAGATAAGTGAACTCGGAATCGGTCGGATAAAGGAGCCGGGACTCACGGAATGCCTAAGAATACCAAGATTGTCCAAAAGTTAATGTCTTATTAGGTTCTTATATAAGATTGGGTAACTTTTGTTTATGATTATGTGTTGAAGTCAAATCGTCTCAAAATTGGTCCGAAGCGGTTAACGTTTATTTTTAGTTCGAAAGTTCAAAGTTAAAGTTATTACTATGATAGACATGTTTAGGTTACTGAAATGGTTTAGATTTTCTAATGAAATTTGGGCAGCGCTTCCGCGCCCAAATTTCATGTCCAAAACCTACAACCAATTCCGCTCACAAAACATGCATATACACATAATAACTTCATAACAAGTCAAATAAGTCCAAAGAGTCCAATACAAGTCATTATTATCATTAGTTTTACTCATCTCAGTCTTATAATAATATTAGCAAAAGTCCAGAATGTGTGTACGAGTTTTAAACAACCAAAACGACGATTTTCGGGAAGAACAGCAGCCCGGTGCGCGGCACCTGTCAGGGGGTGCTGCGCACCTCCTTGCTGTTCTTCACCGTTTTGTGATTTCTTTGCCAAAAACGTTTTATTACCCATAGATTTCGACATGCAACCAGTAGATATCTTATACAACATCATTTTTATAGTTTCTAAACAACTTTTATCCACAAAAACATAGATCTAAGTATCATCTAGATAAAAATCGTTTTTTGTAGAGAAAGTGGTATAAATCTTTATAAAAATTCATTTTTGTTGTTTAGATCATACATGCAATTAGTAAAAACAGTAAATAAAGGTAGGAGAAAGGTTTCTACCTAATCAAAATGAGTGGATGATGTTTTGAACGAATTTAGAGCTCCAAAACCTTTACAACGGTGGTCCTTTTTCGAAATCTTTTGGTCCCTTTAACTCCTTTGGATGATATGAACGATTTTTATGGATAGAAACTGGATTTTGGTGGCCAAATATTCTGGAGATGGAGATGTTTGGTGGTGTTCTTGAGAGAGTTTGGGAGAAAATGGATGTATGTGTGTGTTTTTGATTATCAAAAATGAATAAGTAAAATGGAAATAGGGATAATAATAATGAAGTGTGTTGGGTGTGTAAAAATGCAGTGATTACTGACCTATACCCGAGATTGATTGGTTGAAAGTTGTAAAAATCGAGACAAGGACTAAAAATGTAATATTTTTGAAAACTGGTGAAAGGTGCTGCGCACCGGGGGATTTTTCAGCATTTTCTGATTTTTCGTTTTTACGTTCTTGCTTCGTTGGACCTTTTCGTTAATTGAAAGTTCTTAATTATGATTAGTTATGAACTTAGGAAAGTTCATTAGATGTTTTCTTGGCATTAGATGTTTTCATTAGATGTTTTCGTTAATTGAAAGTTCTTAATTATTCCGGAAGTTATTCCGACACTGGTTCCGACAGAGTACAGACTTAGTAGTTACGAACTAGAACAAAGCGAATATGATAAAAGAGTGACTAATGATTCGAACCGATATAGTAGCTGAACAAGTACCTAGATTTTTGACGGTTGTCACAGTAATACTTTCACAAATCCTTTGCAACTCCTCTTTCTCTCTAAAATTTCAACAATGATTTCTTCATCAATTTCGTCAAAGGATAGTTCGATGGTGTTTTTTTCGGCTTTATCCCAACCCGAAGCATTTTTCCAACTTCTAGCGGCTTTAAACATCCACGCTTTCATTGGATAGGGTACAATCTTTGTTTTCAAACTTTTGTTAAACACTTGAAAGATTGGCTGAATTCTCGAAGCCTCCGATATCATAAATATAATCATTCCTATATACTGTTTCCACTTTAGAGAACGTCTTCTCTTTATCTTGTTTTCCATTATCTTTAATTATTGTTCTTATTGCATTTTCCATACCATAATAGTTTATGTTAAGAGTGACCAAATCTTTCTGTCCTGGTTGTCCTAGAAATAAGTCGATGTAACTCCCCTCATAATCAAGAATACTTGAATTACTATACGTACGATTTGGATAGTTTTTAAACTCCCACATGCCATCTTCATTCCCGAAGGAAGTGACATACACGTTCTCTTGCAGACCATAACGTTTAGAGGTTTAACTTCATTGGGTACTGTCAATTTAGCTCGAACGAACTTGTTATAAGACGAAATAACAGACTCCTTATTTCGTATGGCATTTAACAAAACTCGTACTCTACCAATGAAGAGTCATAAGGTATGATCATAGGCTGAGAACCATCATCTTTCTCTTCTTTAACTAACTTAAACTCTACTGTTTCAATAATTTCTATGTCTATAGGTTCGAGTCCCTAATAAAAACCAAAACCGAAATAGTTTAGGCACATTAAGAAAAAAGGTTAACATGTTCAAAAGATATTAAACTGTTACTAATGTATGTATTTTATCATAAGTAGTATGAAGGCTTAAATAGGAAAATAAAACTAATCAAGATCTTTATCTCATTTAAGGCTCTCTAATTAAGACACATGCTATATAGTTCATTTTTCTATGTTCAAAAAAATTATTCTATTCTATTAGGGTCGAGTAAAGCCAAAAAAACGTCATTTATCATTCGAATTTTCATTTTCATTCTCCATTTACAAGATAAACACAAAAACCGATGGTTTTTATAGATATAGGGGTGTTTGGAATTGCATATTTAAAAATTTACGTTTTCAAATAATTGTGTTTAATATAAGTAACAAGATTGTTGTTTAAACGTAGTTTTCCCCAAAAATTTAAAACTTTTGTGTGTTTTGGTTTTAAAATAATTATAAAGTTTAAAAACCATACGAACATAAGGGGTGTTTGGAAATAAATACGTTAAAAATAAAAAACAGCAAAGTAACACAAAATCTAAAATTATACAATAATAAAAGTATCACTAGAATCGAGAAAACTTATGGTAATTAGCATTAAATTAGGGAAAAAAGCTAAAATTATATAATAATAAAATTTTAACACTTTCTAAATACAGAAACCCAAAGTAACACAAAATCTTTAATTATATAATAAATAAACACCAACAAATTAGTAATAAAGCTCATAAATAACCTCATTAATGTCTACATTTTCCACAATGACATTGTTTGTTTGGCGGCCTCTTCCTCTCCTCGTTTGTTTCTTCTAACATTCATGCTTTGTTTTGGTAGAGAGTGGTGTATGAAAATAAGTTTAGATATGAAGTTTGATTTATGATTTGCTTGAATAATTACGTTGTTCAACTCTTTTTTAACAACGTAATTATTCAAGCAAATCATAAATCAAACTTCATATCTAAACCTATTTTCATACACCACTCTCTACCAAAACAAAGCATAGACGTTAGAAGAAACGAGGAAGAGGACGCCAAACAAACAATATCATTATGAAAAATGTAGACATTACTGAGGTTATTTATGAACTTTATTACTAATTTATTGATGTTTATTTATTATGTAATTAAAGATTTTGTGTTACGGTTTCTATATTTAGAAAGTGTTAAAATTTTATTATTATATAAATTTAGCCTTTTTTCCTAATTTAATGTTAATTAGTGCTAATTACCAAAAGTTTTCCAAAATTCTAGTGATACTTTTATTATTGTATAATTTTAGATTTTGTGTTACTTTGTTTTTTATGAATATTTTTTTCCAAACACCCCTTATATTCGTATGGTTTTTAAACTTCATAATTAATCAACCACAAATCACCGGATCCAACAAATCCAAACCACAAACAATCACTTGATCCAATCAGATCTATATAGATCTGACAGATCTGTACCGTAATCAGCAACAAATCACCGGATCCAACAAATCCGAACCACAAACAATCACACGATCCAATCGGATCTATACCAAAATCAACCACGCCGGAGATAACCTCTAAACCCTAGCCAACCTCAAGATCCAAACGGAACTATACAGCCACCGGAAAAACAATCAGCCCCTAGATCTACACCGACAGCCTCAATATGACCTCAACCAATAACATCCAGAGCACCGAGGTGCTCTGATACCATAAACAAATCTATAACGTAAACAGCAAGACTAAGAACAACGACTGATTTTGAATTAAACCGAGAATCAATAATAACAATGACTGAAAACACTAAACAACTTCTCAATGACTACAAGACTAAAACTATCAAACTCAGACTAACAAATTAAGACTACGATTTGTAATCTTATTTGTAACAACAAACCCTAATCCGGGTAACAATATATATAGAGAGAAAGTTGTTTAGAGAGAGAAGGAGACTGCTGTAATGAACCCTAAACAGCTGAATAACACGCTTATATACTACGAAATTACAATAACGACCTCACACTTTATCACACTTGACATATTAGACCTCCCGCTTCAATATCTTCATTTTATTAATATAAATAGCACTTGACTTCAACCACTTAGCACTTTAAGTCTCTCAACATATTTCTGCACAAAACAACTTAAGTTAGAACCGTTAATATTAAGTTAGGACTGATTATGAACGTTATTTTAACAGAGTTCTTTTGCAAGACTACGGCTTTTCCTAGAAGAGGTTGCTTCATAACTGTACAAGTGAATGTAATGTTATCAGGCGCTATAGAATACAAATAGCCAACAAATGTATTTACAGAAAACGTCAAAAAATAATTCATTTCCATGTTGTAGCTGTACTATCCATGGCAGTCTATTAGAGGATTTAACTATTCGTATTGCTTTCGCACGTTTTATATACAAGATCTTATTGAACATATTGTCAGCTTAAGAGTCATAAAACGCACGAGGTAATTTTTTTTCATCAAGTGAATTTTTTATTTTATTTTTTTAATTGTAGTTATATGTTTTCATGTGATGAAGAAGATATATTTATTCGTTATAGGACACTAAGACATGATCGATGATTGCAGTATACAGAGTATTGGTTTTAACGTTTAGGTTATCAAGGACATGGATAGCTAAGGTATTTGTTTTCTCTTCCAACTATTTTTAAACATAAAGTATAGTTAGATTCTTATCTCCTTCGATATTTGTGATATTTTTCCTTGTAGAACGTTCATAAGATGCTAAACGAGGGTATATAAACATGGGCACCGAAACTTCCTATGGAAACTACCGTAGTAAACTTTTCGTCACAAAATCTTGCTAGGGAAATGGATGTGGGTCATTTACGACCGGCTATTATCGGAGACATGTTATCTCGTATGCTCGACTTTTCTAATGTTAATGTCCAGCTTATTAACCACTTTGAGGCCCGCGGCGAGGAACATGGAATGTTCGTTTGTTTGTTTGTTATATTGAATTATAGAGTTAACACATCATAAGAAAGGTTCCAAATTGATTTACAACACAAATTTTTAACACTCAAATCAAAATCTTTAAGTGATTTAACAATGTAAGTAACAAGCTTTTACAAACGGGTATTTTCAGGTTCGGTGTGATATTTGTAAATGACATACATACATTGGTTCACTAAACATGTTTGTTTTTGCAGTTAGGAATGCTGATTGAGTTCCTACATGAAAATTCTGATAAAGCATATTGGAGAATTTGAGGTGAGCACATTTCTTGTTTCCGTTTTTTCAGTTCGGAAATCAAAATCTTTATAATTATATGTCATTCTCTGAATTGATACTTGGATAGGTGTTCTATAAGGAATCGAAGAGGAGGTTTGATGAAGATGCTGAATTCAGAGAGAGCCCATCATGCATCACCAGGTCTCCAAGTAAATTGATACGATCTATTATTTAAGAATCCGTGTCTTTATATTTTAAAATAATGAATCTTGAAATAGACTGGTGACGGAGGCTGCCTTGATGCATTGGCATACATCTGTCGTAAGAACCGAATATTGTACGAAAGAGTATATGAGCTTCTAGGGATCCACGTGAACGAAACGGTATCATGTTTTTCCGCCTGTTGATATAGTTATATTATTTATACCTCTTATTTTGTAAAAAGATTGCAAGGAGAGGGCATCAAATATTTAATGTCTAATATAATCATTCATATTGACGGGGACCTATAACAAATGCACTCAATCATGATAATTTGCTATTACAAATTACAGAATCATCTCTATTCAAAAAATGGCTTGACATGTCCATCGAGTCGTCGACCAAAATTTATTAGATTGGAAAATACGTTTGCATAATTTTGAGGCTTTATTTTGACATGTCGATTACACTTTTATGGATTGTCTTCAAATTATGCATGCTCCAAACAACATAGCATTCCTTGTAGCAATTTGTATTATCGTAGAACCTATACCCACAATAAATAAGTTCGAGGAAACATTATATTAGATAAAATTATTAGTGAAACCACTCATCACATCCTTATTAAAGAAAATTCATAACAAGATTAGTTTATCGATGATACCTCATTAAATCAATGGATAAAACTCAATAGTTAGTAATTATAAAAAATATATGATACTCACTTTCAGAAATTAAAATACCTCTTTTTACTACCTGAGATATTATTATAGTCATCTAATTTTTAAACACTAAGTAGGAATTTCGACCAAAGAGGAAACATAAGTAAGAAACTAATATGGGATACTCACTTTGAGAAATTAATATTTTGATGACATAATAAACATCAGTAATAAATAATGAATCCATATACATACCTAAATAGAGGAAAAACATATCAAGAGAAGAAATATTGTTACGAAACTGACTTGAAATCGGCCTTCGAATCTGAATTTCAAGAAACTAATGGTAGACGAAGGAGAGTCCTAGTCACCCAATGTCTTTAAGGTGACTTGAAGCAAGCCCAAGAGCTTCCGAAAGCAACTTAAATAGACAACACCCAAATTCGATCATATGTTTTGAGTACTCGATAAATATACTTCTACAAAGCGGGGGTAATTGTTGTGAGTTTGGAGGATCAGGAGCCATTTTGCAATGAAAAGTCTCTCTAACGAACAAGTACTGTGCTCGAAAGATCAACATAGCTATTATAAACGCATACCATTCTTTTTTACATCATGATCCAGATCAAAGAATCTCAATTTTACTTTTTTTTTATTCTTTATAGGTTGTTGACATGTTCAAAACATATAAATTGGATCCTTTTCTAATTCACTAAAAAAATAAAATCCACGATGGGGGAAAATCGTGCATGTTTTCGATTATATATATCTTTGATAAAGATGTTACAGAGTTACAGAAATAAAGACATCTCAGGAGCCGGAATGAATGACATGATGCCTTCACCAAACATTTCAAATAGTGAGATAACAAGTTGTCCTGAATTTAAATCGTCTTTCCAAACCTGCTTAAGATACGCAGATGTCCTCAATGCACGCCCATTACTCTTACCCTTATCTTTTCTTCCTAATGTATCTTCTACACCATCCTCGGCTTGCTTACGAGCAGATGCAGTTTCGGCCTCAGATTCAACAACATTAGGAGTGGCAATAGCAGCAGTGGTGGTGTTATCTTGAACATCTACTGCCATTTCATCGTTATTAGATGGTGAAACTACGGGCCCGTTAGTAATTATCTTCTTTGGAGAAGGCTGTTGTTCCAACTCCTCTGCATCCGCCTTGCGTTTATCTTCACAAAACAGTTCAAAATTGTTAAATAAATAATATTTTTAATCCATGTAAACTCATTGGATACTTGCTTGTTTCACGTGTACCAATAACCTTCATATTGGACTTCCAAAGGGAATTTGCAGGTGGGGATGGTAACATCGGGAAAAGCTTTAGCAGATCATACACTGATCTACATGCAGCACGCTGAGAAATTTTTTTTTATATAATCAGAACACATGAGTCAATACAAGAGCAAGAATGCATTTTAACCATAGATTACGAAATACAAAAAACTAACCAGCAGTGCACCATATACACTCCCAACTTCATGTCTAGTCATTTCCTTCATTTGATTCTCACCAAGTATCTCTTCAAGAAATTTTAAATAAGTCTCGAGATTTGGCAGAATATGAAGGCGGACCTGCAAAAATGTTGAGAATGACAGTCTTTAATATTTATTTTGTCTACAGACTATTGTTTTGCAAACGGTTATTTATATACCACATGCGGTCCAAGAGCCGCTAGTCCTTGAACAGCACCGTAATGTTGAGTCAAAGCCCGTTTCCGATCCAAAAATGATTTAAGTAATGTTTTAGTCAAACGTGTCTGGAGGCTACTATAACTATGCCCAAACCTACAAAATATATTGCAATTTATAAATTGTTAATTCAAAACATAATATCGGCTGATAGTAAATATAAGGCCGAAGAGTTCAAACTTTTACAAATGGTGGCAACAAGTTTGGCAGTGAAGTCTCGAAGTTCCCAGTGATTATGCCTTTACTAAAGACGGAAAAGAGTCAAAACCACCACGACAGTTGTGCCATACGTCAGCTCTTCAAAGAAAACCCAAACAAGTAAAATAAAGAAAAGAAAACAAGGACCCCTATACAATAGTAGAATGGAATAGGGTGCCTTGACAATATATGGAATCGATTGTCATCAAATGAATTTTTTCAACCCCCGAACTTAACAACAAAACATGCTACTACTCCCATCAGTCCAATCGTTGTTTAAACATTTTAAAAAACCCGGAAAACATCTCTGGCAACAAAAAGTGAAAATTTTATTATTCGATTTGTTCTTTCTGAAACCAATTCCACGATGTTGATTTCTATTGTAGAAACACTCAACAGTCAAATGACTATTCCTTCCACAAATGTCACAACTAAGGAAAGTTTGTTTTCCTCGTTGTTGAGTGATCTTTTGATTTCGGTTTCGAACATTTCGTTTTACTCTAGGTGTACAATTCATTTGACAGTTACACTGACATGTTTTTCCCTGAGGCATTGGACCCACCCAATGCCACTTGCGTTCCCTATATACGTCTGGTCGATTGTTGAGATTTTTGTAAACTTTTGGACTCTGACCTTGTTTCAAATTTTGATGTTCACTAGACTCGGAATCACTAGATATATGTTGGGTCTCAGGTGATTCATTAATTTGTGCATTAGTTTTGGGTCTAGTTAACAAAATTTTATTTTTTATGGGATCAACATTTGCATGAGTATTAACAGCAATTTCTTCATCACTAAGTTCCTCACTTGACTCAACCTTAGGTGGGATATAGTTGTTGTTAAATGGTGGTGACACATTATTGTACCCAACCCCTTCTTTGCTATTCCCATGGACTTGAGATCTAAGAATTTGATCAACAGTTTTAGAAGCATTTTCATACTTCTTGATACTAAGCTTGATTTGATCATTTTCTGTTTTGAACTCTTCAACATGTTCTTCCATCTTAAGAACTTTAGTTAAAGCATTTTCTTTTTCCCATCTAGCAATTGCTAGAACTTCTTGATATTTTGATTCGTTTTTGACATATGCTTTAACCTGCTGTTCATAGCTAGCAATGACAATTGCCATTTCTCTTCTTCTCTCTTCTAACTTATGTAACGAATCACACACAAGTTTGTTATGATCTCTATATTCCCTAACCTGTTTAATACATGCAGGAGTACAGAGTTCAGAAAGTACCTCAGGTGGGATATCGTTTTTAGGAGTGTCTGCCATAAGAGCTTGATTTGTTGTTTCTTCATTTGCTTGAAAGCTCCAATCAAATCCTAGTCCATCTTGAGTAACTAGAGAGGTGGAATTTGATGACCTTCCTTGATGATTGTTATTGGAACCAGATGAAGTGTGTTGAGTTGCTTGCATTTGTTGTTCATCTTGGTTTTTTGGACATTCTCGTGCAAAATTAGCTATCTTCTTGCAACCATAGCATCTTACTTTGCTTTTATCAATTCCAGTTCTATCACATTTTCGTACTGCAAAATTGTTTCTTCCTGTTCGTTGCATGAATCTTCTTGTTCGAACGCTTAGCATAGCAAACTGCCATTTTAAGTCCATTTCTTCCAAGTCATCAACATTTACTTGTTTAAAGTCTTCAATAACTAATCCAGAGTTTCCATGACTAGCAAAGAAAGCATCTCTTACACTTTCTTCTTATTTGTTTCCTTTAGAGTCACTTGATATGAATCCGGTTTCAGATGGTGTTACACCAGTAGTGACAAACGCTGCATTCTGAGTTGAGTTATTACTTTGTCTTTTGATTTCTGATTCAAATACCCTCAGTTTGTTGTACAACTCGTCAATCTCCATTGTATTAAGAGTGCTTCCTTGCCTATAGCTGACTGTGTACATTACCCATTCTTCTCCTAGTGGTCGAAGAAACTTCCTGTTAATATCGTCTTGAGCAGTATTAACTCCCATGCTTGATAGTTCACCAATCTGTTTGTTGACTCTGTCGAAGGTTTGAGATAGACTTTCTCCCTTCACAGCCATGAAGTTCTCAAACTGTTGTTTCAGTAAGTCCTTTTGATTTCTCCTTGTACTTGCAGTTCCACCAAATCTTTTCTCCAAAGCCTCCCATAGCAATTTAGCATCAGTATAGTTCATGAATTGATGTTGATACTCATTAGGGATAGCAATGAGTAAAGTACTTAGTGCTTGACATTCATTATGAGTATCTCTCCTTTCTGATTCAGTCAATGGTTGAACTGAACCTTCATCAGCTGCTTTGTTCTTGAGATCTGGTCCAGGTAAGGGAGCATGTTTCGCACCATTCTTCACCACTTGCTACATGGAGTAGTTGGTTAGCAACATGTATTGATACATGCGACTCTTCCACATATCATAGTTTGATGATGTGAGAACAGGAACCCTATTTGCTTGAACGCCTTCAGTAAGATCATACATCTTGTTTGTTGTTTTTGTGAAACACCTTGTTTAAACGCCTTGTTGATCGTAGATCTAGAGCAACCTTGTGCTCTGATACCACTTGTTAGGATCCGTCGAACTATACTTGTACGAATACAATTGTGTAGATCTAGATCTATCAAAGAAGTTGCAGCGGATCAACACTTTGATATTAACAAGGGTTAATTGATTAACAGTTTATGAATAAGATTGAATAAATGTTAACAAATAAGAACACAAGATTTTTCACCAACAACCTCAATCTATTAAGAATATCGATTGTTAACAGACGTGTGTTTACAAATGACACAGGGATCTATTTATATAGACCTTGAGGAAGCCCTAATAACGATTAGGTTAAATCTAAAGAAATCTACGAAGATAATTATCAATATATTGTTTACATAATTATCTCATTACAATGCGCTAACAGTATTTATCACATAAGCAGCACTAACAAGCTTGAATATATAAACTCTTCTTCATGCATCCCATGCAGCCAGTATAAACTATCCACCAGTCTTATGTTAATAGCAGTGAGTCACCAGTATTAATCTTCAACAATATTATTATCCGCCAGTACTAAATAACATGACTAGTATTAAAACCTTGTAACCTAACATATATATATATATATATATATATATATATATATATATATATATATATATATATATATATATATATATATATATATATATATATATATTGGATTCTATCAAACGGGGAAAAGATAAGAATTAGTATTCTTTAACGAGTATAATGGAACAAGTTTTTGGTAAGCCCTTCAAATGGACTATGGTTAATGTAAAATTTCCTATTGTTATTTTTTGTAAGTTGATTAATTATTTGATATTTGCATATAATATATGGGATAATATTAGCTGTTTTTTGCAGCAACTATTTTAGCATTTTTTTTTCCCAAATAAATATTTTTAAAGACTAAGATGTAGGTTATTATTTTATTTTTAACACAATTGATCTGAATATAAAAGTATCCACTTGTTTAGAATGATGTAGCAACCATGTTATCCTATATAATATATGTTATCCTGTATAATATATATATATATATATATATATATATATATATATATATATATATATATATATATATATATAGAGAGAGAGAGAGAGAGAGAGAGAGAGAGATATGATGGAAAAAGTTTTTAAAATGAAAAGGATGGAAAGATTGTGGTAGTGGCATTTGACAATTTTGAAATTTCTTTTTGTCATAAAAAAATAATATTTTTAATAAAATCATAATTTAAAAAAAAATCGAAATTTTATCTTTTCATGGAAAAAATAATTATCCTCGAAGAAAGTTATGCACGAAAAAAATTTCAAAACTAATGCACAAGAATTCATTTTTTTTAAAATGATGTACGAAAAAAAAAAAATTAACGAACTTATGCACTAAAATCACTTTATTTGTAAAATGATGCACCAAAATTGTTATTTTTTATAAAATGATGCACCAAAATTGTCATTTTTTATAAAATGATGCACCAAAAATCACTTTTTTAGTTTGTGTATCAATTTTTGTAACGAGTATAATGGAACAAGTTTTTGGTAAGCCCTTCAAATGGACTATGGTTAATGTAAAATTTCCTATTGTTATTTTTCGTAAGTTGATTAATTATTTGATATTTGCATATAATATATGGGATAATATTAGCTGTTTTTTGCAGCAGCTATTTTAGCATTTTTTTTCCCAAATAAATATTTTTAAAGACTAAGATGTAGGTTAGTATTTTATTTTTAACACAATTGATCTGAATATAAAAGTATCCACTTGTTTAGAATGATGTAGCAACCATGTTATCCTATATAATATATGTTATCCTGTATAATATATATATATATATATATATATATATATATATATATATATATATATATATATATATATATATATATATATATATATGATGTGTATTTTATAACATAAAATTGTTTAAAGTTTAGAAAAGGATTTTTACTAACGTATATCAACACACAAAACAGGCAGTGTACCTGATCGTACGCAAATATAGAATCAGTAAGTCCGGATCGAACTCATGGAGCGTGTATTTATATCCGTTATCTCAAATTATATAATTAAACTAATTAAAGCAAGTAAATATGGGGGGCGTTTTAGTTCTGTGAGAACATATTTCAGAAAACAATTAACTAAAATAAAATAACAATTTAATGAACTAAGTGAATTAATGGATGAAAAACTGTTTTGAAAAGTCTTTAGAATTAATCAAATATTAGAAAGCAACGATTACTTGGAATTACGTTTCACCTGGATTATGAATTAACAAGAATATGTTTGATTGATTTAACTGCGATTCCTATGATAACTAGATTTCCCGCTAGAGTTATCTAATCCTACAATTTTAGAGAAAGATCATACGACTATTCGTACATCAAGAGTTATCTTAGATTTATCCACTCTAAACTGTGCTTTAAGTTCACTATTGTTTACAATTTAATCTGTCGACTATGAATTAACAAAAGTCTCAATTATTCAATCCTGATATAACTGTCATGTTCCTTCAATTCATTAAATCACTAATATCTTAGCCTATCTCAATTAAGTCTCAAGCTACAATTATCTAATAAATCATATAATTGTAAATAACTAATAGATTTATAAGAACGCTAGTTATGTTATAGATCTATCAATCACGCTAAGTAGTAAATTTAATAACTTTGAATAAACATGGATTTCGATAAAACGTAAACAATAATGGAAAAATCAATTAGTTCAAACATAAACTTGATTAAAACATAAATCCAGGTTCAACAATCCAAGCAATCGCTTAATGAATTTAGCTCATGTTGGATTGTAAGCAAATAACAAAATAAGTCTTAAAACAAATCATTGTATCAAGATAATAATGCGTAAAAGTTCAAACCAACGATTACTAGCTTCAAAGATGATTAATTGTGATTAACCAAAGCTTCCAAGTATTTAACGGCTCCTAGGACTCTCCTTGCAGCTTTCCAGGATGGATGCAGGTTGAAAATAATGAAAATTGTGTCTATAACCCGAACCCTAGCAGCCCTATTTATAAATTACTGAAAACGTCATTTTAGCCGTCGGCTGGCTCACTTCAGCCGTCGGCTGGAACACGCGGGTCAAAAAGTTGCTTCCGCGGCACGTAACGAACAATTATTGGAAAACTTTAATTTAGCCGTCGGCTAAATTTCTTCAGCCGTCGGCTGTTTCTCCGTCTTCACGTTTCTTGCTCGTTTGTCTCCGTTTTAAGCCGGTTTCAGCTCCTTTTCGCTCCATGGTCCAAATATAACTCTAATCTGCAATTCTCACTAAAAATATACCAAATCATAATAAAAGTTGCAGAGAATGAGCTTAAATACGATAAATGTGGCTACAAAATATGGATTATTTCAGACACATCAAATTCCCCACACTTGAATCTTACTTGTCCTCAAGTAAACTGTTAGATTTAGAACAAAACAAACATCTTCAATAAAAATAAAATACCCAACGAGTCGAGTAAATTACAAAAAAAAATTTATTTACGAAGATGAATTTAATAATTACCAAGCCAAAATTTAAATGCATAACTAAACATCTCACGATTTGGGAAGTATAACACTCAATCACTCAAAAAGCTAATCTAAGTGTAATATATATGTGAAATCGCTCAAAGCTCAGTCATGACAAGTATTCTATCATAGGCTTGATAACGATACGCTTCTCCACCAATAGAGTCTAAGTAACTAGTTCAGAGGGCTTATGGTCATATCAATGGGTGATGGGTAAAATAATGGAAAATATGATGAAGGTGAATTAATATGAATGATATGAAACAATCAACTTCCAATTAGTCTACAAATCCAAATATTTTAGTCAAAAATCATATTACTTTCAAAACTCGATTGATTATCCCTAATGGCTCACTTTGATGAAACTTCTAAGACCAAACTTCGTCTTAATTCTTCAACGCTCCAATTGAGAATTTTTATTTCTCGCAAAATCCGTTAAATAACTTCAACAATTATTGGCTACCTAGTACGGGCTTTAATAAATATATTTTTTTTTTCTGTTTTTTTTTTTTTTTTATATATTAAAGACACCGCTCAAAAGGTCATCAAAATCCTGAATAATTCTTAACTTATATCCACCAGTAACTTCCTTCGTGAACTTAAGTAAATTAAACAACTCCACGCCATCACATATAACATTCCGTCTAATAATCAATCAAGTAAAGAAAGAGGGGATTTTTAACAAAAATATCTGGATTAAACGACTTATACATTAGGCTCAATTTATGGAATATATCTGGAAAGGTGATAAAAGAAAAAGGTTTGGCGCAAATATGGTATCTAAACGTCAAAAACACTAAAAACGAGTGCTCGATAGGTAGTGTGAGTCAAATAACCAGTGTAGTTATCGACTATAAGAAACGAATAGGCCAATCAACTGTTTAACAATCCTAATTCTTTTGCCTCTTTCCTAGTTACTAATAAGTAAAAACTTATGCTCATTCATAGCCTCGAAGCGTATACAGTGTCAAGTTCTAAAGTCTACAAGTCACCGGCACACTCATAACAAATGAAGATAAAAGCATATAAAATGTATGCTATAATGGCTCAAATCCTCACAAAAATTGTAATGGGTAGGTGCGCCTAGTTATGCAACTAGTTAAAACTAATTACGAAAAAAAATATGTCAAAAATTTTAAAATTTTCACACAAATTGTTCCTAAGGACAAATAGATTCTTTCCTAACCCCTTCCCCACACTTAAACAATACAATGTCCTCATTGTAAAAAAATTGCAGCTAATAAGTGGAAAAAGAAAAAGAGAAAGGAAAAATAGAACTCCCCCATTTATATGTCGAATGCGGTGAAAAGAAATAGCAGTGGAAAGAATGTATGGCTGTAAAGCGTAACGTCCTCAAAAAATCTGCATAGCTTCCTTTGAAAATTTGGATTTTCGGCATTACTTCCACTAAAATGGTTGAAATTCTAAAATGGGAAACACATGCACACATATTAAGTACCACAATAAAATAATCATAAGAAATACATAATCCAAATACAAATCCCAAATAAAAATCCATACGAAATAAAGAAAAATAGAAATAGTCTTAAAAATACACAACATAACCAAAGATCATCACATATCAGGCCAACGGCCCTGGCTGCTCCAAGCGGCTCTCCGCTCCTCCTCGTCCTGCTGTCTCTGGGCTTCGGTAGGAGGATGGTACTGATAAGGCTGAGAGGACCACAGGTGGTGGCGATCCTCATAGGTGGACGACGATGGCTGGTCCTGATCCATCGGAGTGGCACTACCAAACGAGTGATAAGAACCGTCATAGGCCTGATAACTCACACCGGCACGCTGATGATACTGGTACAAAACCTCGTCCTGATAGTGGTTCCTACTGTCAAACTCTGACTGCATGTGCCCCACCTGGTTGCGGATGTAGGTGATGTCGTGGCTGAGATCGCAGTAACGATCCTCCATACGGTCCGCAAATGAATCGAACCGTGAAGACATCTGCCCCATGCTAGATGTCAAAGCAGCCATCTGAGCCGAAATATCGAACTCCTGAACCGGTGGGTGCTCCTCCTGTCCTGCTGGTGGAACATCCTCGAAACCTGGTGGACCCTCCTCATCATCCGACTCATCAACACCATCAACCCCTCGAATAGGAACCCATCTGTAAGTCACGTCACCTCCTGGGGAAACAAACCTGCTCACTAAACCTGATGACTTAAACCAGGCTGCTCCAAACAGACGCATCCCTGGTGTCAATGTGGTACAAGTATCAAATCCCGCTCCCTGGAAGGCCAGGCGTCTACCAATAGCGCTAACAAAGTGCCCTCCACGAATCACACTGCCGGTGCGTACGCCCTTCAGGATGTTGGACATCCATCTAGCCAAGACATAGGGTACGTTAACGGCCCTCTTCTGAACAATGCATCCTAGCCAGAAAAGCTCCTCCTTATGGCATTTTTCAATGCCAGATTTCCTGCCAATCACAAATAAACATACCATGGCAAAAATAGCCCGAACTTTCGGGTCCCTGATCTGTGTGTAGGAGGGGCGTGAGGTGTACTCTCCGCTAGCAATGGCGGCCCAAATTCCCGCGTTTTCACGATAGTCCGGAGTTTTAACTCCCGCAGCCATAAACTCAGCAAAATCCGGGTGTGCACGATCAGCAGCATCAAACAATCCAAGTGCCTGCCCAAACTCTGCTAATGTCAATTTCCTAACCTCATTCCCTAGCACAAACTGTACCGTCTTGTGGGTGGGGTCGGGGTCAGAGTGGTTGAAAGTAAAGGATGCGTAGAACTCATATGTAGCCTCTATGTGGTCCGGCTCGTGAATAGAAAACAACCGCTCCCAGGCTCTACAGCGAAACCCCTGATAATTAAATTCCAACATATCCAAAATCTCAGCAGCTCCCGATGGATAACGGGAATCGTGAGGGAGAACTTCGGCTAAGAATGCCCAATCAATACCGCTAGGGGCAAAGACCGGATATTGTTGCATGTTGGTTAACTTAGTCTGAATGTCTTGCCTCCGTTGATTTGTGAGTCCTCGAGTTACTTCGGATACGTGAAGGTATGGGTGATCGATGTCATAAAGAGGAAAGTGAGGGGGGATCTCCTGTGCCATAGTCTGCATAAACCAAGTTAGAACAACCATATTAGTCATATAAAACAGTGCGAGAAAATAGGGGGGATTGCAAAAACAAACCGAAACAGAAAGCAATAAAAATTAGGACAGTGAGTTTTAGCCGCCGGCTGGCTGAAAACAGCCGCCGGCTGAAAGGGAACCGCCGGCTGGCTAATTTCAGCCGCCGGCTAAAAACTCCTGGACAGTTTATTCATTGCTGTTTATCGTTCTAGCTGCTGTTTAAACACCCTATCAAAAATAACATGCAAATCACCAAGTTGCACACAAAAATCTCGCAGAATCTGTTAAATCAGGACCTTAATCTACACTCCACTTCACATGTTAATAACTAAATTCCACCAAAAATTCAATTATCAAGTCCATACTCACATAAACAACCAACCCCTTTTCGTCAATTAAAACATGGAACTATGATTTTTAAACTCAATGTAACTAATAAGTAGTAGCAACAATAAATCCTACTAACAAATTGAATTAAACCAAGTTACAAATAGTCCTAGCAAAAACCCCCAAATTTCAACAACCTCTAAGCAAAATTAAACCAAGGAAATAGTAAATTGAACTAAACCTAAGCATACAAATCATCTAAGGAATGAATCCTATCAATTAATTGTAAAATTAAGCACTAACAATCTCGGATTTTCGAAACCCCCAAATGGTGTTCTTCATGAAAAATCAAAGAAAAACAAGAAAGAGGAGTGAATAATCCATACCTTGGTCTTTGAATTAGGGGAATTGAAATGAAAAATGGAAGAAAATTGACAAAAAGGTGACAAAAATTGCTCAGCCGCCGGTTAAAGATAAGAGTGTGTGTGTGGATGTGAATGAGAAGAAAAAACGATTTATATTATTTTTTTTTTCAAAACCTGGGTTTTTTAGCCGGCGGCTGGAAATTTTTGGCCGTCAGCTGAATTGAGCCGCCGCCAAATTTTTTATTCCAAAATTTAGCCGCCGGTTAAATCTTTCTGTTCAAAAAAAATTGTTTTTTCGTTCGGTGATTTAGCACGATCTAACCTGGGGTCCGATATGTTTAGCAGCTCTTATATGATGATCTAAGTGGACATGAAACAAAAAATCAAAAATTAAAAGAGAAAAACGCGTAGTGTACATATATTTTTTTGGTTTTTGTTGTTTTTCTGATTTTTTTGTATTTTCTTTATATTTTTCTGAACAAAATAAAAATAAAAGAAAGGGAAAAGAAGCGGGTTGTCTCCCGTAAGCGCTGTTTGTTTAGTGATGAGTCGTTAAGCTCGACTCAAACCATGTTTGTTTAACCGTCACGTTCATGGAGATCGAGCTCCTCGTCGTCTCCAAATAGATCAAACTGGTTGTCACGTCCATCGGCATAATATTTCTTTAAACGATGCCCATTTACTTTAAAACTCTCGCCCTTTTCGTTGGCAATCTCTACCGTACCGTAGGGGAATACATCTAGCACGATATACGGCCCCGACCACCTTGACCGTAATTTCCCCGGAAATAGCTTCAATCTTGAATTGTATAGGAGAACCATATCGCCGTCGATAAAGTTCCTATCCGTCTTGATTCGCGTATCGTGCCATTTCTTCGTCCGTTCCTTGTAAAATAGCGAGTTCTCATAAGCGTTCATGCGTAACTCGTCTAACTCCTGGATCTGGTGGAACCTGTTCTTCCCTGCAGGAATCATTTCCATATTGGCAGCTTTTAAAGCCCAATAGGCTTTATGCTCAATTTCAACGGGTAAGTGACATGCTTTACCATAAATCAAACGATAAGGAGTACAACCAATATGAGTTTTAAATGCAGTCCTATGCGCCCAAAGAGCATCGTCTAATTTATCGGACCAATCCTTACGTTTTGCACCGACCGACTTTTCCAAAATGCGCTTCAAGCCTCGGTTAGTAACCTCGACCTGTCCGCTCGTTTGGGGGTGATAAGCTGTTGAAAATTTATGGTTTACACCATATCTTTTTAACACCTTCTCAAGTTGGGCGTTACAAAAATGTGTACCCCTATCACTAATTAAAGCTTTAGGGGTACCAAACCGGGAAAATAATTGTTTCAAAAAATGAACGACGACTCGCGCATCATTGGTGGGTAAAGCTTTCGCTTCAGCCCACTTTGATACGTAGTCGACAGCTACTAAAATATATTTATTTCCCCGACTTGAAGGAAAGGGTCCCATAAAATCAATACCCCATACATCGAAAATTTCACATACCTGGATGCCCGTTTGTGGCATCTCATCGCGGGAAGAAATATTACCAGTCCGTTGACAAGCGTCACATTTCTTCACATGATCTTGAGCATCCTTTTACACTGATGGCCAATAAAACCCGACATCAAAAACACGTTTGGCTGTGAAATTCCCAGCATGATGTCCTCCTACAGGTCCCGAATGGCAATGGCGTAGGATCTTGTCTTTTTCCGCTCCAGAAACACATCTCCGAATTACGCCATCTGCACAAGCACGAAACAAAAACGGGTCTTCCCAAAAATAATGTTTCAAATCGGCAAAGAATCGCTTCTTTTGCTGATAAGTTTTATTCGTGGGAAGGGTTTTGGCAACCAAATAATTAGCAATATCCGCAAACCAAGGTACCTCGTCACTTACTTTAACCGTCATGAGAGCTTCGTCGGGAAAAGTGTCTCGTATGACCGACTCATCTAGCTTTTCCAATTCCGGGTTTTCCAGCCTAGACAAATGATCTGCCGCCAAATTCTCCGCTCCTTTCTTGTCCTGAATTTCAATATCAAATTCCTGCAAAAGTAAAATCCAGCGGAGTAATCGTGGTTTGGCATCCTTTTTGCTAAACAAAAACTTCAAAGCAGAATGGTCAGTAAATACAATAGTTTTAGACATGATTAAATAAGATCTAAATTTATCAAAAGCAAAGACAACAGCGAGCAGTTCTTTTTCAGTGGTGGTGTAATTTTCCTGCGCATCTGTGAGGGTCTTTCTTGCGTAATAGATTGGTTTAAATCTCTTCTCAATCCGCTGTCCTAAACTGCTCCAACCGCGTAATCGCTCGCATCACACATCAGCTCAAACGGTAACTCCCAATTGGGACTAGTCATAATCGGTGCTGAAATCAATCTTTCCTTCAAAATGTTAAATGCAGTTAAACAAGAAGAAGAAAAATTAAATTTACAATCCTTTTCTAGGAGTTGATTCATAGGTCGCGCAATGTTAGAAAAATCTTTTATGAAACGTCTATAAAAACCTGTGTGACCTAGAAAACTCCTTACCGACTTGACATTCGTTGGTCGGGGTAATTTCGCAATGGCTTCGATTTTTGATTGGTCCACCTCGATCCCCACACTTGAGATTTTGTGTCCTAAAACAATTCCTTCGCGGACCATGAAATGGCACTTCTCCCAGTTAAGCACCAAATTGGACTGTTCACATCGCGCCAACATTTTCTCCAAGTGTTCCAAGCATGAATCAAATGAGTCTCCAAAGACTGAAAAGTCGTCCATAAAGATCTCCATGAATTGCTCCACCATATCGTGAAAGATTGCCATCATACACCGTTGAAATGTAGCAGGTGCATTGCACAGACCGAATGGCATCCTTCGATAAGCAAACGTGCCAAAGGGACACGTGAAAGTGGTCTTGTCTTGGTCTTCCGGCTCAATAGGAATCTGGAAATAACCTGAAAAACCATCTAAAAAGCAATAAAAGGCTTTCCCGGCTAACCGTTCAAGCATTTGATCAACAAATGGTAAAGGGAAATGGTCTTTGCGGGTGGTGTCATTTAACTTTCGGTAGTCAATGCAGACACGCCACCCTGTTACCGTTCGTGTAGGAATTAGCTCATTCTTTTCGTTGGCAACGACTGTCATACCTCCCTTTTTCGGAACCACATGCACCGGACTCACCCATGGACTGTCAGAAATAGGGTATATGAGTCCTGAATCCAGCAACTTGATGATTTCCTTCCTCACAACATCCTTGACTTTCGGGTTTAAACGTCGAAGCGGTTGAACGACCGGCTTGAAGTCTGTCTCCATTAGAATTTTGTGCGTGCAAAATGATGGATTAATCCCCCGAATGTCAGTAATCTTCCATGCAAGAGCTTGCTTATGAGCTTTAAGTACCTGCAACAAACGATCTTTCTCCCCACAAGATAAGTTAGAAGAAATAATAACAGGTAAGTCGCTTGTACCTTGCAAATATGCATACTCCAGATGAGACGGAAGTGGTTTCAATTCCAGTTTGGGTGGTTCTTCGATCGATGTTTTAATTTCCATGATCTCAGCTCGTGAACATGGAACACCGTGAACCGAAATCCCTGTACTGGTCAATTCAGCCGCCGGCTGGCAACTTTTCAGCCGCCGGCTGGATTTTGCTGGTGGTTTTTCTT
>CAJVGC010000001.1:53867909-53891296 GCA_910822075.1 Senecio squalidus | reverse complement strand
CCGTTTGGATGTAATGGAATATATAAATCTTCCAATTACATTGGAGGATCCAGTTGATACATCAACAGCCCAAGAAAATGACCCCACCAAGGAAGATGAAGCTGTACCTCCTCCATCTCCAAAGGCTACGGATTATGCAACACGTCCTAATGGTGTTCCATTCCTAATTGAAGAGGATGAGGATGGAGTTGAACATATTGTAACTGAAGAATTTGAGCACTACTCAACTGATATCCCTAAATCAGTCACCTCTCCTTCATTTACTACTCCTCCAACCACTCCATTCCATACCTCCTATCCAAACACTACCATGCCAGACATGAATGAGACAAACCTAGGTGCTGAATTACGCCTTGAGAAGATTCCATCTTCTCGTATTGCTAAGAATCATCCTCCTGATCAAATCATTGGATCTCTTGACTTCTCTATGGAAACTAGAAGTCAAATCAAATCCAAAAAGGATTCTCAGAGTGCTCTCATCAACACATGTCTCTTTGCATGCTTCCTCTCTCAAATGGAGCCAAAGAAGATTCAAGAAGCTCTATTAGATCCACACTGGATAGAAGCATGTCAGGCAGAACTACTTCAGTTCAAGATTCAAGGGGTATGGGTCCTAGTGGAGGTCCCATATGGCAAGAAAGTGATTGGTACACGCTGGATATTCAGGAATAAGAAAGATGAACGTGGAATAGTAGTCAAAAACAAGGCAAGACTGGTTGCCCAAGGCTACACTCAAGAAGAAGGAATAGACTATGAAGAAGTATTTGCTCCCGTAGCTAGAATTGAGGCCATCCGCCTATTTCTCGCTTTTGCTTCTTACATGGGTTTCAAGGTCTACCAAATGGATGTCAAAAGTGCCTTTCTATATGGCACTATTGAAGAAGAGGTGTATGTCAAACAACCTCCTGGATTTGAAGACCCTCAACATCCACACAAGGTATACAAGCTGATCAAAGCCCTGTATGGACTTCATCAAGCACCACGTGCATGGTATGACACACTTTCGGACTATCTTCTTCAAAACAATTTTCAACGTGGGACAATTGACAAGACCTTGTTCTACAAGAAATCCCAGTCAGACATTCTTCTTGTGCAAATATACGTGGATGATATCATCTTTGGATCCACTAAGGATTCCTTGTGCAAAGACTTTGAAGACCTCATGCACACAAAATTTCAAATGAGTTCTATGGGAGAACTCACCTTCTTTTTGGGCCTTCAAGTCAAACAAAAACCGGATGGCATGCTCATAAGTCAAACCAAATATGTCAAAGACATCCTTACAAAGTTTGGCCTATCTGATGCAAAGGTGGCAAGCACCCCAGTGGAAACTCACAAACAATTGACGGCTGATCTTGAGGGGGAGGATGTGGATATACACAACTATAGATCCATGATAGGATCTCTCATGTATCTCACAGCATCAAGACCAGACATCATGTTTGGAGTTTGTGTGTGTGCTAGATACCAAACAAGACCAAAAATGTCTCACCTCATAGCTGTTAAGAGAATCTTTAGATATCTAAAGGGCAAACCCAATCTAGGTTTATGGTATCCTAAAGACTCTCCATTTGACCTAATAGCTTACACTGATAGCGACTATGGAGGTGAGAATCTAGACAGAAAATCTACAACTGGAGGATGCCAATTCATTGGCTCAAGACTGGTGTCATGGCAGTGTAAAAAGCAAACAACGGTATCAACCTCTTCTACTGAAGCTGAGTACATTGCTGCTGCCAGCTGTTGTGCCCAAGTTCTTTGGATTCAAAATCAGATGATGGACTATGGATACTCATTCATGAATACACCAATCTTCATCGACAACCAAAGCACAATAAGCATTATCAACAACCCGGTCAAACACTCCAAGACAAAACACATAGAAATACGCTATCACTTTATAAGGGATTGCAATGAGAAGAAACTGATTCATGTGGAGAAGATACATACTGATTATCAACTCGCTGACCTCCTCACAAAGGCATTTGATGTTGGGAGATTCACGTTCTTAATCACAAGCATTGGAATGCTCAATACGGAAGAATAACTCTCCTTTCTCTTTCTTTCTCATTATGTCTATTATGTTTAAAATATAAGTCCCTTCGAGAAAGCAGTAGTAACCTTATGATGAAAATCAAGTTCCTTACTCTCTAGTATTGGACTATGTTACTACTGCAATATAAATAGTAAAGACTATAGTATCCAAAGTATGATTAGTACGACCACATTCTAAGGCTAAGGGAAGGTTTAACTACTACTGCCCTAGGCAAATAAAATTGTGGACAGAATGGTTAATACGGACAAGTAGAAAGTTGCTACGGCCCTCTGGCTTAATACTGCCAGTAACTCAAGTTACTACGGCTAGTCCAGTTACTACGGCCCATAAACAACTACTACGGACAATTAACCTACTTGCTACGGATCTTTAGTTAATACTGCAAATTATTATATTAATAAAGGTTCTTAATCAATAAGAATGACCTAATTAATGATGATTTGACAAGCCAAAACACAACTTGTATCCCCACTTTACACGTGTTAAAACCTGATTGGAACTAATTTTTAAAATTCCGGCGCGAGGTTCAAATACAGGCTACACGTGGCAATCTTTAATTGGACAGTCATTTTTAAATGATTACCCGCGTCTAATCAAGGGAATCAAGTTGCTAAAAAAAAAAAAAAAAAAAAAAAAAAAAAAAAAAAAAAAAAAAAAATTTTCTTTCTTCGGTATACAAGGGGGTTAATTGCATAATTTTAAAATTACCGTTGTAAAAACCCCTAAGTCTTCCAAAAAGCTACCGTTAGAGTTTATAAACCATTTTTCCTTGCCGTTGTAACTAATCACTCACTTTCTTGTTTATCTCTGGTTCTAATCATCTTACAGAATCAACAATGGCGGATCAATTACAATTTTACAAAACTCACAACATGGTCGCTTACCTGGAAAAGAATACCGATAACGTCGATTTTCACGAAATCATTGACTTCTTTAATCAATCTACCATCAAGACGGCGTTAACCATTAATCCGGAGATTAATGAGTCCCACATTCTGGACTTCTGGACATCTGCCACATGGGACGAAGATGAAATTGCCATCAATGCGGTGGTAAGAGGCAAAGCATTCCAAGTAACAGAGTCCACGCTAAGAACCCATCTTAACCTACAAGATGCGGCAGGTATTGAACATCTTCCTGAAGACATCCTTGTAAATGCTTTTCAAAACATGGGATATGAGGGGAACTTAAACACTTCCACATTTTTAAAAGCTAAACTTTCCCCTCAATGGAAATTCATGTTGCATACTTTGCAACAATGTTTGTCCCCCAAAAGAACAGGGTGGCATGAAGGAAGTTCATCATTAGCCAATGCAATGGTATGCTTGGCTACGGGGGGAACTTATAATTTTTCTGGAATGATTTTTGATGCAATGAGAAGAAATATTGATAGTCAAAACAAATTTCTTATGTATCCAAGATTTCTTCAACATTGCATAAACTGTGTTCATAAAGATCTCCCCAGATCAGAAAAATGTTTTGTCTCACATGCTCATACACGAAAAGTTTTTACGAACATGAGAAAAACAAACAAGGATGGCCCTTCTCTTGTGACACCATTATTCTCAAAAATGATGGTGATCACAATCCCCACAGCTAAAGGACAAGAAACTCTTCCTCTGTCCCAACCCACAGCTGTAACCCCCAGTACCACTGCAATCTCTGTTGGCACTAGTGCCATATCTATAGTTGGTACTGCAGGGGTAAATCCAGAGGTTGCTACGGTAGTTCCTACTGCCACAGTACCTCCAGTTGCTACTGTGAGTTCTACTCCAGTTGCTACTGCTCCAGTCACTACTGCTAAAGTGACTAAACCAAGAGTTTCTGCGCCTCACAAACCACCCACAGTTGCTTCTAAAAGACCAAAGAGGGTTACTCAGCCTCTTGTGTCTAAGACCATCCCCTCCACTACTACTACAAAAGCAATCCCTGAAACATCTTCAGGATTGCCAAACACTTTAGGGGAAAACATTGAACATACCCCCTTGTTCACTGAGTTGGTCAATAAGGAGAGGGAAGACCATGTGGGGAGGGCTAACACTACTGCAGCATCTACTTCTTATAGTAGAGCTCAGGACAGTGTTAACATAACTAAGACCCAAACTACGGCAACACCATCCTTTGCTGAGAACTTGTTCTCAAATTGGGAAGGTGGTCCCTGGTGCCAAGAAACCATGGGAGAGATACCTGTCTCTGCTAGGCAGAGGAGTTTCTCTATTCCCAAGGATCTTCCACCTGTTGGTACCCAACAGGAAAGGGGTGAGGGTAGTGGTAGTCAGTTACTGGAATTGAAGGACATGTACCAAACTTTAATGACAAAGGTAGATAAACAAGGAGAGATGCTATCTAATTTGACTTCATTGGTGCACCAAGTGCTAGCACAACAAGCACTCCTTTCTGCCCAGCTGGTGACCAAAAGAATCACCACATTAAATTCTGGGAGTTCACCAAAGCCATCTAGTTCCACATCCACAGATGATTCTTCCCCAGATGACAACAAGGGGGAGAAAGAAAAAGATTCTGATATGTTATCATCTGGAGAGAGCAGGGGAGAAGTCAAATCAAGCCATGATACAGTCATCACTGCCACCTCAAATCAAGAAGAAGAGATGGAGACAGATAGTGTTGTTGAGGGGGAGACACACTTTGATGCAAACATGGTAATAGATGAAGATGAAGGTGATAATATGGAAGTGGATACTCCACTTAAGGGGGAGCAGCAGCAGCACGAAGCCATGCAAAGGGGTGAAGAAATAGTAGACGAAATGGAAACTTCACCAGTTGCTACGGCTACATATGATGGTCAAGATACTGAAACAAATGCTGCGGATATAGTTACTACGGACCAAGTTAATACGGTGGATCCTATGGTAACTAGTCCAGTTAATACGGAGGAAGTTGATACGGACCTCATGACAACTAGTCCAGTTGCTACGGACCTAGTTGATACGGATGCCATAGACCAAGTTACTACGGAGCCCATGATCATCAGTCCAGCTCCAGAAACTGAGGAAGATCATTCCTACCTATTCTCAACCACTCCTCCTATATTCAATCAAGCTTTCTCACAGCTTCAAGCCATTCAAACTGAAGCCACAACTCCTTCAACCAATGTAACAGAGACTTCTTCCACAATTGAACATACTGAAGCTGCAAATGTTCTTATAAGAACAGAATTGACAAGAATCAATGTGATGGCTGATGAAGACACCATAGCCTCACAGCTTCTGAAGATCAAAAAGGAAAAAGAAGAAGAAGAGAGAAAGAAGGCACTGGCTGAAGCAGTAGCAAGACAAAGAGCTGAAGCTGCTTCACAACCCAAACAAAAATCTCTCAAGTTACCTGAACAGTCTGCAGGTACATCTATTTCTACAGGTAAATTGGGATTCATCACAGTGGACAGAAAGAAGAACAAGGTACAAAGTGTTGACCTTGAAGCTGAAAAGAAAAAGGGAAAGTCAGTTGTGGTGAAGAAGTCAAAGGAAGAATTACAAGAGGAAGATAGGCTGGCTACACTATTCTTTAGCACTATGTCTGCCAAGGAGATAGAAAATGTGAGAAGAGAAAATGAAGCAGCTGCACTGCAGATCAGAATGAATGCTGAATTAGCAGCTGAAGAAAAGGCAAAAGCAAGGTTATTGGCTGAACAACAAAAAGAAGAAGACATTCATGAAGCCATTAACTTTCAAGGTATGACTGCTGAGGAGATAGAAGCAATCAAACAAGAAAATGAAGCTGCAGAGTTGTACATCAGAATGCAAAAGGAAGCTGCTGATGATGCAATAAAAGCTCAGGAGATGGTCAATGATGATATTTTGGACAAACTGGTTAAAAAGGGATTGAAAAAGTCTTTGGAAAGAGAAGATGAGCATATAGCACAGAAGATGCAAGAAGAGGAGCTCAAACTTGCTAAAGCCAAAGTCAAAGCCAAGCCTGAGAAGAAGAAAGTGTCCAAACCAACTCCCATACAAGCAAAGATAGCAGAGGATAGAAGGAAGTTTACTGCTTATCTCGGGTCATAGTGGCAGATCTTTAGGCCCTATGAAGTTACCTTCCATCCTTGAGCTTGTCAAAGAGGAAAAACAAAAGGAAACATTAAGGGAACTTGCTCTCAAGAAACTTCAAGAGAAGAAGAAGAAGGATGAAGAAAAAGCACTTGAAGCTGCCCTTAAAACAGGAAGAAAAATATTTCAGGCACAAGAACCTGTTCCTCCTGTGGAACAACCAGAAAAGAAGCATAAAAGAGTCAAAAGCAAATCCAAATTCATTCCTCACGCTAAAAGAAGAAGGATGAGTGAAGATACTGCTACTGCTTCTCAAACAGAAGATCCAAACATTCCATTTGCTGACATCAAACCTGAACATGAAGAGATGGAACAAAACCCTCCAAGTGTTGCTCAAGGGGGTGATTACTCTGCATACATCAACCCTGTTGAAGGTTTGAAGTATACTCCATTGAAGGTGAAGCCTCCAATGATCATTGACTGGAAATACATCGGTGGAAATATGAAAACTGAATATGAAGTTACAAGAGCTGATAAATCAAAGACAATTCTTATAGCCTTTCATGCAGTTTTTATGAAATTTGACAGAGATGATCTGGAGAAGATGTATGAGATTGGCATAAGGAAATACTCACAACGAAGACAAGGAGTATGTCCTGGTACTGATCTAGCAATGGATGTTCTGTGCGGTTTGTTTGAACCTGGATACAAGCCAACAAGTTCAATCTTCAAGAAAGAAGGACCTAATAATCCTGTACTTAACTGGTTTGTGTATGAAAAATGTGAAGCATACTCAATCATAAGAAAACATGGATCAAGGGAATTCTACTTGATAAGTCATACTTATCCACACTCTTTGAAGACATTAGAAGAACTGGTCGAATTGAAGCTGAATGGTCCAGGAGATTCATTGATTGCTCAAGAACTAATTTGGAAAATCTTGTGTCAAAGAATAGTGGAAAAGAACAAGATGGAAACTGACTTGTAAACCGTAGTTGTAATAGTTAGTACTGCTTTGTTAATATAAGTAGTTAATACGGTTGAAGCATGAAAACTTGTACTTTTGATGAATCATAAAAGTTCAAGGTTAGGGGGAGATTGTTGGGTTATAACTTAGTCAATGTAGTTTAACCATAAACAATGAATCCTAACAAACAAACGAAAGTAACTTAAACAATCAGTTTGATGATTATGAAGTTGCTACGGAAGATCACAAAGACAAGTTGGTGCGGCTGTTCAACAAAGTTGCTACGGTAGATAGAGTTACTACGGTTACTACGGACAAAGTCAAGATCAAGTCATAGTCAAAGTCAAGATACGGAAGTCAAAGGCACGGAAGACACGGAAGACTTATCATATCTTGTATATATAATCTAAGAGTTATAATTAGATTATATTTCCTTTTGTAATTAGATAAAGTTTACTTATTGTTTAGATAAGGATAGACGTAGAATTCTAGTTTATCTAGAATGAGCCTCAAGGTCTATAAATAGATAGATCCTTGTATTAAGAAAAACACGTTGTATTGATATTATTCTGGTTAATACAATTGAGGCTTGCAATTTGACAATACTTTTGTTTAAATCTTATTCATTCTTTATTGTTCAATAAGCTCGTAATATTGAAGTGTTCATCCGCTGCTGAACTTCTTCAATAGATCTTGATCTACAACGTTAGCAAACCTGTTAGTTTATCTAGACTAACACGATCCTGACACAAAAACTCATTCCTTTTGCTCCAAAAACACCTAACTCAACCTAAAACAAAACTTTACAAAAACATAAGCATAAACGGGTCTTTCCATTACGTTTGGGACTCAAAACACAATGAATATCGCGATAAAATACTCGTATAAATGAGCGATATCAATGATTTAATAAAATAAAAGTTTAGGGGTTGATAATAAAATAAAAGTACAAGGGCTTTTTTGTCATATTAAAAGCTATTACTACTAATATTCAAACAAGCTAAAATTAAATGACCACACCATCTAAAATGGCGGAAAAAAAAGATACACCGAAATCAAGTAAATCGAAGAATAAGAAGAAATACGAGATAAGTAAATACATCTGTATCTATTATCTCCTTTTTTTATGTTAATTTCCGTAATTTAAATAATTAAATAATTTTTGTAATTTATTAAAAAAAAAGTAGAAATAAAAAATTAGGGTTTTAAATTTGGGGAAAATAATAAAATGTAGTGTAAATTTAATTAGAATGTCAATGGAGTAGATGCATAATATTATAGGTTAATTTGGGAAAATGATAAAGGAAATAGATGCAAAAATAGTATTTGTTTTTTTGGAAACGTAGATGTATTTTTTGAATTAATTAGGTATATGAAATTTATATAAAGTACTGTAGTTTAATTTTGTAATTGTAAAATTATTTTTGAAATTAATGGAGTAGATGCATTTTGTAATTGTAAAAGTATTTTTGAAATTTAATAAGTACTGAAGTTTATAACTTTAAAATTCATTTATATTTAGGTTGCAGAAGGAGTAGTAGGATTGCCTTGAACCATAGTTTTTCAAAGTTTACAAATGATGAGGACAATCCGATTTGTCTTGATGTTGAAGTAGATGGAGAAATAGATAAAAGTGATAAAATAGATTCAGATAATGAAAAAGTTGTTAAAGTATCAGATGTGGATAAAGATGTTGAACTTTCAGAAGATTTAGATAAAAAGGATAAAGATGAACAAGACGTTGTAACCCCTACAAAAAAAATGGTTACTAAAAGGAAATATCTTGGAAGAACTTCAAAAGAAAAGGAAAAGATAAAAGATATTGCTTTATTTAAAGGAAAAACTAAAATTGAAGTTAAGGAGATGAAATTGAATAGTAGACAATGTCCAAAAAGTTTGAAGAAAGTATTGTCTGGCTTGCAAAATAATCAAAAACTTGCGCTTAGAGAAATGGGATTTGGGTTTTTTGAATCGTTTGATATTGATTTTGTGCCGCTGACACTCTCGTTTTTAATAGTTGATAAATTTAATACCGAGTTATGTGAGATGCAAATTGGAGATCAGAGAAGAGCAGTAACTCAGAAAGATGTAAATGATATAATTGGTTTGCCAATGGGAGATATAGAGGTGCAGGCTGTTTCAAGGGCGGGTATTGAAAAAAATGAAGTTATAGAAGAGTTTAGAAAACAATATCCTGTGGGTAAAGGAACACAACGAATATATATCAAAGATGTTATGAAGAAAATTATGAATGATAAATCTGCGGGTCGTAAGTTTAAGTTAAACATGATTGTTCTTCTTATAACAATAATGATGGAGGGTATTAAAAATGGAACAGTTAACCAGAAGTTCCTTCCATGTATATCGAATTTAAAAAATATCAAAAATATGGACTAGTGTGGTTATCTAATTGACTGTCTGCGGAAAAGCAAAATCGGGTGGAAAAGAGATGATGATACAAGCTGGTATACCGGGCCACATCTGTTTTTAACAGTATGTTTTATTTCTTTTATAGTTATATTTGAATCATATAAAACATAAATTATTATTTTCAAAAATAATATTCTCTGATATAGTCCTGTAACTTTTGATAGTTGTGGTATATTCATTATGTGAAGATCACACGACATAAATCAATGACAAGAATGCCAGCTATGCTTCATTGGAAAGTTCCTGTGTTGAGAAAACTTGAAATGAAAGTTATTCAAAACGGTTGCGAATTGGAGATATTAGAAGAAGATGAAGATAACGAAACAAGGACAACAAGTTCTTTTAATCCTGAGGATGAGAATGAAGATGATTCAGGGAATAAGAATGTCGAAGCTGATAATAGAAGTGAAGGCAATATATCAGGTGAAAAAATGAATAAAAATTAATTTATTAAAATGAATAACTCATTATTTCCAAAAATATGGTTTTGGAAAATATATATCTTTTATGTGTTTTAATATATAACATTTCTTTCAGTTGACTTTTAAGTTTATAAAACTCATTATTCCCGTTTTATGCATATTAGAAGAAGATGAAGATAACCAAACAAGGACAACAGGTTTTTCTGATATATTACTCGAGAATGAACCAAAAGGTAAGAAATTATTTAAAATAGATCTTAATAACATACATACAAATAATTCCCCCTTTTGTTTTACTTTTAACATAATATCTTAATTCTGCAAATGAGAATGAGGAAGGAAATGGTCAAAAGAATTTTGAAGACGTTTCAGGGAAGATGAATGATGAGGCTGATAATTCCAGATCAAAAGATATACAAGACAATAAATCAGGTGAAAAAATTAATAAAATTAAGTTATAAAAATGAATAACTCACTATTGCCAATTTAAACATGTTAGCACAAACACTCCCTTTTGTGTCAGTTTTCAACCAAAACCTATGACACAGTTATTAGATGTATTTTTGAATTTAATAAATTAGATGCATATTGAAATAGTAATGTCTATTTTGTTGGCAAAAGTTTCTTTATCAAATTAATGAATTAGATGCATATTTGAACTTAATGAATTTTTGTTATAATCTTAATGAATTAGATGCATATTTTAAAATGCATCTACTCCCGTAAAAAAATGCATCTAATTTATATAACATTTGTTCCTAGGTTTGGAAATAGTTATTTTTGAATCTTCTAATTTGGAAGAAGAATTTGAGATGATGGGCAATAATTCTGAGGTATATAAACTTTTTTTTTTATATTTATTTTTTTGTTTATAAAATTAATTAAACTGTATAAATAATAATCTGATTTATTAATTTTTATATTTTTGAAGACATGCTCAGTTGAAATTAGAAGACTTCTAAGTCTGTTTTAAAACACAAAATCCGATTTGATATCGATGATTACAAATTGAAAAACCAGATTTCCAATGGATGAAGATATAAAAATTTTGAGTTCCATTGTAAACAAAGAATTGGGAGTTTGTGAAAAATGCAGAGATGAATGTGAGACCCAGACAGAAAATTTTGAAAATCCGAAAATTAATAAAGGTTTGTCAAATGAAACAAGTAGTTCTAAAAGGAAAAAGACAAACGAAAATATTGAAGAAGATAATCAAAAGTCAAAATTGAGAAGAAATTTTTTCTTTGCTGATAGATTCCGTCGAAGAGAATGTGAGGCCGAAAAGAGTTACAAACCCAGGTTTGAATGTAAAATCTCCAAATAAGTCAAGAATTTCATTGATCAACACAAAGTTAAAAGCACAAGAAGTAAAAGTAGCAGAATGCATCTTCACAGGAAAAATGCCCGAAAAAGTACGTTTTACTTCGTTCTATTAATAAAAAAAATTAATTGTAATTATAAATGAGGTAATTTTTTTTCTAGCAGTGACATGATATTTAAAACACGTGTTGGATATCAAATCCCACAATTTGTATTGGAAAGTTTGAAACCAAAATCGAAGGTGCATGCTGGCGTGGTTGATGTTTTTTCTGTTGTGTTGAATTATGAAGAGAAGTTCAAAGATCCTGCAAAACCATTACGTTTATTTTTTAACACAGAAATTATGGTAAGTTATACTAAATTTTAATTAGTATATTTCTTAATTTATATTCAAACTTACATAAAATGAAATTTTGAAAAACTAGAATAAAGAAATGATTGAGAAGGAATCAAATATGGACGAAAAGTTCAGGATATTCAAGGAAAACGTTGACAGATACTTGGAGCACACGGATGTAAGCCTTTCAAAAGCTGAAATGGTAAGTATAAGATACCCTTAAATGCACTTTGGTTACAAAAAAACGTTGATATTTTTTTAAAGCAGACAAATAATGTAATACATGTTTTTTCAACAGGTGTTCTTCCCAATCTGTAGGGGGGACCATTTTTATGTCATTTGCTTTTATATGAGAAACAATCAAGCATTTGTGCTAGATAACAACAAATATGATGATAGTTCGACTGACAAATACGATAACGTCATTTACCTTCTTGTAAGATTTTAAATCTTTTGTTACTTATATATTGTTAATATGTTTTATAAATGTTAAGTAAAAAAGTTACACTTGTTTAATTATGTAGAGAAAATTGTTCTATCATTACTTATCGTTTTACGAGCATCCAAGTGCTATCTCTATAAAAGTAGCAAAATTTAAGGCGTTGGAGATTAACTGGAGAACAAAAGACAATGTCGTTGATGTTGGGGTTTTCGCGATGAGGCATATGGAGACATTTAATGTTTTCAACCCCAAAGAGTGGAAATCAGGTTTTTATACGGAAATAAGTAGGAAGCAGATTGACCAACTCGAAAAACTCCGTTATAGGTATATTAATGGAATTCTGACAAGTGAGGTGAATGTAATGAAAGATCAGTACTGCATTATCTAGATTATTATCTAAAGTTGTAAGGTTATTTTAAATGTTATTTAGAATATTAATTATAGTTTAAGTGGCACTAATATTTTTCTTCCGATTTGTAAGGTTATTTTTGAAAGCCGAAGATGATGATAATGTATCAGTTATATTTTGAACATATAATAGATGTATATTTTCAAAAAACATATTTCAAAATGCATCTAATTTGTAAAAAAAACAATCTTTAAACTACTAAAAACCCTTTATGTTCTAAGTACTTATCAGTAACAAATAAGTACTTTGTTTTTTTTTGAGGATTCAAGCACACTATTGTTTGACACTATTGTTTTACCCTTCTTTTAATTCGATAATACATAAATGACTAATTAAAAACCCTTTATGTTCTAAGTACTGATCAGTAGGAACCTAAATCAGTATGTAGATTTCGTACTGATCAGTAAATGCAAACATCAGTATCTCCCATCCATGAGCTGACCTCGCCAATACTGATCAGTAGATCTTTCCTTCAGTAGTCACTTAGTTGACTTGTAGGTTTCAAATGATCAGTATGAAAAGTCGTAGGGACAAGACTTTTTGACTGATCAGTAGAAACATTGAACGTTTCGTCAATCAGTAGTTGTTAATCTGTTACAACTGATCAGTAGTGCCTTTTACCTATTGATCATCAGTAACAATAGATTTATGTTCTAAGTACTGATCACTAGGAACCTATATCAGTGTGTAGATTTCATACTGATCAGTAGAGGAAACCATCAGTATCTCTCCATCCATGAGTTGCATCAGTATAAACTCTCCATACTGATCAGTAAGAGACCTCGCCAATACTGATCAGTCAATCTCTCCTTCAGTAGTCACTTAGTTGACTTGTAGGTTTGAAATGATCAGTATGAAAAGTCGTTGGGACAAGACTTTTTGACTGATCAGGAGAAACATTGAACGTTTCAACTGAGCAGTGCCAAAAAGTAAGTATTTTGCATTAAATACTTACTGCAACAGTAATAATGATCAGTATGAAAAGTCGTTGGGAAAATACTTTTTGACTGATCAGTAGAAACATTGAACGTTTCAACTTAGCAGTAGTGCCTTAACCTATTGATCATCAGTAACAAAAAAAGAACTTTGTTTTTTTTTTTTTTTTTTTTTAATTCAAACACACTATTGTTTATCCTTGTTTTAATTCGATTATACATAAATGACTAATTAACCCTAAGATATATTCATTTGTGATAATATATTTATTTGGACCATCATTTCGTTAAACTGCTACTAAAAGTAAAAAAAATCCATTGAATAACGCGATAAATGACTAATTTGTTTTTGGTTAACTACGTACGGTTTTTTTAATAACATTGTAACGGTTCCAATATTGCACTATATAAATGAGTCCAATCATCCTTCGGGAAAAAACAAATATACAAATAATATACAAAAAATAAAGGGATCATCTTTAGTGCTTTATTACGAGATACACAAGCATTTTAGTTCATTCAAAAAGAACCAAACAGCAAAACATTGTTGTTACTACATAAAAAAACGTAACATATAAAAACCAAAAACTAAAGACCTGAAATATCATCTATAACATTGTTTTTGGCAATAATTGCATTCCTCGGTTGATCTTCTTGGTCGGTGACTGCACTCAAACTAGCTATATCTTGTTGAATATGGTTTGTTAAATTGTTGACAGAATACATTAACAAAACCATTTTCCTGTTGTCAATCGTAGGGTCATTCAACAATTGACGCATTTCATCGACTATAGCTTCTTTTTCGTTTATAAGTGCATAAAGTCGGTTACTTTCTGCACCTAGTTTACTCAAAAGTTCAAAATCCGCCCTAACATGGCTTGAAAAAATATTTTTTAATCTATTTTTGAGGTGATCTACAGTTGGTAAATAAGGGGGTAAATGTTGGTTAGAAGAACTTTGAGAAGATATTGCTGAATTAACCCCAAGATTATACATAAATGACTAATTAACCCTAAGATATATTCATTTGTGATAATATATTTATTTGGACCATCATTTCGTTAAACTGCTACTAAAAGTAAAAAAAATCCATTGAATAACGCGATAAATGACTAATTTGTTTTTGGTTAACTACGTACGGTTTTTTTAATAACATTGTAACGGTTCCAAAATTGCACTATATAAATGAGTCCAATCATCCTTCGGGAAAAAACAAATATACAAATAATATACAAAAAATAAAGGGATCATCTTTAGTGCTTTATTACGAGATACACAAGCATTTTAGTTCATTCAAAAAGAACCAAACAGCAAAACATTGTTGTTACTACATAAAAAAACATAACATATAAAAACCGAAAACTAAAGACCTGAAATATCATCTATAACATTGTTTTTGGCAATAATAGCATTCCTCCGTTGATCTTCTTGGTCGGTGACTGCACTCAAACTAGCTATATCTTGTTGAATATGGTTTGTTAAATTGTTGACAGAATACATTAACAAAACCATTTTCCTGTTGTCAATCGTAGGGTTATTCAACAATTGACGCATTTCATCGACAATAGCTTCTTTTTCGTTTATAAGTGCATAAAGTCGGTTACTTTCTGCACCTAGTTTACTCAAAAGTTCAAAATCCGCCCTAACATGGCTTGAAAAAATATTTTTTAATCTATTTTTGAGGTGATCTACAGTAGGTAAACAAGGGAATGTTGGTTAGAAGAACTTTGAGAAGATATTGCTGAATTTTCCGATGATTGATATTCGGAAAATTGAGAAGATGAAGATGAAGAACTCATTCTTGAAAAGATGTTTGAAAATGGTAAAAAAAATTTGTTATGTTTGTTTACCTAATAAAGAAATGGAAAGTACAGATTTTATAGGTGCAGATTGAACACTTACTGCAACTGAATCTACTTAAAAAAGATTTTGCATTAAATAATTAGTGCAACTGTAATAATGAAATCTCTGTAAATGTATGCGCCTCTCAAATCAATTTAAGTAGATGCAGTTTATGTCTAATCAAATTTATGTAGATGCAGAATTATATCTAAATACATTTATGTAGGTGCATAATTATATCTAAAATCATTTATGTAGGTGCAGATTTATAGCTAATACATTTATTTAGGTGCAAAATTATAGCATTACTTTTAAATAAACACAACAATGCCAAAAACACAAAAATTTATAATTATTGAATCTACATATCAAAATTGAAAATATGACTAGTAAAATATATAAGTTGCCATTATTCCATACAATAAAACAACTTATATGTTTACAAAATTGAAAAATTCTTCAAAAAAAGCCTTGAGAAAAAATTAAAAAAGATAGGTTGCTTAAAAAAACACTTTTTGACTGATCAGTAGAAACATTGAACGTTTCGTCAATCAGTAGTTGTTACTCTGTTACAACTGATCAGTAGTGCCTTTTAACTATTGATCATCAGTAACAAAAAAAAGTACTTTGTTTTTTTTTATTTTTTCATTTTTTTGAGGATTCAAGCACACTATTGTTTTACCCTTCTTTTAATTCGATTATACATAAATGACTAATTAAAAACCCTTTATGTTCTATGTATTGATCAGTAGGAACCTATATCAGTATGTAGATTTCGTACTGATCAGTAGAAACAACCATCAGTATCTCCCACCCATGAGCTGCATCAGTATAAACTCTTCATATTGATCAGTAAGAGACCTCGCCAATACTGATCAGTAGATCTCTCCTTCAGTGACTGTTGACTTGTAGGTTTCAAATGATCAGACTAGGTGCATAAAAACCACTTTATTAAATCACTAAAGATAGACGATAAGAACAGATAACATGACACAACAACAATATATTACAAACTACCATGACTTGAAACCTAGGAGTACAGTAGTGGCCAATTTTAAAGTTTTAAGCTTGGGTGAGCTTTTGAACATAAACTGAATCTACTTAAAAAAGATTTTGCATTAAATACTTACTGCAACTGTAATAATGAAATCTTTGTAATTGTATGCGCCTCTCAAATCAATTTAAGTAGATGCAGTTTATGTCTAATCGAATTTATGTAGATGCGGAATTATATCTAAATACATTTATGTAGGTGCATAATTATATCTAAAATCATTTATGTAGGTGCAGATTTATAGCTAATACATTTATTTAGGTGCAAAATTATAGTATTACTTTTAAATAAACACAACAATGCCAAAAACACAAAAATTTATAATTATTGAATCTACATATCAAAATTGAAAATATGACTAGTAAAATATATAAGTTGCCATTATTCCATACAATAAAACAACCTATATGTTTACAAAATTGAAAAATTCTTCAAAAAAAGCCTTGAGAAAAAATTAAAAAAGATAGGTTGCTTAAAAAAAACACTTTTTGACTGATCAGTAGAAACATTGAACGTTTCGTCAATCAGTAGTTGTTACTCTGTTACAACTGATCAGTAGTGCCTTTTAACTATTGATCATCAGTAACAAAAAAAAGTACTTTGCTTTTTTTTTTTTTCATTTTTTTGAGGATTCAAGCACACTATTGTTTTACCCTTCTTTTAATTCGATTATACATAAATGACTAATTAAAAACCCTTTATGTTCTAAGTACTGATCAGTAGGAACCTATATCAGTATGTAGATTTCGTACTGATCAGTAGAAACAACCATCAGTATCTCCCACCCATGAGCTGCATCAGTATAAACTCTCCATATTGATCAGTAAGAGACCTCGCCAATACTGATCAGTAGATCTCTCCTTCAGTGACTGTTGACTTGTAGGTTTCAAATGATCAGACTAGGTGCATATAAACCACTTTATTAAATCACTAAAGATACACGATAAGAACAGATAACATGATACAACAACAATATATTACAAACTACCATGACTTGAAACCTAGGAGAACAGTAGTGGCCAAGTTTTAAAGTTTTAAGCTTGGGTGAGCTTTTGAACATTGAAAATCAACTGGTCACTATTAGGAAGTGGTTTAATCGACTTCGTGAATTGACAGACAGAACCATAATCAATCCCATGTTTGCTCATAAATGCCTTCCAATCTCCATTAATCACGATATGGTTGGTAGGTCCAGGCGTCCTTTGGTCAAGATAGTTGGTCAACCTGAACCACGTACCATATGGTGCATCTTCTGTGAAGATGACATAGCATTCATCAAAATCCAAGAGGTTGTTATCCTTTACAAATTTTGCTGGTATGGTCTGCAAAAGGTAATATAATTATGACATTTACATTAGCAAAGTTTCTAACAAGGTTATGCATACTTACCAGTTTGTTGCTCTTGATTTTTTTTTTTGTAAGCGTAATAACAAAGTTGTCTTCGCTTCCACTGCTAGAATCGCTTGACAGGTCTATCACAACCGGCTTGACTTTTTTTCGCATAACAACATAGTTGATTTCGCTTCCACTGCTAGAATCGCTTGACAAGTCTATCACAACCTGCTTACTGCTAGACATTTACTCGAATCTCTAAAAGGAGCAATAGAATTGTCAAGAACACGACAACGTCGATAACACAAAATTTAAAGACTCCTCAATTACCAAACAACAATGGTCCAATACCTCCTTCCTTAAACCATGACTTGGGTCTTTGACAAACAATTCCAAAAAGTAAATAACATAATGGGCCTTATTTCGATAAAAAAAAGCTTGTTTGTTTTCATATATCTATCAAATGGTAAACAACAACAAAAACACTTAATCCCATTGCTACACCATACAACAAAATTGCAAATTGAATAAGCTTCTTACGTTTAAATCAGTTCATACAATGTTATTCATCATGAAAGTGAATCTACATTACTATTTTCAATTTGCATCTATACGCAAAGCTGAAAATACACTACTATATTCAAATTTGCATCTACAACATTAAAAAAAACTGAATCTACACTACTATATTCATATTTGCATCTACATCATTAAAAAAAACTAAATCTACACTACTATATTCAAATTTGCATCTACATCATTAAAAAAACTGAATCTACACTACTATATTCAAATTTGCATCTACATCATTAAAATAACTGAATCTACACTTCTATATTCAAATTTGCATCTACATCACTAAAAAAACCAAATCTACACTACTATATTCAAATTTGCATCTACATCATTAAAATCAAGCCCAAGCAAAAATGAATCAAATTAGTAAGTTTATAAGATGATTTAAAATCAATAATCATAAAATGAATCAAATTGATAATATAAAATGGCATTAAGAAGATATAATTGATGAAAATAAACAAAAAGATTCAAAATTGGTAATAATCAAGATTCGTTGTAAAAAAGAAATGACAGAATTTGTACCGAATTAGGGTTTAACAGGTTTAAAATTTGGAAAAATCGAGAAAATGACGAGTTAGGGTTTATAAAGGTGAAAAATCGGGGGAGATGGCGTAAAAAAGATTACCTGTAGCGCCGGAATAGAAAGGATTTGAAGAAGATGATATGCACGGGGGATTAACGTCTGAGAATCGTTCCTACCGTTCGTATAGTCGGGGCCATTCGTAGCCGATCCAGTTACTATATATATATATATATATCGAGGGCTTGTCCAAGTGGTCATAACATTAATCACAACTTCAGGACCGTCAGTATTAACAATCGGCTCGGGATTTCCATAACCCGAACCATCACCAGTTCTGTGACAACCGTCTAATTTCCAGGTGCATTTTATAATCTATGTCTCTTCCGGTTTAACTAGTCTTTAACTTTTCATTAATCGGAACCGCGACAGCGTCGGAATCACAACCGGAATCAAATTAAATAAGTCCTAATACCAAGAAAACCCCTAAGGGAGTTTCCTAAGTTCATAATGTAACATACTTTAAAAATATAGTCAACGAAAAGGTCTAACGAAATACTTGTACAAAATCAACCAAAACACAAAATTTCTTACAAAAAAGGTACTGGACGACGCACAGAGGCCATGTGGGCCGTCCTGGAGGACGATTTTTGTAACAGATTCAAATTTATTGCATGTCTCGATTTCTCAACTCTTTCAACCAACCAAACTCGGAAATAGGCCATCATTACTGATTTGTTACCAGTCCCAACCCACCCTATTATCATTTTCATTATTTCCATTTTCTTTTATCACTTTTACAAACAAAAAACACACACATACACAATTTCTCTCTTCTCTCTAACAAAACACCATTTCCAGAGATTTTCCACCATAAAAATCCATTTTCTATCCACACAAATCGATCCAAACATCAAGAGAAGCAAAGGGTGCCATTTATTTCGAAAAAGGACTAATCTTGTAAAGATTTTTGAAGCGTAAATCCGACCAAAACTCACCATCCGAGCTTTTCCTCCGGTAGATTTCTGCCTTTTTACTGTTTATATACAAATAAACACTTGCATGTAAGATCTAACGGTTAAAAATAAGTTTTTATACGAATCTATGACTTTTATGGTCAAAAACGTTTTTAACCGAAATAACCTTTAGATCCACGGTTTTGTAACTAAAAATGCTTTATAAACTGTTAAAATGATGTTTTAATAAGTTTAAACCTATTGCATGTCGAAATCTAAGGCTTAAAATACGTTTTGTAACAAGAACCCGAAACCACCCGAACCGTGCGCCGTCATAAGGCTTAGAACGACGCAGCGGGCAACATTTTTAGCTTTTGTACGCCGTTGAGGTGCTCACATCGGCGCACAGAGCTGCTGGATTTTCAAAACTTGTCGTTTTTGTCGTTTTTAGCACGTTTGGACCATTTGTGACCGCTGACTTTTTGACTTACGACATTTTGGGACTGAATATGTGAAAGTAATGATGATTGAGACATGTATGGACTATTTAGACTTATATTGGACTATATTATATATGTTATCGTGTTTTAGGTGATTTGTGAGCGGAAGTGGATGTTACATTTTTGGATATAAAATTTGGGCGCGGAAGCGCTGCCCAAATTTCATTAGAAAAATGTAAACCACTTCAGCGAGCAAAAGCACTTAAGACATAATAATCAAAAACGTTAAATCGGACTTTTGGACAAAAACGTGACAATTACCTTTTCGGACCATTTTAACAATACTTAACCTTGACACTTAAAGTTTGATAAAATTTACTCTATATTATTATATAAGAACATAATAATATAATGACTAATTAAACTATCTTGGTATTATTAGGCAATCCGTGATTCCCGGCTTCCATTTCCGACCGAGTTTCCGTATCTTATTCTTCGCAATCCGTGAGTTACAACCCCTTATTTTTATATGTATTTTGCATGAATTTTTGGGGGAAACGTAAGACTATTTGTACTTGAAAACTTTTATGAACCAATTGCAACTTTGTGAACTTTGACTTATTACAAATTATTGAACTATTTTGACTTTGGAACTTATTGAACTATTTTGACTGTGGAACTTATTGGACTATTTGACTTTGGAACTTATTGAACTATTTTGGACAAACTCTCTGAACTCTTATGCGTAAAACTCTTTTACTCTACTTGAACTTACCGGCTTGCCCCCTTTTTCGGCTAAACTAATTATTGATGCTTTTATACGGACCGACCCTTGATGGAACTATAACATGATCTTAAGTGACGGAACGACTATCTCTTTTTGAAACAAAACTACCTAGTGCCCAACTACTTTTTCTAGAACTTACACACTATTAACTACAGAGCCGTTTAGTAATTATGGGTATCGATACTTAGGAAAGAACCGTTCCTTAGATGGCAATCTAAGTACATATTACTAAGAACTTGAACAACTTCCCGTAGGATAGGCGGGAAGAGGGGCCTCACGGTTGACCAATCGGATTAGTGTGAACACTTAAGTTATAGATGCCAAGAGGTTGATACAAGAAATATAATTAGTTACTTATACGCATAAATTTACGAACTTTTTAGCGATTGTTTCCGCAACTATGATTTGACTAAATTTGACTCTATTTAGTCTTACGAACCTAGGGCACCGATTCGCCCGTTACTTGGACTTTAAAAGTATATAAATTTTAAGCGACTTTTCTCCGCTAACCTCCTTTGGAAACTTTTACTTTATATACTTTACTTATATTTTTGCCGAACTACTTAAACTGTAACTCACTCACTACTTTCGTAGTTGACACTTTATCTTATGTTTCAGGAAATTTAGTGTAACTATGAAGTGCATGGCATGGACGGGTCAAGGTGGTCGTGTGAGAACCTTTTCGGGAAAAGACTTGTTCACTACTTTTGGGAATTTTAATTTGAACTCTATTTATGTATTTGTGTACTAAACTCTATGACTTGGTTGTTTTCGTGAACTTGTAAACTCTTTTGATATTTTCAAATGACTTGAATGCCGTTATTTTTTCTTATGACCCGTGTAATGATCTTCCAGCTCTTCACATTCCGTGTTTCCGCTTTAGCGGGGTGTGACAGACTTGGTATCAGAGCACAGGTTATAGAGAAAAACTGTTTTAAAAATTTTCAAAAAAAAAAAAAAAAAAAAATTTCGAAACCAAACTATAACCAAGGCTTTTTGGAAAATCATTTATGGGTCCAAACTTTAGAGAATTAATTTCGCGATTGCATGTTTATTTTTAACTACGCATGGCCCGATCACCCATGCCTAGTTCAAAATGGATTATGCAAGGACGGAACGTAATTACTATTGTTAACGGTTTTTGGGTCGAAAATTCCCGGTACTGTCTTTTCCCGATTCTCACGCGACTGACTCGTACATGCATTTCATTACACATTTCCTTTATTATTCTTTTGTATCTTCTCATACTTACGAAACTCATTATTCACAGATCCGTCATGTCTCACTCTTCACGTTCATGTTCACCGTCACACTCACAGTCCCGCTCCCTACCTAGAGCCGCTTCGCCTTCCGAGGGCCGCACCACCTCAGAGATTCTCCATGGCGATCTCTAGCAGCATCGGGTCCAGCCCGAGGGCTGTGCTACCACCCCCTCCACCGGTACCCGTCGCCGCCACACTCCACTACCGGGGCCCGCAAACCAGGTTGACCGCGCGAAAGCAGGTCATCCTCCCGGGCCGTCTGCCAGATAGGATGGCTGCGCGCCAGGAAGGACCGTCCCAGCCCACTCCATCACACCTACCTTTTGGTCACCCTCCCGAGGTCCCACATAACCCTCTCATGGACCACTACTCTTGGGAGCGCCAGATGGAGCGCGAAGAGATGCAGCGCGCCAGAGACGCCGAGGCTGCCAGGCAGAGGATGCCTCCTACCCTTCAACCTCCCCCACCGGCCGCGTTCCTTCACTTGCACCGCAAAGTGCGGGGACTGGCACAGGAGACCCAGCACCAGGGGCACCTTATCAGCGAGGTCACAGACTCTGCACAACAGTTGTCGGAGCAGGCGTTGCGATTCATCGCATCGACTCGAGCTACGGCACAAACCGTGCAGCGCCTCATTGGTGTGTGTCTGGTAATGGGCACGTTGATAGTGGTTATGGCAGCTAAGATGTTTCTGGAGAGGCGCCATTAGTTATTTCTTTTTATTGTACTGTACTTAGTCTAGTCGTAATTTTCTCACTCTACACGACTTAGACTTTTATTATATTTCCTTTCATGTATTGTAATAGTATTTCTCATTTCAGTACTTGTACCAAACTTTTTATCATTAATGGAATTTCTACCTTTTATTATCATACTTATCTTATCTTATGAATCTTATACTTGTGACAATCATTACAATTCTATCTCTTAAATCATAATCATGCGTGTGCTGTTTGTTCATTCATATTAATCTCGTGCTATAATTAACTATGGTCGCAAAATTATATTCTTATCGTACTCTATTCGTGCGTTCTAAACTGAATATGTTCTTCTGATTGTAGAATCATGGCTCCTCGCACCAATGCTAGTATCATTGCTGAGCAAGTTGCTGAACAGTTGAATGCGGCTATGCCCAACATGATCGCCCAGATCACCGCCGGGATCAACGCCAATGTCAACAACCACCACCAGCAACAACAACAGCAACAGCAGCAGCAGCAGCAACAGCAGAACAATCAAAACCAAAACCAGAACCAGAACCAACACCCGAACCCTCATCCATGCAACTACAAG
>CAJVGC010000001.1:53790017-53867809 GCA_910822075.1 Senecio squalidus | reverse complement strand
GTTACTACTGCTATGCATGCATGGTGAACAGTAGCCGCAGTATTTTCTACGTGATTTTGTTCCTCAGAGATTAGTGCTATTCTGACTTGTTTCTTCAGCCAAGTCGCTCCAATCGAATCCAAAGATGTCCTGAGACATGAGTGCACTTTGATTTGTCTCTTGAGTGGTTCGTGGATTATTGGTATTGGACTTGTTTGGGCAATCTCTAGCGAAGTGACCTAGTTCACTGCATTCATAACACTTCACTTTGCTTTTGTCGAAGGTGATTCGTTCGTTGTTTCTTGGATTGAATCTCCTTCCTGTTCTATTTAAGAATCTTCTAGCGCGTAGTGCCAACATAGCAGATTGCCACTTAAGATCAATTTCTTCAGAGTCATCTTGATGCATCTGTTTGACCTCTTCAACTGTGAGATTAGCACACTTACATATAAAGGATTCGAATGTAATCTCTTCGCTGATTTCATGTTTGGATCCTCCAGAGGTTGTTGCAAGGGCAGTATTAACATTGGTAATACTGGGATTGTTGGTGAAGATCTTCTCAGCTTCAACTTCAGATTCAAAAACTCTGAGATCGTTGTAGAGATCGTCTAGTTCTAGTGCTTCAAGAGCGTCTCCTTGCCTGTAGATAACTGTATACACAATCCATTCCTTTCCTAGTGCTCGGATAAACTTTCTGTTGATATCATCATTCTCATATTTGATTCCTGCGCTGAGCATCTCTCCAGTGAGTTTCTTGTATCGATCAAAAGTTTGAGTCATTCGTTCGCCAGGTAAACCATTAAAATTTTCGTACTCTTGTTTGAGAAGAGCCTTCTTGTTCTTTTTGGTATTCTTGGTTCCGCTGAATCTCTTTTCCAGTGCTTCCCATAGCGATTTGGCATCTTCATATTCTTCGAATTGCGATTGATATTCGTTTGGAATTGCAATCATAAGAATACTAAGAGCCTTGATCTCAGTTTGTTTTTCCCTTCGTTCAAGATCGCTTACAAGTGCACGAGCATTCACTCCTGGTTCTCCATCAGCTCCTTGGGCAGCAGGTCGTTTGTTACCATTGATGATCACATCCCAAACTGTGTAATCTGCCAGTAGGATGTGTTGCTTGATTCGTAACTTCCATAAGTCGAATTCGTTGCTCTTTAGGATGGGAACTTTTCCTAATGCAATTTCTGTCATCGTGGTTGTAATGATTTTTGCTTGTGAGGATTTGTAACTCGTTGATCTATGGATCTAAAGCACCTCCTGTGCTCTGATACCACTTGTCAGGATCGTGTTAGTCTAGATAAACTAACAGGTTTGCTAACGTTGTAGATCAAGATCTATTGAAGAAGTTCAGCAGCGGATGAACACTTCAATATTACGAGCTTATTGAACAATAAAGAATGAATAAGATTTAAACAAAAGTATTGTCAAATTGCAAGCCTCAATTGTATTAACCAGAATAATATCAATACAACGTGTTTTTCTTAATACAAGGATCTATCTATTTATAGACCTTGAGGCTCATTCTAGATAAACTAGAATTCTACGTCTATCCTTATCTAAACAATAAGTAAACTTTATCTAATTACAAAAGGAAATATAATCTAATTATAACTCTTAGATTATATATACAAGATATGATAAGTCTTCCGTGTCTTCCGTGCCTTTGACTTCCGTATCTTGACTTTGACTATGACTTGATCTTGACTTTGTCCGTAGTAACCGTAGTAACTCTATTTACCGTAGCAACTTTGTTGAACAGCCGCACCAACTTGTCTTTGTGATCTTCCGTAGCAACTTCATAATCATCAAACTGATTGTTTAAGTTACTTTCGTTTGTTTGTTAGGATTCATTGTTTATGGTTAAACTACATTGACTAAGTTATAACCCAACATTTTGGACTTTAAAATGAAAATGGATAAAGCAATGTGGGACAGGCGACGCATTGGAGCAAGCTAGACAAAGCATTCAGCTCGGAGGTGCGAATGCGAGGCATTCGTTTGACAGGCGAGGCATTCAGGCCACAGGAGGTGGGAATGCGAGGCATTCCCTTGACAGGCGAAGCATTCACTACTTGTCAGTTTTTAATGTTAATCATGGGAATACCAAAAGTCTATGTAACACATAATAAAATGGGGACGTGAGCAGCAGTTTAGAATCATCTTTTTCATCATTTCTAAAGTATTATCATCACATTGGAAGCATCACTTTCATTGGGAACAATTGTTAATTTCAATTTCGTTAAACGATCGTTCATTTCAATTTCGTTTAGTTACTTGGAGAATTTGTGGAACTTGTTACTTACAATTGGTATTGAACTTTTATCAATTTTTCATTGCAATTGAATCATGTCTTTCATATATTTGATTAGTTTCGTTATAATTATGAGTAGCTAATTTCCTTAAACGTTTGCTTGGATTTGTGATCGTTTGTGTGTTAGACTTTGGGTGTGAAATTAGATTGATGTGTAGAGGTTAATTGGGGATCCGTTTGGGTTAATATCTTAATTATATTGTTAAAATTGTTTATACTCTTGTTCGGTAATCTAAAAACGGGTATTCGAAAGGAATCCGTAATTTTTACTAAAATAGGAACGAATTAATCGGCTGGTCTTTAGTTGATTATAAGTTAGTGGTATTCGAAAGGAATCATTAACAACAATTTAAACAAGTAGGTATTAACACGAACGCTAGCTACTAAATTAAGAGAAATCGGTTTAGGAGTTAGTAAGCTATTCGAAAGGAAGCTTATAGGTTAACTCTCACACATCGGCTTGAAACTTTATGCACAATTACTTGAGGTGTTAGCGGTATTCGAAAGGAATCGTTGCATGGTTAGGTAATTGGAGAAATCCGGTATTCGAAAGGAACTTAGGATTTTACATTAGAAGTTTATCGACATTTTCACACCTAAGAAATAACATACATTCGTAAACGGTCCAAGCAAGCGTCTTTTTATATATTTGAATTACAAATCACTTTTATTCGTTTTTACTTTAAGTCTTCCTAAGACTAAAACCCCCACTTTGTTACTTATATATGTTTCATAAACGACAATTGAAATATCCCAATTGAAAGTCCCTGAGTTCGAACCCGAACTTGCCCAAACTATACTACAAACGAAAGGGTACACTGCCCGGTGTTGTGGTCTAGCGAAAGCAAAAAGGGAAGACTAGATTTCACACATCAAGTTTTTGGCGCCGCTGCCGGGGACTTGATAATTGGAATTTTTATCTGTCGTTTATTTGTTTATTGTTCAAAGTATTTGTTTTTATCTATTTTAGTTTTTAGATTTTGTTTTGTTTATTTTCAGGTGCTTTTCACGTTTTGGTTTTTGTTTAGTTATGATTTACAGGTTGTAGATATTAGACGATGAACAGGAGATATAGCAACTATTATGGATATTCGGATAAGGGGAACTACCAAGACCCAATATGTGATTTTGGATATGGTTATAGAGATGATAGAGGACGGGGGAACAACCAATCTTACGAACGAGAATTTTGGTATGAGGAAAATCAACCGAAGAAAGAAGAAGAGCAAGAGTTGAAAGAGTGGTTTAAAATCTTTGTTGAATTGAAAAAACAGTTTAATGATGGGATTTTTAAATACATGGAATTGCTAGATCTTCGACTTGAACTTGATCGTCAGGATTTTGATGTCGCAAAACAATGGTTAGAATGGCAGTTGGAGGAGTTGGAAGAAAGAGCAAGGGATCAACAAGAGGAACAAGTAAATGCAATTTCAACACGGTGGGAATATGAGTATTGGGATGAAGAAACTGAAAACAAAGAAGAGCCCGAAGCTGAACCTGAACTCACTTCGCCGCAGTCACACTCACTGCGACGCAGTGATATCACAGAACCCGTTTCCGATTTTGATAGTGATTTTGAGTCGGACGAGGAAGAATGGGAGGACCCGGTAGTTCAAATATATATAGCCACATGCGAATCAGCTACTAGTCCACCGGTTCAAGTTTATGACACGGAAATTTTTCAACGACTTAAAGAGGAGGAAACGAAGGTACAACCCGAACCGCCAAAACCGTTTGCAAAAGAAGCTGAATTTTGGGATAAAATGCATTGGGTGAAGAGTTTGGATGAGGAATTGGAAGAATTCCTCGGATTGGATATAGGAATCTCGGATGGGTCAGTTGTTGGTGACTATGGAGATATTACTTGGGACGGATTAGAAAGAATGTTCGATTCCAATGTCGACTTAAATACCACAAAGAGCGGGGAAATAGGCGATGGTGTAAACAAGGAAGTAGAGTGTTGGGAAACTACCATGGAGGAGATTGAGGAGATGGATGAACTGTTCGAAAATCAACCAACGGGTCAAAAACAGATTTCTACCCAATCAAACCCGAGACCTCCAAACGATCAAGGTGGTGAATCAAACCCGAGACCTTCAAAATCTGATAGTAAAACGGATGTATCGGGAGCATACGGACTCGAAAAGACCTCCGGTCAGCGCCAAAACGACCGCAACGAAAAAATCTACAAAATGGGAGCCTCGGACCCTCGAATGCGCCGCATTCATGGCCCTATGCGGCGCATTCTCACTTCAGGTTGCCCAAATGCGTTTTCCTATTTTTCTAATGCGGCGCATTCCATCCCGATGCGGGGCATTGAGGTCCCAAGCCCTGAAAATGGCCGAAAAGGTGATTTAGAAGCAGAGAATCGAGTGGGGAATGAACCATTGGTCAAAAATGAAGATGGAAAACCAAAATCATACACAAATACACCAATGGAAGAGGAAAGTTCGAAACGGGAATTGGCGGAGCTTATGGGGTCGGAAATGGTGGCGGTTGACAACCCGATTAGTGTAAACATCACCTTGGAGGATTTTGAGGAGTTATTTGATTTGGGAACGAAACTGGTTGTCACCAAAGTGGAGAAGGAGGTTGAAGCCAAGGAGGAGTTAATGCCCGAGAAAGAAATCGGTAAAGAAAGTGATGGGGAGTTTTGTCTCGAGCTGAAAATCGGTACGAAGCCGAAGTTTAAAGATAACAAAGACGAGGAGTACGTGAATTTGGACGACTTCATGGATGAAGAATCGAGTGGGGAAGGGTATGAAAAATATAAGTATGGGGGAGTTGTTGTCTACTATAGACCATGGAAGGATGTTTCGATCATGCGGGAAACGAGGGAATGGCACGACGCATGGGCAAAAACCCGCGAAGAGCTCGATGTTTCTAACGATTATATTTTGTTTGATGTTTTGATTTGTAGGTATGTTTGGCGATGTTATATCTTGAGGAATTTGCATGACTAAAGAAATTAGAGGAAACTCCGATTACCATATTAGTATTGTTTTGTGAACGGAAGACGACTCAAGATAAAAACAAAGCGCTTACGGGAGGCAACCCGGGTTTTTCATTTTCTTTCCTTTTCTTTTATTTTTGTTTTGTTTGCTTATTTAGTTTTTAGTTTTTAATTTCTAGTTTGGAAACGCATTCGGGACAATGCGTTAGATAAGTATGGGGGGGACGTCGGGAATTTGGATTATTTTATATTCCCTCCTATATATCCATTACGTGTTGTGTTATTTTGTCCCATTTGAGTAAAAAAAAAATAAAAAATAAAAACGCTTAAACATAGTTAGGGAAAATGATAGGGGCTTTTATATTTAACTTTATTCCGGTACTTTAACGTGAAATTGTTTAGGAACATCTTTAGTTAATAAAATACTTGTAAATAAGAATTTAGGTTTTCTAGTTTTAGTTCCTTAAGTTTCCCCGAAAAATCAAAAATCTAGATAATCACTATATCCTTAGTACCGAGCCCTTGTAGTCCTTGCACCCTTTCGGGGGTAGTTGGGGAATCCTAGTATTACTTAAGCCATTGGAGAATTAGAGGCGAAGAAAAAGGCCATAGGTCTTTCCCGTCAACAAAATAGAAATTGATCCTCACTATAACGAAGACTCAAATCCCGTTATACCCGTTCACTTCAAAGAAAATTTAAATATATATCTATAATATTTGAAGTGAACAAAAGTGAGAGGAAAAGAAAAAGATGTAGACTAACCAAATAATTCTCAAAAGAAAGAAGTACTCAAATGAAGAAAATGCTTAGTGATATTTTAAGGGTTCCCCCGAAAGCAAGGCGGTATAGGGGTCGGCCGTAAAGGCTGATCGCTTCAACTACGGTTGGAGAGTGAGGGAAAAGGGGTGATTATTTAGACATATCATAACTAGGGGATGAATTAGGAGTTAACATTAGAAAATTGCGGTTTTTGTTTGCTTAAGTAATTTAGTAGCTTTAGATGTTTGAAGTCGGTTTTACGATCTAGCAATTTCACGCATATCTTTAATTTCTAACACCGGAATTTAGTTAAATGTTTGAGCCCGTGATTCCTTATCTTTTCTTAAGTTGTATGTTTTGGAAACTTGTTAGTAGGTTTGAGTCGGATTTGCTTAGGGACAAGCAAATGTTTAAGTATGGGGGGTTTGATATCGCTCATTTATACGAGTATTTTATCGCGATATTCATTGTGTTTTGAGTCCCAAACGTAATGGAAAGACCCGTTTATGCTTATGTTTTTGTAAAGTTTTGTTTTAGGTTGAGTTAGGTGTTTTTGGAGCAAAAGGAATGAGTTTTTGGACTTTAAAATGAAAATGGATAAAGCAATGTGGACAGGCGACGCATTGGAGCAAGCTAGGAAAAGCATTCAGCTCGGAGGTGCGAATGCGAGGCATTCGTTTGACAGGCGAGGCATTCAGGCCACAGGAGGTGGGAATGCGAGGCATTCTCTTGACAGGCGAAGCATTCACTACTTGTCAGTTTTTAATGTTAATCATGGGAATACCAAAAGTCTATGTAACACATAATAAAATGGGGACGTGAGCAGCAGTTTAGAATCATCTTTTTCATCATTTCTAAAGTATTATCATCACATTGGAAGCATTACTTTCATTGGGAACAATTGTTAATTTCAATTTCGTTAAACGATCGTTCATTTCAATTTCGTTTAGTTACTTGGAGAATTTGTGGAACTTGTTACTTACAATTGGTATTGAACTTCTATCAATTTTTCATTGCAATTGAATCATGTCTTTCATATATTTGATTAGTTTCGTTATAATTATGAGTAGCTAATTTCCTTAAACGTTTGCTTGGATTTGTGATCGTTTGTGTGTTAGATTTTGGGTGTGAAATTAGATTGATGTGTAGAGGTTAATTGGGGATCCGTTTGGGTTAATATCTTAATTATATTGTTAAACTTGTTTATACTCTTGTTTGGTAATCTAAAAACGGGGTATTCGAAAGGAATCCGTAATTTTTACTAAAATAGGAACGAATTAATCGGCTGGTCTTTAGTTGATTATAAGTTAGTGGTATTCGAAAGGAATCATTAACAACAATTTTAACAAGTAGGTATTAACACGAACGCTAGCTACTAAATTAAGAGAAATCGGTTTAGGAGTTAGTAAGCTATTCGAAAGGAAGCTTATAGGTTAACTCTCACACATCGGCTTGAAACTTTATGCACAATTACTTGAGGTGTTAGCGGTATTCGAAAGGAATCGTTGCATGGTTAGGTAATTGGAGAAATCCGGTATTCGAAAGGAACTTAGGATTTTACATTAGAAGTTTATCGACATTTTCACACCTAAGAAATAACATACATTCGTAAACGGTCCAAGCAAGCGTCTTTTTATATATTTGAATTACAAATCACTTTTAGTCGTTTTTACTTTAAGTCTTCCTAAGACTAAAACCCCCACTTTGTTACTTATATATGTTTCATAAACGACAATTGAAATATCCCAATTGAAAGTCCCTGAGTTCGAACCCGAACTTGCCCAAACTATACTACAAACGAAAGGGTACACTGCCCGGTGTTGTGGTCTAGCGAAAGCAAAAAGGGAAGACTAGATTTCGCACATCAATCATTTTCTTCAAATCATCTTCTTCAAAACATGTCTCTTTACAGAGGTGCAGGGGCGTAAAAGTAATATTTCCGTTATTACAGGTAAGCTTCTTTTTTTCAAAATTTTCAATGTATTTTTATATAAAATCAGCTTCTATAAAATCTATTAAACCCTAATTCTTTATTTTCGCCATTTTTCCCCTATTTTTGAATGTGATCATTACTATTTTAAACACAAATCTAGATAATTTTGATTGTCACCAATTCTGAATGTGTTATTTGTGATATCTTCATCAATTACCTCTTCTAAATTAGATTTTTAATGGATATTCTGAATTGTGAGGATGATGAGAATGATGAATGCTGTAAGTTTAAACAATTAAATTTGTTTTACAATTCATTATTGTTAAACAATTTAGATGCGTTTTTGTTTTTCCTTGATTAACTTTTTAATTTGTGTTTTGTTTTTTATGATTTTTTTTTTTGAATTATGAGAATGATAATTGCTGTAAGTTTAAGCTACTCAAATTTGTTTACAATTCATTTTTTAATTTTTAAATAAAGTAGACATTTTATTAACTTTCCAAAATTATTGAGTTTTAATCAACTTATAAACTTTTTTTTTTGAAATTTCATTTTTGTTTTGTTGTTTTTTTAAATATTTTTTTCAGTTTTCATAAAATGCATCTTAACTTTTTTGTGTTTTTTTTTTAATTTTTGTGTTTGTAGGTTCTGACTACATACCTAAAAAGTATCTAATTGGTGAAGAAGTAGTTGATAATGGTAAAACATATTGGTTACCAATTGTTGAAGAATCGGTTAAGCCTTTTGAGGGTAAACATTTCGTCAATCTTGATGAAGCTTTCAAGTTTTATTTGGAGTATGCAAAAGAAGGTGGTTTTGAAGCTTGGAAAGGTACACAAAAGGCAACAAAAAATGATTTACACGTCAAGCTTAAATACTTTGTTTGTTGTCGTGAAGGTTTTAAACCTAAGAAACCTCTGAAACTGATTCCTGTTAATTTCAATAAGACAAATCAAACCAATCAAGAAATGGATGGTGAAGTTAATGATGATGATACTGGTTCTAGTGGGAAGAAACAAATGCGTGAAAGGGCATCTCAAAGGTGTGGATGTGAAGCTAGTGTTAGACTTCGTGTGACTGTTGAAGGGGGTTACGAGTTATATGTTTTTAACGAAAGACATAACCATGAATTGCTTCATCCTGAATATATGTTACACTTGAAATCTCAGAGGAAGTTAACTAACTTCAATAAGAGAATATTACATGATCTTGCGAATGCAGGTTTTGGTCCAGTGGTTGGATATAGAGTACTTACCAAGATTCATGGTGGACACGAACATGTTGGTGCTACTGCAGTAGATTGTAAAAACTACCACAGAGATGTAATTGAATATATCGGGAAGGCGGATGCTCAAATGGTGATCAATATGCTCCGCAAAAAGACAGAGTGTATAACTGATTTCTTCTTTGATTATTATGTTGATGATAAAAATGAGTTATGTGGTTTGTTTTGGGCCGATGATGAGATGAGGCGGTACTTTCGTGTGTTTGGTGACGTTATGTCATTCGATGCAACTTACGACTCAAACAAGTAACTCTTTTTTTTCTTTTCTTTTAAAGTATTATTTTTAAATTTTTTATGTTATTGATTAGTTTTTTTTATATGTTTTAAAATTTTATTTTTGTATTTTTTTTATAGGTATAGAATGAAGGTTGTGCCGTTCACTGGTACAGACAATCACAAAAGGTCATGTATTTTTGCTGGTGCATTGCTGTTCAAGGAGAATGTGATGGCATATGATTGGCTTCTAAAAACTTTTAGAATTTGTTATCCGAATGAACCTAAAATCGTTCTTACAGACCAAGATCCGTCTTTGAAGCAAGTTGTCCCCAAGAATTTTTTAAATGCTCATCACAGACTATGCATGTGGCATATAATGGAAAAAATCAGTACAAAGGTACATTTTTTTCTTACTTTTTTTTTATTAGTTTTTCTTTTTTAAAACTGCATAAATTTTTAAAATTAGTGAAGTAGATGTTATTTACTAATAAAATAAAAATTCAGTAAAAAGATTGTTTTGATGTTTTGACCTCGTTGTCACAAAATTAGATGCATTTTTTACTAATTAGATTCATTTTATATATGTTTTTCAAATTATATATCTATAGTTTTTGTTTTAATGTATATTATCATATTGGTCCAACAATTTTGCACGACTGTTTTAGTAGTTGAAATAAAGTTTGTGTCATAGGTTGGGTTAAAACTTTTACCTATGACAAATTAGATTCATTTTTTTACAAATTAGATGCATTTTTGAAATATGGTTTAATGAATAAATGTTTTCTTTATTAGGTTGGTCCAACAATTTGCAGGGATGGGTTTAAGGCAAAATTATCCAAAATTGTTTGGACCGATAAACTTAGTCCTGAAGTTTTTGTTGATCTTTGGTTTGGGGTGCTTAAAAAGTTTAATGCTGAAAACAATAAATGGCTATCTGATATGTTTGAATTGAGGGAAAATTGGATTCCTGCGTATTTTAGAGATTGTGAAATGTCTGGTCTCATGCGTACCTCTTCACGTTCAGAAAGTGAGAATCATGTTTTTGGACAACTGATGAGTGCCAGTTCTACTTTAGTTTAATTTTTTACTAGGTTCGAAAGTGCAATTCTTGGGCAGAGATTTAACTATTCAAAGAATCAGCATGAGTCTAGTTACACCACACCAGAGTTTAGACTAAATACGGAAATTGAGAAAGATGTTGCGTTGATCTACACTCGTTCTGTTTTCTATGACGTACAAAAGGAAATGATTGCAGCTTCTGATCATTGTATGTCAATGAGTTACTCTATCTCTGAAGGGATTAAGAAGTTAATAATTGTCGATAATAGTGTTAACTGGACTGAAATTGATGAAACAATTGATAGGGAAATTGCACCAAATTTCTTTGATGAGCTTATTCCAACCCAAAGCCTGGTATGTTTCTATATTATATATTTATATTTTTTCCCCTTTTTTGAATCGTTTTTTTTTTTTTTTTTTATTAAATGCAGTTTTTTTTTTCTAATTTTATGTAGGTTTCATTTAATCAAAGTCAAGGGGAAATATTTTGTAGTTGCAGAAAGTTTGAGAGATTTGGTCTATTGTGTAGACATATTTTTTTATGTCTTAAGAATGTGCAAAGTTAACAACTTTCCGAAGAAATATATATGCAAGCGTTGGACTGTAGATGCCCTACCACCAAAAAGTTTAGGAGTTGATGTTAATACAAATAGAAGACAACAAAACCCTGAACTTTTACGAGATATTTTTATCAAAGTCGACAAGGCTATTGATCTTTTGTTGCCAAATACCGAAAAGTTGTCGGCGTATCGAGATAGTTTGAATTTGCTTCTTCAAAAAATACAAGAAGATGTTGGATTAGATTCAATTGCTGAACCAAAAGAATTTATTGGTGCTATGATGGGATTGGAAGTACCTAAAACTGTTGACGTTTTTCCACCATCAGGAGTTAGGAATAAAGGTCAAAGGAGGAAAAGGATAAAAAGTTCTCGTGAAAAATCTATGAAAAAGGTAAAAAAGAAGAAATGACAGTGTAAAAAGTGTTTTGAGTATAAACATGATTCTCGTAATTGTGAAGCATATCATGAGGCGAAACGGCTAAAGAAGATTGCCAAAGAACAAAGGATAATGGAAGGAGCTTCATCATCGAAATTCGAAGATTTGTCTACCACTTCAGATTACGATTCTTCATCAGATTATACTTCTACAGCTAATTGTTGATTTTTATTTGTTGAATACATATAAGAATGCTAATTCTAACTTGGGGAAAATACATAAATGAGTTGCATGATTCAACTTTTTTATTATTTTATTAGTTGTGATATACGAGTTTTGAATTTTTGTTTTATTTGCCAGAGTAGTTTAGTAATTATTTTGATTATTTAGATGAGATTTTCGTATTAATTTTCATTATACATTTTAGATTTCGTAGATATACTTAAAAGTACGATTTATTAAAATTACTTTAAGGTTTGTTAATATATGTCACAATTGTAAATCGGTCTTATTTTTTCAGATTACATATTTATTTTATTTGATTACACTAAGTTTAAACTCAATAAAGCTCTTTTGAACAAAATTCATAACCACTATTTTTATCTTACAAGTCAACTAAGTGACTACTGAGGGACATATCTACTGATCAGTATTGACGAGGTCTCTTACTGATCAGTATTTGATAGTTTATACTGATGCAGCTCATGGATGGAAGATACTGATGATTTCTTCTACTGATCAGTAATATAGATTCCTACGGATCAGAACTTAGAACATAAAGGGGTGCTGACGCAACAATTTTCTTTGTCGTTTAGTGTTCAATTATTTATGACAAAGGGCATTTAAGTCCTTTTCCAGGGATTATTTGAAAAACTAAAAATTCTCCCTCACTGCGAGCCAATTTCATTTCATCGTGACCTAAGTTTCAAGAAAACCCTCTTTTAAGAAACCCTAATTTCAAAGCAACTGCAAATTCTATCAAATCATCTCCAAAGACTCTCAAAATCTATCAAAATCATCATCATCCATGGCAGACAATCTTGTTTTCTGTGATCAACATAACGCGTTGGCCTATCTCGTCAAATGTAGAGATACACTAGGGTTTCATGATCTCTTTGATTTCCTAAATCGTTCCAAAATTAAACATACTTTAACAGTAAATCCTACCATTAGAGGTCTTCACATTAGAGCGTTTTGGGACTCAGCTGCTGCCGGTGAAATAAACGGAGTCCCCTGTATCACAGCCACCATTGATACCAAGTCAGTCACTATAACGGAGGCCACTATACGCAGACATCTCCAGTTGGATGACGAGTCAGGTATACTCTCCCTCGAGAAAGACGTTTTGTTTGAGGTTATGGGGCGTATGGGGTATTCTGGAGAACCTAACATACTAACTTTTCAAAAGGGTCAATTTCCTCCCAAATGGAAATTTCTTGCCCACATAATCATAACTTGCATTTCCGCCAAGCATAGTACTTGGAATGAACTGAACAGACCTATTGCTACTGCAATGGTGTGTTTGGCTTCAGACCTGGTCTATAATTTCTCAAACATGATTTTTCAGGGAATGATAAACAATATCAGTTCCAAGGGTAAAATTCTATTGTACCCTCGATTTTTGGCAGGAATTATATCTAAAGAGGTGCCAAACCTTATTTTACATGATAACATTTACATGGCTTCAATTCATGGTCATAAAACTTTTTCATCAATGAGGAAGCTAGGTAAATTTTCTGGTACTGTTACCCCACTCTTTCCAAACATGTTGGGGTTATCGGCATCTTCTTCTAGAGGAGAGGGGTCCTCAAACACAGTTGGATCCCAACCCATACCTCCCACAGATTATGTTCTTCCTACTCCTCCACCTGATGAACCTGTTATTACAGCTTCTGAACAACCTGTTCAAGCTGAAATTTCAGCTGATCAAGCGATTGATCAGTCTGAAGAAACTGTTGTTGAACCTCCTGTTGTACTAGGGTCAAGTACAGCAGCTTTTGAAGCTGGATCACCTAAACAAACAGTCATGACTGAGACCATGACTGATGCAGAGTTGCATGAGCAGACTCAAGTGGGTCCTTCAACTTTTGTTTCTGAAAACCAAAACCCTAACACCTTTCGATCCCTGTCCCTCTTTACTGAAGGAGATAATGCTGTTGAAAATGATGATTATGATGATTTTGATGACTCTCAAAGTTTAGAAGTTTTCAGCTCTTTTTCTGTCTCTACGGGTACACCTGAGGTCTCACACAACCTCACAGAGGTGGTAACTAAGCAGATGCATGACCATGTGGAAATGGCTCACACTACTGTCGTTACACCTCGTGTAACACAGGTCAGTGTGACAGCCTATAAGACCCAGACCACGACAACTTCAATACTTGGAGGATCTTTTGATCCTTCATGTGAGGGTCCCTGGTGGCAAGAACCCATGGGAGGTTCATCTGGTCAAGCTCGGCTTGATTATGTACTTTTGTTCGAAGATCTTCCTCCTGTTGGTACTCAACAGGAGAGTGGGGAGAACAGTGTCCAAATTAATGAATTGACGGAAAAATGTAACATTCTGGAGAAGAAAGTGCACATGCAAGATCAGGAAATTAAATCTTTGAAGAGGAAGATGGGCAAACTTTCAAAATCAGTCAAACTTTCACACACTTCCCTGCTGAAAAGAGCAAAGACTGGAAAGAAAGTCAAATCAGTAAACCAAGCGGTTCAGACTGAAGAGAGGGAAGAGTTTGTGCATGAACTGGTACTTCAGAATGTGGAGATGGTGATTGATAGTGGTGTGCATGCTGAGGATGCAACCACTAAGATCATTAAAAATGTTCTGAAGGATATGGAGATAGAGAAGGTGACAGCTGATGAGGATAAAATGTTTTCAATTACTGAAAGTGAATCTACAACCGAAATGAACCCAGAATGTAATGTTTTATTTCAATTTTTTTTATCTTCATTATTAATTAGAATTTTTTTTATAATATTTTTAATGAATTATATGCATATTGAACTCTATCTACTGATGCTCCAGCTAATGATGATACAGCTGCTGATGTTCCAGCTGTTGATGCTCCAGATACTGAGGTTCCAACTACTGAAACACCATATCAACCATCAACTACTGAAAAGGAAGAAAACCGGAAGATGGTTGTATATGAGAAAGCTGAGGCAGAGAAGCCTACTGAAGAAAAAACCTCATCCGATAAAATGCTTTCAGTTATTGAATGTGAATCTACACCCGAAATGAACCCATAATGTAATGTTTTATTTCAATTTTTTTTTATCTTCATTATTAATTAGAGGTTATGTTCTAATCTTTTAATGAATTAGATGCATATTGAACTCTATCTACTGATGCTCCAGCTAATGATGATACAGTTGCTGATGCTCCAAGTACTGAAACTCCAGATACTGAGGTTCCAACTACTGAATCACCATATCAACCATCAACTACTGAAAAGGAAGAAAACCAGAAGACGGTTGTATATGAGAAAGCTGAGGCGGAGAAGCCTACTGAAGAAAAAACCTCGTCCGATAAAATGCTTTCAGTTATTGAATGTGAATCTACACCCGAAATGAACCCAGAATGTAATGTTTTATTTCAATTTTTTTTTATATTCATTATTAATTAGAGTTTTTGTTATAATCTTTTTAATGATTTAGATGCATATTGAACTCTATCTACTGATGCTCCAGCTGTTGATGCTCCAAGTACTGAAAGTCCAGATACTGAGGTTCCATCTACTGAAACACGCTATCAACCATCAACTACTGAAAAGGAAGAAAACTGGACGATGGTTGTATATGAGAAAGCTGAAGCGGAGAAGCCTATTGATGGAAAATCTGATGCTGCTTCTGCATCTACAGTAGTTGATGAGTTTTCAGTAGAAACTCTATCTAGTAAGTCAAACATCGATTAATACAATTTTATATTCCTTATTTTTGTTATTTATTTGATCATTTTTCCAATAATTTTTTGGTCTAAGCAAAAACACACAAACACTGGATTTGGTCGATGAAGAAACAGCCTCATCCGATAAAATGTTTTCAATAACTGAAGGTGAATCTACACCCGAAATGAACACAGAATGTAATGTTTTATTTCAATTTTTTTTATCTTCATTATTAATTAGACTTTTTGTTATAATCTTAATGAATTAGATGCATATTGAACTCTATCTATTGATGCTCCAGCTGTTGATGATCCAGCTGTTGATGATCCAGCTGTTGATGATCCAAGTACTGAAACTCCAGATACTGAGGTTCCAACTACTGAAACACCCTATCAACCATCAACTACTGAAAATGAAGAAAACTGGACGATGGTTGTATATGAGAAAGCTGAGGCGGAGAAGCCTACTGATGGAAAAGCTGATGCTGCTTCTGCATCTACAGTAGCTGATGAGTTTTCGGTAGAAACTCTATCTAGTAAGTGAAACATCAATTAATACAGTTTATATTCCTTATTTTTATTATTTATTTGATAAATTTTCCAATAATTTTGTATACAGATCTGAGCAAAAACACACAAAAACTGGATTTGGTCGATGAAGAAACAACCTCATCCGATAAAATGCTTTCAATTATTGAATGTGAATCTACACCCGAAAAGAACCTAGCATGTAATGTTTTATTTCAATTTTTTTTTTATCTTCATTATTAATTAGATTTTTTGGTATAATCTTTTTAATGATTTAGATGCATATTGAACTCTATCTACTGATGTTCTAGCTACTGATGATCCAGTTGCTGATGCTCCAGCTGTTGATGCTCCAAATACTAAAACTCCAGATATTGAGGTTCCAACTACTGAAACACCCTATCAACCATCAACTACTGAAAAAGAAGAAAACTGGAAGATGGTTGTATATGAGAAAGCTGAGTCGGAGAAGCCTACTGATGAAAAAGCTGATGCTGCTTCTGCATCTACTGATGCACCTAAAGATACCACAACTACTGATGATCAGCCTCAAAAGAAAACAAAGCTATATGTGAAAGATAAAGAAACAATTCAAAAGGTCAAAACTCAAGTTGAGATAGATGCAGAACTTTCCCTCCAAATGGAAAAGAAGTGGACTGCAGAGAACTCTGTGAAGAATAGAGAAACAATGAAGGATGCAGAACTTGCCCTCCAAATGGAAAAGAAGTGGAATGCAGAGAACTCTGTGAAGAATAAAGAAACAATGAAGGATGCAGAACTTGCCCTCCAAATGGAAAAGGAGTGGGCTGCAGAGGACTATGTGAAGAATAAAGAAATTATGCAAAATGATGAAAAATTTGCTATCCAAAAGGAAAAGGAGTGGGCTGCAGAGGACCACAGATTGTTGGTGGAAGCTGAAAAGAAAAAAAAGCTATATGTGAAGGATTTAGATCCTAAAAAGCTGAAAGAAAAGCTGAAAGAAGACAAGAAGAAGTATGTTGATTTTCTGATTAAGAGAGGAGCTTATGCAAAGTCTGTTAAGGCAATGAAACTTGCCACTCTTGTTAAATTGTATGAGGATGCTATAAGGAAGGATAAAATGAAGGAAGATAAGGAGCAGTTCATCCTTGAGAGGAATATGAAGGAGGCTCAAGATAGCAATATGAGAACACCAAGTGGTCTACTTAAAAGGAATAGAAGTGGGATGATAAGATCAAAGGTGACTCAAAATTTAAACGATGTGCCTGCAAGGAGGGAAATTGAGGAGAAAAGGAAGCTAGAGGCTGAAGAAGAAGAAGAAGAAGGAAATGAGAGCCCTGAACAGCCACTTAAAAGAAAGAGATCATCTGCTGTAGGCTCATCATCTACTGGAGGACTATCAAGGAAGGAAATTGCTGATGAGATTGAAGCTTCAAAATCAAGGATGTTTCATGTAATGAGTGATCTAATTGATTATGGAGCTATTAATGATCCTAAGCCTATTAACAAAATTGTGCCAATCACTGACTGGTACTATCTGGAGTTAGATGGCAAACGTCGTATCAAGGTGATCTGGGCTGACCACTCTGTAGAAACCTTCTCCTCTATCAAAAGACTGTTTTGCAAAATGTCAAGATCTGAACTGCTTAATATCTTTGATATAGGAAAAAAGAAATATGTGAAAAGAGAACAGGAAGAATACAATGTAAACATTCTTCTTCTAGACCTTCTCACACTTTTTTTTGAACCTGAATTCATGGAATCAAGGGTGAAGAGATTCTCTGAAGTAACATCATGGACTTTATTTGACAGAAATGACATATACTGTATCTTAAAAGAAGATAGTACTTCAGAGTTCTTCCTCGCTGAAAAGGAATATGATCATGATACAAGCTTGATGTGCATGTTAATGAAGTTAAAGCTGAAAGCATATCCTCACTCAAAAAGAGCTGTTGACCTTATGTGGAATATCAACAACCAAATCAAAGAGAGGGGTGCTCAAGGATTGTATTAAAGCAGTTCCTTAGTCATTTTTGATGATAACGTTGATTAGAATATACATCTAATTTATTCAAATATAAAAAGGAAATCAATACCATTAAACAATACTATTCAAACTAATATTCAAATCCATAAACCATAATTTTTGTCTTTCCAAATCAAAGCAATACAATTCAAAGCAATACAATTCAAACTAATATTTACTAATGCAAAGTAGTTTCAACAGTGAATTTCTAAATATGGAATAGTTTTTAAAATTTCTGAACTTTTGATTTACTTTGTCGCTCTAGCTTCAATTCTCTCAACCGCATCTTCAACATACTTTGCTTTTTGTCCCGTTGTCAAATTTTCATAAGCCGAGACTTCAGCAAGCACACAATCTTTCATTATGTTCACATCACTTGTCAAAATTCTACTAACATACCTATAACGCAGATTTTCAAGCTGATCAGTTTGCTTCCTACTTTTTTCCGTAAAAAAAAAACAGATTTCCACTCTTTAAGATTTACGGTGTTCAACGTTTCCATGTGCCTAATTGCAAAAACTCCACAATCTAAAATATTTTCTTTTGTAGTCCAACTGATTTCAACTTTTGAAGCAGTAACCAAGCTCAAATCATTTGCATGATTATTTTTACAATACGCAAGGTACTGTGAAAACAATGGAATCTACAAAAACCAATTTCATTTTTTTTGTTATTTTGAATTATAATGCATTTTATGAAAATAAAAAAAAAAGAAAAATAAACTTACCACCACATTAAGAACATTATCGTATTTTGTTGTTTGTGCTTCGCGATTCTTAATGTTGTCTATCACAATCACCTTACTGCTTTTTATGAAGATGCAAATCACATAATAATGATCTTTCTTGCAAATTGGGAAAAACACCTAATAAATAAAAACAAAATATCAGTTTTTTAATTGAAGTATTTTGATGATTATTAATATAAGTTTTTTTTTTTACCATATCTGCAGTATTCATATGAACTCTTGTATTCACCAAATAAGAATTAATTTCATCTGAATATCACCCACTTTTGGTCCTTCGTCAATTTATTCTCAAGCATCATCTCGTTACACTTCATTAGACATCATATGGAGGAAAAAATTACATTAAACATTTTTAAAGATGCATATTTTTGAAAAATTTAAATTCATGGTTTATAATAGAGACATACCATAAGAGCTGTTCCAAAAAAAATCCGCGATGGACGTTGTTTATCTTTAAACATTTCTTCATAATTCAACACAATCGACATAATATCAACTACATCAGCATTTACCTTCACACCTGGAATTAAACTTTCAATTTCAACCCTTGTCGTTCCAAATCCAGTTTTAGTTTTGAAGATGTAATCACTATAAAAAAACAACAAACAGTTGATTTTTTAAACAATTTTAACATTGATAATATAGAGAAATTATCTATATCATGAAACAAATAACTGTACTTACAATTTGGGTTTTGCAGCTGTGAATATGCATTCTGCCACTCGAATTTCATTTGCAGTTAGCTTTTGATTAATACTCCCAATTCTCGACCTAAATGGTGATTTTAATGAGTCTGCAGGATTTTTCGTTCTAACTGGTCTCTCATTGTTATCTACATCATTTATCGTCTTCATTTGTTTCATTTTTTCCACAACTAAAGAATTCAATGCTACAGGTGCCTTATTTCCCAATTTTTTTTGCTGTCCTGAATGCATATCGATTTTCCCAAATCTCCCTATTATTTCATCTGGAGTTTTGTAAACTCGAACTTCTTTTATTCCTTGCTGGGTCTTATTTAACTTTTCCACATCAATAAACTCGTTCAAACCTCTCTTATCATTTTCATATTTTCTTTCAACTTCAATCACCATAGCTATCATTATTTCCGTTTCCGTTGGACTATCTTCTTGGTTGGACACCATCTCAATGTTTGCTTCGTTTAAACTTTCATATTGTTTTTCTTCTTCAGTAACAAATTCAATTACATTTTTATTTTTTCCCGCTTCTTCAGTACTTTCTTCAATTAAACTTCCATCTTCTTTTATCTCTTTCTGTGACAACCGTCAAACTTCAGGTGTTCTTTACGCGCTATGTCCCTCGTTTTGTCTCTTATGCCTTTAAATTGAACTTTTATCGGAAACGCGCACGTGTCGAAATCACACCCGGAATCAATTATATAAGTCCTAATACAAAGAAAACACATATTGAACTTTCCTAAGTTCATAACAAATCATACTTAAGAACTTTCAATTAACAAAAAGGTCCAACGAAGCAATAACGTAAAAACAAAAATCAGATAAAATCTGAGAAATGCACGGTGCGCAGCACCTCTTGCCAGATTTCAAAAATTTTACACTTTTGGTCCTTGCCTCGTTTTTACACAAACTTAAACCAATCAAAAACGGACTTAGGCACTCATTTACTGATTTCTCAGTCTCCCAAGACCTCTTTACTACACTCTATCTATTTCTTTTTCTTTTTCATTTTACATAACACAAAAACACACACACAAAACACCTACACACCATTTTCTCTCTATTTCCCCTCAAGAACACCACACAAACCAGAGGTTTACAGCCACAAATCCAACATAAATCCACCAACAAAAACGTTTAAACATCAAAGCAATCAAGGAGGAGCAAAGTATTTTTGGTTTCAAGCTCTTTCTACCGATTTTGGAGCTCTAAATCCGTCCAAAACATCATCCACTCATTTTCATCCGGTAGAAATCTTCCTCCTACCTTTATTTACTGCTTTTACTAATTGCATGTAAGATCTAAACAATAAAAACGAGTTTTTATGAAGAATTATAACTCTTTTTATATAAAAACGATTTTTAACTAAATAATACTTAGATCTATATTTTTGTGGTTAAAAGCTGTTAGAAACTGTAAAAACACCACATTATTAAGTATCTACCGATTGCATGTCGAAATCTTTGAGTCACAAAACGTTTTTGGCAAGAAAAACACAAAACGGGAGAAGTCAGCGAGGAGGTGCGCAGCACCCCCTGACAGGTGCTGCGCACCGGGCTGCTGATCCTCCCGAAAATCGCCGTTTTGGCCGTTTAAAACTTATGTATACGTTCTGGACTTTTGCTAATATTATTATGGGACTGAGATGAATAAAAACTAATGATAATGGTGACTTATATTGGACTCTTTGGACTCTTTGGACTTGTTAAATAAGTTAGTATGTGTTATACGTGTTTTGTGAGCGGAATTGACTTTAGGTTTTGGACACGAAATTTGGGCGCGGAAGCGCTGCCCAAATTTCGCTAGAAAACCTAAACCAATTCAGCGACCTAAACGTGTCTAACATAATGATAACTTTAACTTTGAACCTTGGGACCAAAAATAAACGTTAACCGCTTCGGACCAATTTTGGGACAATTTTGACTTTAACATTTAATTATAAACAAAAGTTACCTAATCTCTTATATAAAGTAACCTAATAAGAAATTAACTTTTGGACAATCTTGGTATTCCTAGGCATTCCGTGATTCCCGGCTCCTTTTCCGACCGATTCCGAGTTCACTTTCTCCGCAAACCGTGAGTTACACCCCTCCTTACTTTTATCTTTTAAGTACTCTTTTTGGGGGAAAAATGAGATCAAATTATTTTTGGCACTATATCTTTTATGTGCAACTGCTTATTGAACTATTTTGACTTTCGGAGCTATTTGAACTATTTGAACTACCTTTCTATTTATGGAAACTTTTGAACTATTTGAACTACCTTTCTATTTATGGAAACTTTTGAACATTGGAACTCTTCGAACACTGGAACTTTGAGAACTTTTGAACTATTTTAGAACTATGAACTAATATGCGTAAACAACATCAATTTTTCGGATTGGCTTACTTTAGACTCCCTAGGTTCGCCTCTTTGGATACTTGATTAGACATTGATAGCTTGGTTGTATTTCGGAGCAAAACCCTAGGTGAGGATATAACGCCGTAAGTGCAAACAAACGATTTTTAGAAACGGAACGAACTAAATGCCCCGCAGATTTTCTTGGAACTGAACTCTCACACTATTAACATAAGCCGTTAGCATAGATTATGGGTATCGATACTTAGGGGCGGTCACTCCTTACCAATGGGTAGCGACCAAGGTACATATTGCTAAGTTTTCGCGAACTCGAACTCTAGACTGGAACTAGTGGGCAGATACTTGACCTGAATCGGATTAGTGTGTAAAACTAAATCTTACGTATATTAAGCTTAGTGGTTGGTACAACTCGAGGATCATAGGTCTTTATTTACGCATATACTTACTTACTGTCTTACATATTACATATGTGGATTAATCCACCGCTAAGGTAATGACTATGAACTCTTTTGCTCGCTACGCTACTTGACTTTTGGAACTTAACTTGGAACTTATTTAAACTTATTTGAGTTATTCTTGAATTTTAAGCACTTGAACTTAACTTGAATTTTCTTTAACTTTGAACAACTCTTGAACTTTCATGAATCTTGAACTTATCTCAAGCACGTATGAACTTCTCAATTGAAACCTTTCTTCAATTCATAAACTGTAACTCACTCACTACGTTTTTCGTAGTTGACACTTTATCTCATGTTTCAGGAACTAAGCGTAAGTTATGAAGTGCATTGCTCAGGCGGGTCAAGTATTTTATGTGAAGTGTACCTTGGGAAGAAGACCTTATTTTGGGAATTTTATTTAAAACATTTTTGGTTATGTATTATGGTCTTACTTTGAATCTTGGTTGTATCTTTGACTTGTACTTCTCCTTTTAATTCGTAATGACTTAAACCGTGATTTTAGTGTAACCCGTGAAATGATTTCTTTGCTCTCACATTCCGTGTTTCCGCTTTAGCGGGGTGTGACAGACTTGGTATCAGAGCACGGGTTATAGTGAAAACGGTTTTAAAAATTTTTCAAAAAATTTTCGAAACCAAAACTATAACCAAGGCTTTTCAGAAAAATTATTTTCGGGTTCAAACTTTAGTATATTATTTTCCGCAATTGCATGATTATCTTTTCAACTATGCGTGATTTGATCAACCACCCATATTTCAAAATGAATTATGCAAGGACGGAAAGTTAATGGCTATCGTTAGCGGTTTTTAAGTCAAAAAAAAAAAAAAAAAAATTCCCGGTCTTGTCAATTCCCAACACTCACATAATTGACCCGTGCATACATTTTACTTACCCGAGCCGCCTCCCCCTCTCACGAACCCTCCGAGGGCCACACGGCATCCGAAAGTCAGCGTCACCAGACGACTGACCCAACGGAAGATACATCTTAGACCATCAGCAGCAGTAACGGGTCCAGTCCAAGGACGGTACTTCCACCTCCTAGACTGGTGCCCGTTGCAGCACCACAGCCCCGAGGACCCAACGCTGGAGCACCTGTGCATCAGCAGCCGGGCCCGTTCCGACCCGCACCTCCCCAGTCTTTCTTGGATCCCTACGATCCCGCCTTTCGTACTCCGCTATCGGAGCGTTACGCATGGGATCGTCAGTTTATCGAAGAAAGACGACGTGCCCAGGAGTCCGGACCCTCCCGACCCATGATGCCACCTACTCACCAGCCTCTTCCACCTGATGCGTTCCTCAACCTGCACCGTCAGGTCCGGGGACTCGCGGAAGAAGCCCAGGAACAGGGCCTCCTGCTCTTTGAAGTCTCCGATGCCGCGAACGAGTTGGCACAGCAGTCCCGGCGGATTATCCTAACGGCTCAGGCCACCGCCCGGACCGTGCACTGCCTCACCAGAGCCTGCGTAGTCATGGGAGCGCTCATCTTAGCCATTGCCGCCATGATGTTCCTTGAAGAGCGTTACTAGGCATGTTTTTCCCCTTTTCTTTGTACTGTACCGGCTTAGTCGTAATTTTCCCATTGTACACGACTTAAGCCATTATTTATGATTTCTCTATGAATTGTATTTGTATTTCTTTCAGTAATTTTGTTCTGTGTACTGAAACCTCCTATTATTAATGAAAACCTCTATCTTTAATTAACCTTACTTGTCTTGTCATGTGAACCTTTTCTCTATTGCCAAACATTATTACAAATACCTAAATCATCATCGCGCGTATTCTATTACCTTGCTTGTACATTCTTTTACTACTTTCGTTATCATACTTGTGCTAATGGTTCACTCTCTTTACTCTCGTGTATTCGATGATCGCTAACTCTGAGTTGGAACCTAGTAAAAAATTCCAAAAGGCGCATTCTAAACTAGTTTCTTCTTTCCCTTGTAGAACTATGCCTCCCAGGAGAAGACGCGGGAATCGCATAGCCAAGCAGATCGTAGTGCAATTCCAAGCGCTACTCCCAAGCGTGATCGCCCAAATCGTCGCTGGAATCAACCAAGAGGTCTTCGGAACCCGCGAACCTCTTCTCCCTCTTGTACCAATTAGGGAGGACGAGAACGAAGATTTAGGAACCAACCTCCTACCTCCCCCTCCAGTCCTCTTCCAACGAAGTGAGAATAAGAGAAGGAGAATTCACCACCAAACTTCATGGACCGGCATCAACCAGGAATCCACCGCCGTAACCCGCACCTACTCCAGACCACCCCCCCAGTGCAGCAAGTGCCACTTCCACCATGCCCGGAAGTGCCCGGTATGCAGGCTTTGCAACACAGTGGGGCATTACCCCTGGTGTTGTCCAGAAAATGCAAACAGAAAGCTGCTATGCCTCGAATGTGGGAGCAACCAGCACCTCCGTGGGGATTGTCTCCTAGAGCGTACCATAGAAACCCTCAGTGCTCTCGCAATCACAGCCGAGGACACCCCTCAGGACCTCAATGCAGCTACTGGTACGTTCCCTGTCAAATAACCCCCTCCTTCCATACTATTTGATTCAAGAACTAAAGGAAACCTTACCCCCCCCCCCCCCCCCTTAGAAATTTAGACCCCTTGTCAGCTTAGGACCTAAAGCCTTGCGGATACCTTTCCATCGAATATGCCAATGATCCAATAGTCGCAGTTATGAATGCAAACTTAGGATTTCCAATACTTCGTTTGCCTAAAACTTTTTTTCCATCAACCCAACTCTTACCGAACCATCAAGCTTTGACGCTATCGTTGGGATGGACCGGTCACCCCATTATTGAGCCAAGATCGTTCGTTCCGACAAACTCCCTCGTATCCTTCTCCGCTCAGTGAAACTCCCGTTGTTCAGGAGGACAAACCTGAATGACAACTTCGCGGCGTGTATCCCTCAATGATGCACCAGTATCTTGAGAAGGGCTACGACGCACCCTCCGCTCATGGCGTCAAACATAAGTCTAAGGAAAGCCGAGTCCAAGACATTTCTGTAGTCAAGGACCATCCAAAGCCTCCCCGAAGATTTTCCCGGACTACCGCCGAATCGACAAGTGAAAAATTCAAATGAACCTCGTTCCTGACACGACACCAATAGCCAAGGCTCCCTACCATCTAGCACCACTTGAGATGCTAAGGCGGCCAAAGCTGCTGTAGGAACTTCCCAACCCTAGTCCTACCACTCGAATCCAATTCCATGGGAAGCCCCAATTTCCCTAACAAGAGACAGACGGACCCTTCCGTTTATACACTGATCGTCGTAAACGTAACGAGCCTACCGTCAAGAGCCGATAACCATCCCCGAGGATCGACAACGTGTCCGAGTAGTTGCAGGATGCAGCATACCTCTCAAAAGTCGACCCCGCCCGAGTTATCACCAGGTTCTCGACATTTTGACCAACACTACCGAGGACCGCACTTCCCCAAGCTCGATGCAAACAACCCAAGCTTTTCCCTCTGTCAGTATGCCTAAACAACACCCGGTCGATATTGATGGACTTAATAGACAAGTGTGTGAGCATACTAAACGATGAAATACCGCACTCACTGTTAACACTCACACCTACTCAAGGAAGATTATGTGAACGTCCCGAGCTCACCCTAGAACCCTTCCGAGGTCAGGAGTCGTACGCCAAATTCCCAAAGTGCGAACTCTGACCCTGAGCAGAACACTTCCCGATTCTATAGTCCACCTTGAAGGAATTCGGACTCAGGCCAAACGCAACTCGTTGCGCCAAGCTCCAAGCATGAGTCCAGAAGTCCGAAGGTATTCGTAAACTCATTTTCGACAAGAACCACATATTCCGCTACTTTACCCACCCGGGATCCGACTTGTCGTACAGGGATTCCCGAGGGTGCTGTTCTGGCCGGACATGTATAAGGACACTACCTGGTATCCAGCCAAGTGCCTCACTTACTCCGAGGTCAAGGCGGGACACCGAAACCTACCCCTCTATTAGTTGGTCTGCGTCCCACTCCCTCTTCGGAGAGCCCTCCAGAGGATCGCTAGGAACGTGACTAGGCCTCATCACCCCCCGTCATTCGCCTTCCTTTGGTCGAGACCGCCTATGCCAACAGAATCCATGACAGCACTAAGTGCACCCCTCCAGCCTCTATGTGGACACCAGTGTCGGTCACCGCCGGTCGGCTAGATGCTGACGGTAGACAACTCACGGGGTCCGACGTCCGTCCCTAACCGTGAAGGACTGGAAGCATTCCCGTACCCAGCCAAGGAGCTGCGTGACCATCTAGAAGAAAAGCCCTCAATCCCTTAGATGGCAATAGAGTATCCCCTAGGATATCGCCACGGAAAGAGGATAGTCTGCTTCGGGAAACGCGGCAAACTAAGCCCGAAGTACACCGGTCCAATCTAAGTCTTGGAGTACACCGATCCGACTTCTCATTGCTTTTAACTTTCCCAACCGTCTCCTAACATTCTTATGTGTCCCTCCTCACACTTGAAAAGTGTTCATCGGACGGGACCCTCGTCATCTCCCTCTAAACGAGGTCAAAACTGCTACCAAACCAAATTCCTTGTTGAACCGCTTAGGTGGCTGACTCCAAGGTCAAACAACATAGACCAAACCTTGTACCCATCTCTGAGTTCAGTGGAACCTCCGACGTAGCCCCACTACCGCGTGAAGACGCAGGGACCGAAACTCGTCAGGAGGATCCACCATAATCCGACGGCATTTCTTCCCCATGGGACGAACTAAATTTCGGGACGAAATTCCTTTCAACCCGGGGAGAATGTGACAACCGTCAAACTTCAGGTGTTCTTTACGCGCTATGTCCCTCGTTTTGTCTCTTATGCCTTTTAATTGAACTTTTATCGGAAACGCGCACGTGTCGAAATCACACCCGGAATCAATTATATAAGTCCTAATACCAAGAAAACACCTATTGAACTTTCCTAAGTTCATAACAAATCATACTTAAGAACTTTCAATTAACAAAAAGGTCCAACGAAGCAATAACGTAAAAACAAAAATCAGATAAAATCTGAAAAATGCACGGTGCGCAGCACCTCTTGCCAGATTTCAAAAATTTTACACTTTTGGTCCTTGCCTCGTTTTTACACAAACTTAAACCAATCAAAAACGGACTTAGGCACTCATTTATTGATTTCTCAGTCTCCCAAGACCTCTTTACTACACTCTATCTATTTCTTTTTCTTTTTCATTTTACATAACACAAAAACACACACACAAAACACCTACACACCATTTTCTCTCTATTTCCCCTCAAGAACACCACACAAACCAGAGGTTTAAAGCCACAAATCCAACATAAATCCACCAACAAAAACGTTTAAACATCAAAGCAATCAAGGAGGAGCAAAGTATTTTTGGTTTCAAGCTCTTTCTACCAATTTTGGAGCTCTAAATCCGTCCAAAACATCATCCACTCATTTTCATCGGGTAGAAATCTTTCTCCTACCTTTATTTACTGTTTTTACTAATTGCATGTAAGATCTAAACAATAAAAACGAGTTTTTATGAAGAATTATAACTCTTTTTATACAAAAACGATTTTTAACTAAATAATACTTAGATCTATATTTTTGTGGTTAAAAGCTGTTAGAAACTGTAAAAACACCACATTATTAAGTATCTACCGATTGCATGTCGAAATCTTTGAGTCACAAAACGTTTTTGGCAAGAAAAACACAAAACGGGAGAAGTCAGCGAGGAGGTGCACAGCACCCCCTGACAGGTGCTGCGCACCGGGCTGCTGATCCTCCCGAAAATCGCCGTTTTGGCCGTTTAAAACTTATGTATACGTTCTGGACTTTTGCTAATATTATTATGGGACTGAGATGAATAAAAACTAATGATAATGGTGACTTATATTGGACTCTTTGGACTTTTTGGACTTGTTAAATAAGTTAGTATGTGTTATAAGTGTTTTGTGAGCGGAATTGACTTTAGGTTTTGGACACGAAATTTGGGCGCGGAAGCAGTGCCCAAATTTCGCTAGAAAACCTAAACCAATTCAGCGACCTAAACGTGTCTAACATAATGATAACTTTAACTTTGAACCTTGGGACCAAAAATAAACGTTAACCGCTTCGGACCAATTTTGGGACAAATTTGACTTTAACATTTAATTATAAACAAAAGTTACCTAATCTCTTATATAAAGTAACCTAATAAGAAATTAACTTTTGGACAATCTTGGTATTCCTAGGCATTCCGTGATTCCCGGCTCCTTTTCCGACCGATTCCGAGTTCACTTTCTCCACAAACCGTGAGTTACACCCCTCCTTACTTTTACCTTTTAAGTACTCTTTTTGGGGGAAACATGAGATCAAATTATTTTTGGCACTATATCTTTTATGTGCAACTGCGTATTGAACTATTTTGACTTTCGGAGCTATTTGAACTATTTGAACTACCTTTCTATTTATGGAAACTTTTGAACTATATGAACTACCTTTCTATTTATGGAAACTTTTGAACATTGGAACTCTTCGAACACTGGAACTTTGAGAACTTTTGAACTATTTTAGAACTATGAACTAATATGCGTAAACAACATCAATTGTTCGGATTGGCTTACTTTAGACTCCCTAGGTTCGCCTCTTTGGATACTTGATTAGACATTGATAGCTTGGTTGTATTTCGGAGCAAAACCCTAGGTGAGGATATAACGCCGTAAGTGCAAACAAACGATTTTTAGAAACGGAACGAACTAAATGCCCCGCAGATTTTCTTGGAACTGAACTCTCACACTATTAACATAAGCCGTTAGCATAGATTATGGGTATCGATACTTAGGAGCGGTCACTCCTTACCAATGGGTAGCGACCAAGGTACATATTGCTAAGTTCTCGCGAACTCGAACTCTAGACTGGAACTAGTGGGCAGATACTTGACCTGAATCGGATTAGTGTGTAAAACTAAATCTTTACGTATATTAAGCTTAGTGGTTGGTACAACTCGAGGATCATAGGTCTTTATTTACGCATATACTTACTTATTGTCTTACATATGTGGATTAATCCACCGCTAAGGTAATGACTATGAACTCTTTTGCTCGCTACGCTGCTTGACTTTTGGAACTTAACTTGGAACTTATTTAAACTTATTTGAGTTATTCTTGAATTTTAAGCACTTGAACTTAACTTGAATTTTCTTTAACTTTGAACAACTCTTGAACTTTCATGAATCTTGAACTTATCTCGAGCACGTATGAACTTCTCAATTGAAACCTTTCTTCAATTCATAAACTGTAACTCACTCACTACGTTTTTCGTAGTTGACACTTTATCTCATGTTTCAGGAACTAAGCGTAAGTTATGAAGTGCATTGCTCAGGCGGGTCAAGTCTTTTATGTGAAGTGTACCTTGGGAAGAAGACCTTATTTTGGGAATTTTATTTAAAACATTTTTGGTTATGTATTATGGTCTTACTTTGAATCTTGGTTGTATCTTTGACTTGTACTTCTCCTTTTAATTCGTAATGACTTAAACCGTGATTTTAGTGTAACCCGTGAAATGATTTCTTTGCTCTCACATTCCGTGTTTCCGCTTTAGCGGGGTGTGACACTTTCACAACTCCCATTATCATTTCATTTTCGTTTGAAATCTTGCTGTTTAGACACTCACTTGGAATTTTTACATCGTTACAAAATTGCACCTCCATTTGTTGGATTTTAACATTTTCAGGAAATTGTATCTTTGCAATTTTCAGATTATTAATCAGTTCATTCTTCTCCTTATCCAATTGTACAAGCACATCCTGTTTTGTTCAAATAAAGGATAATTTAATTATTAGTATCAAAATGTAAACTTCAATAATTATATATTATTTATTAATATATATGTATGAAAAATTGCATCTAATAGTTTTTGTTACAACTTTTTTCAATTGGTTATACAAACATAAAAAAAAAAAAAAAAAAAAAAAAAAAAAAAAAAAAAAAAACCAAAAATTACCATGACATTTAAGTCCCCATGATCCCCTTCTGCATTTTCACTGACTAACGGATTAGTTGCACGTTTTTCGTCATTTAGGTCCTGCTCTCTATTGATTCTTACATCTGATCAAAATATTTTTTTAAGATAGTTTCAAAATTTTTTTAGTAAGATATTAATTTTTTTAATAAGAATGTACTTACTTTCATTAAAGAAATCATTTCCTTCAAAAGCTGTTTCGCAAGAATCATCTTGATTTAAATCATCACCTTGATCTTGTCCGCCATCATCTTCTTCTTCTGTAATTTAAAATATAAAAAGAAAAATATTGTATTAAAAAATTATTTATTTGTTGATTCCAAAAAATATGTTTAGGTTTTTTAACCTGTTGAATAGGATGCGTCAGATGAAGTTTTTTTCTGCTCTTCAAATGCAAATTTATCTAAACTGCATTGACAACTAATAACTTTCTTTTCATATTCCTTTAAAATATTTGACTTCCAAAAAAGCATTGCTGGCCTAAGTCCTCTAGAATTTTTCCTACTGAACTTCATGTGGTGAAGAAATAGAACCTACAAAATTAAAATTAGTAAGGTTATATTACTTTCAAAATATATAGTAAAGAAATTAGATTATATAAATTATACCGTTAGAAACACATGAGGTCCAATATACAAGCTGGAGTCATCATCTCTATCCCATCCGTTTTTGCTCCTTTTTAAACAGTCAATAGCATACCCACACCAATCCATATTTTTGATGTTTTTCATATCTTGAATGCATGGTAAGAACTTTTGATTTACAGTTCCACATGTTACTCCTTCTACCATAACGGTCATGATAAGCACCAAAATGTTCAACTTAAACATTCTATTTACTAACTTGGTTTTCTGGATTTTATCAGCCACATTTTGGGTATATATCCTTTGAACCCTTTTTTCTGGGAATGGATACTGTTTCCTCCAGTTGTCTATAACAGCTGAATTTCCAATTCCAGCTTTTGCTACAGCTTTAATTTCAAGATCTCCTAAGGGTAATCCAATTACATCATGAATAATATCCCTTGTGATTCTTATTTTTTCTTTCCCAACTCTTATCTCACACGACTCTACATCTAACCTATCTACTATAAGATATGCTAGAGTCAATGGCAATGTTTGAATATCAAAATTTAGAAAACATCCGAATCCCATTTCTCTAACAGCTTCCTTCTGTTCTAGAGTTAAACCTTTCATCGTCTTAACTAAAGGTCTTGGATTCTGTCTCGTCTTTAAAGTTTTTTGGGATGCTTCTTTCTTTAATAAACATCTCTTTCTTGTTTTTTTTTCTCATCTGGTGAATCTCTTACAAATGAATAAACTCGATCTGTTGGTTTCTTCTTTGCAATTGATTTTTTCCTCTTCTTATGCTGATCAGAGGTATCTTTACCATCCTTTGTTTTATAGCTTTTCCTTGTATCTAAAAACGTATATATCATAGAAACAAAATTCTATTACTAAAATATACATCTATATGCAAACTGCATCTACACTACTATCTTTTTCAAAATGCATCTAATTCATTAAAGATTATAACAAAAATTCATTAAGTTCAAATATGCATCTAATTCATTTAAGTTCAAATATGCATCTAATTCAACAAATAAGTTCAAAATATGCATCTAATTCAATAAATAAGGTCAATATGCATCTAATTCATTAAGTTCAATATGCATCTAATTCATTAAGTTCAAATATGCATCTAATTCATTAAGTTCAAATATGCATCTAATTCAACAAATAAGTTCAAATATGCATCTAATTCAATAAAATAAGTTTAATATGCATCTAATTCATTAAGTTCAATATTCATCTAATTAATTAAGTTCAATTTGCATCTAATTAATTAAGATTATAACAAAAATTTTAATTAATAATGAACATTAAAAAAATTGAAATAAAACATTACATTCTGGATTCACTTCGGGTGTAGATTCACTTTCAGTAATTGAAAGCATTTTATCGGATGAGGTTGTTTCTTCATCGACCAATTCCAGGTTTTGCGTGTTATTGCTCAAATCTGTACACAAAATTATTGTAAAAATTATCAAATAAATAACAAAAATAAGGAATATAAACTGTATTGATCGATGTTTCACTTACTAAATTTGAAATTAATATTTATCGATGTTCCTCCTGAATTTTTTCTAGGGTTTTTAGGATTTTTCATTTTGATTTTGATGATTTCATGGAACAATTAGGTGAATATAAGTTATTTTAAAAGAAAACCAATTCACCGTAAGTTCCTTTTATTTACTTAAATGCCACCGCGAGGTATAATTTAAAATATTTAATTTGACGGCTACGATTGGTTCTTACCGTTCGTATGTTAAGGCCCATTCCCACCCGAACCCCACCCTATATATATATATATATATATATATATATATATATATATATATATATATATATATATATATATATATATATGTTTTTATTAGTTATATATGACAACTTAAAGTTAATGACTCTATCTCGTTCGTTGGATGGCCTATAGTCTAGTATATATGTAAAGGAAGATAATTGATACAGCCTTGTTTGAGTAGGCTAAACTCCAAGAATGGTGACAAGGAAAGAGACAAGCACAGGAGCAATTTTCTCATATATTTCATTAAAAATCAAAGTACAACTTAAATAGGAATAGAAAACATACGTAACTACCTCTACCACTAAATATGCATGCATTGTGGAGAACATGCATTTGACTCAACTGAAAATAAGGAACTTAAACACTACTCTTTCAACTACTAGCAACGGTTACTTGACCTTTCTTTCAAGACCCACTATCTTGATTTCGGGTCAACTTATTTACGGTACCGGACTGGACTTAAGCGGTTTCGTTTGGGCTACCCTCCTCTTCGACAACTTGGGCTCTATCTTCCATCTTGGACTCCTGTATCAATCCACTATTGCTATCAATACCCCCCGGTTGAACTACGACCTTGTCCTCAAGGTCAGAAAAAGAATCTTGAACGTTAGTATGTTCACCACGTAAGGTAACTGGTTTGTTGAGGTGTTGGAAAGTGAGTTGTGGTATGGAAAAGTCAGCAAGGAGAGGGCCGATAGAGCTAAGCCATGACATACCCAAAACGATGTCTGCCCCTTCGATGGGTAGGAGAAAAGTCGAGATCGTAAATGTAGTGTTTGCAAGACGAAGGGCAATGTTAGAACACTTCGCCGTACAATAGATGATGGTGCCAGTCCCGACCATAACCGGAAATGAAGGTTGGGTGACAGTGGGTAATTGAAGTAATGAAGCGACACCAGGTTTGATGATATTGTGGGTACTGCCAGAGTCGACCAAGACGGTGACGGGTTGGCCGCGAATGTGACCAGTAACGCGAAGAGAATGAGGTGAGGTGGTGCCATGTAACGCAGTGGTTGATAATGCTAAAAACTGAGGGGGTGGTTCGGTAGTTGGATAGTCGTCAGTTGTTGCATCAGTGGGAACAAAGTGGTCTTCGATGGAAAGATGGGGTGGTAAGGGTTCGTTTGTTGCAAGCAGGAGGAACTGGGGCGGGTTACAACGATGGCCGGGGTGAAACTTCTCGGGGCAACGAAAGCACAACCCTTTACTACGTCGCTCTTGGACTTCGCTGGGGGATAGACGTTGTAATGGCAACCCTATGGGGTTTTTAGGAAGTGTTGGTGTTGGGAGTATAGCAGGTAGTGTGCTTGAGGTGGTGGTCGATTGAGCATGTTGGGTGTTGCTGCCATGGAACGGGGGTGGGGAGGAGGTGCTTGACAACGGAATTCTTCCTGTTGCTAATTTGTCCTCGATAAGTTTCGCGAGGCCATAAGTTTCGTGAAGTGTGGTTGGGTGATGGATGGTTAACTCCCGTTGAATGTCGGCACGAAGGCCCGAAATAAAGCAGTTGAGAAGGGCGATTTGGGGCAACCCGACTACGCAATTGCTGAGGCGTTCAAACTCCGTTTGGTATGCGGATACGGAGCCATGTTGTTTGAGTTTGAAAAGAGCTGCCTGGTGATTTTCGAATGAAGAGGGTCCAAACCGTAATTCCAAGGAACGTGTGAAATTTGGCCAGGTGCCGAGGAGGCGGTTATTGTGCAAGTATTTATACCAACTCAATGCTTCACCTTGAAAGTGAAAAGCCGCAAGAGCTACACGTTGGTCCGGTGGTATGTCGTAAAACGAGAAGTATTGGTCCGCTTGGAAGAGCCAGTCCAAGGGAGCCGTACCGTCAAACGTGGGAAGCTGGATTTTCGGGGACTTATGAGCCATGTTGGCGGCTGGAGGGTGGAGTGGTTGTTGGGCGTGTGGAGGTGGTTGGGGAATGATCTCCGCCGTTTCGAGTCGAGTGAGGGCGGTGACCAGATTCGCGGTAGTGTTTGTTTGAGTAGCGAGTTGTGTCGAGATGGTCTCAAGCTGAGTTGCGGTGGAAGTGGAAGCAACGAGCAGTTTTGCCATGTTGTCAGCTAAGGACGCCATGGATTCGTCAAGTGTGGGGGTTTCACGTTTGGGAGGCATGGTCAATGAAAGCACCAATTGATACAGCCTTGTTTGAGTAGGCTAAACTCCAAGAATGGTGACAAGGAAAGAGACAAGCACAGGAGCAATTTTCTCATATATTTCATTAAAAATCAAAGTACAACTTAAATAGGAATAGAAAACATACGTAACTACCTCTACCACTAAATATGCATGCATTGTGGAGAACATGCATTTGACTCAACTGAAAATAAGGAACTTAAACACTACTCTTTCAACTACTAGCAACGGTTACTTGACCTTTCTTTCAAGACCCACTATCTTGATTTCGGGTCAACTTATTTACGGTACCGGACTGGACTTAAGCGGTTTCGTTTGGGCTACCCTCCTCTTCGACAACTTGGGCTCTATCTTCCATCTTGGACTCCTGTATCAATCCACTATTGCTATCAATAATAATGTAATATGATATTATTATTAAGTTTAGATTTGGAATATAGTGTAATAGTTCGTGAGATGAAGTATGAGTATTGTAAATTGTAATTCGTGTAATATATTCAAGAAATTTTTGATTGCTTTTGTGGAAAGAACGAGTTTTTACTTAAGCTATTTAATTTAAAGAATAATAATTATAAACAAGAACTCTGAAAGTAATTCATATATTTATTTTTTATGAGATCTAAACTCACAATTTTTATTTATCGAATGAACTCACATAGTATTAAACTATATTCCTTTGGGAATTAATTAGACGAAATACAAGATACGAAAAATCAAGAGTTTTATATTTTTTCTAAAGACAATGTAGGAAATCACAAAGAAGTAATGATAACATAAAATAGATGAATACTTTATTCTTGATCATTATCTTTTTTCAACTAAATGTAAGAACACAAAGATAAACAAGCAGATAACATTATAGATTCATATTTATTACCAATCATATTTTTTAACCCAATCTTTAACATCAGGAAATAAGGTCGAAGGAATGTAAAATCCATCTTCCTCTATTCGCCAATAACAAATGCCTTTTGTGCTAAACCCAATATCTTTTGTAGTACAATATTCAGGAAAATCAGAGCGAGCCTTCATAGAAAGAACATCAAACCCTCGTTGCTTCGATCCCAGGGTAAAATCACAATAAGAGTGTGTCGCTCCTAGGCTTAAGCACACATTAATTTTGTATTCCTCTCCAGCATTCTTAGTAACTTCCCCAAGATCTTTACCTTTTGACTTGCAATGAAGTAAAACATTGTTTACATTACTTTCAATATGAATATCGCACGGAGCAGTGAAACATGCATTCGAAGTTGCGTTCTCAACATTGGCAAAAGTTATACAAAAGAAGCAAAGTGCGAAGACAAACAGAAATAACAGTTTTGCCATTAGAAACACAATTTTGTTAAACTATAACAAGTCTAATTAATTAAATTTGGATTGACCTCATCTTATATAGAGGTTTCTACCCTCTTAATTTATTACTTGTTAAATTATATTCTTATTTAATATATATATATATATATATATATATATATATATATATATATATATATATATATATATATATAGTGTTGGTTTCAAATGAGAACCATATAAATATTTAGGAACCATTAGGAACCAATATTCACCAGTGTATATAAGGTATTTATAATTCAATTTTTATAGTTTACATACACTGGTGAATATCATATTAAATATACACTGGTGAATATCATATTAAATATACACTGGTGAATATCATATATATATATACACTGGTGAATATCGTATGTATATACACTGATGAATATTGGTTCCTAATGGTTCTCAAATATTTAGTGGTTCCTATTTGAACCCACCCTTATATATATATATATATATATATATATATATATATATATATATATATATATATATATATATACCCCAATATTATGATATATTATAACATATTATAATAAATAGTTAATTAAGTAAATCGTTTTTATGGTTTATTTTAAATTACGAATTTCGTTCTTATATTTAAACACTTGCATAGATCGTTCACTTTAGAGACTAATTAGCCTTTTCGTCCCTAAGATTTGCTCCAATTATATATCTCGTCCTTAATCTTTGTCCCCAATTACAGATCTTGTCCCTAAGGTTTTCCCCAATTATCGGTGTCCAACAAAAATTAGGGAGGAAAGAATAATTAGTTTCTAAAATTCAATGGAATGTACTTTTTATATACTTAGGGATGAAATTTATAATTTTAAGTAAATTTATGAACGATTAAAAGAATTAACTATATAATAGAATATATTAATATAATATAATATTCTTAATTTACTATGAATACAATATAATATTTTAATAGTATAACAATATATTATATAATTTATCATAGTATTACAATACTTATAATATAACAATATGATTACACTTATATTAGATATATTATGGTATAATATAGGGAAAAATGTCAAAAAAATGTAATATAGAATACATATTTTGACATTCGGGGGTATGTAAAAATATTTGAAACAAAAAAGGATTAGAAAATCTATTTTGGCATAATAATGGATTATTTGCGAAAGTTAAGTTTTTAACTTATTTTCAAGAAGTAAAACATTAAATAACGTGTCTCATTTTTTTCTAAAAATCACGAGGAATTAGAGAAAATCACCTATCCAAATTAAATTTTAATCATATCTAAAAATTTAGGCTTAAAACTTCATTTTAACAAGCAACAATTTTTAGAAAATCTCTTTTAAAACAAATTAGATTTTATAATCCTTTTTTAAAACAAATTAGATTTTATAATCCCTTTTTATAACAAATTAGATTTTATAATCTTTTTTTGTTCTAAATTTTTTGAATCTTCAATTGTCAAAATTTGTATTTTATGTTACCTTTTTTGCATTTTTCCCTATAATATACTACTACTTTCGTTCCATATTTATTGTCCAATTTTAAGTATTTAAGTTTTATGTTTGCAACTTTCATCTTAAATAAAAACATTTTTTGTTATATAATACTTGATGCAAATTATAAGAATAAATACTTTTTTGGTGATATGATTTTTATCCTATAACATAAAAAGAAATTAAGGTCTAGGTTGAAAACAAAATACTTAAAAATAAAAAGTGGATAAATATGGGATAAAAGTAATACAATAGATTACATTATATTATATTGTATAACTTATGTGTAATTTTGAAAGTTGGTCAGTTAAAACTTAGAATTCTAAGTTAGGAAGAAAAAACACTATTCATGGAATAGTGAGGCTGTCACACCTAAAATTTTATAAAAATAAATCGGGTTATAATATTTAGAGATCACAGTCAAGATAGATTAAACGACTCAAAGAAGACGTTATATGTATGAAATACCTTATTAAATAATCATTCAAAATGAAATACTAAATAGCCGTGAGAATAATCCATAATAAAGAAAAGTAACATGTTTTAAACTGCTATAATTGCTCGACACTACTTGAAATAACCCATACTGATACATGAAATCTCACTCATACTAACCGCAGCTAAATACACGAGAAATACATTTAAAAAATTGTCAACTATAAGATTAAGTGAATTCATATGTTTATAAAAACATGTAAATAGGAATTCAAACCATGCATTAGACGTACGAGATTTCTGAGTAACAAAGTTACAATGAATATATATGCATATAAAAATACAGAGGGTCATGATATAGAACATTAACAAATAATTTGTGTTGCGGTATATAGTAGGCATCTTAATCATATAATGTGATCTAGAGGACCCATATTACTCCAATTATCGGACCACATAAAAGATAGTTTACCATTGCCAATATCAAAATAACAAAAATTTCGAATTTGAGGCTTGAATGAAAATATTTGTTGAATGAAAATATATAAAAGATAGTTTACCCATGTCTTGAATGAAAATATTTTTTTGACTTAAAAAGCATAACGATAAACGATTAGAAAGTGTAGTGTCTGAATGGATTTTTAATTTGTTGTTGCATCGTTGAAGGAAAATTAGTTTTTTTTTTATGGAAAACATGAGTTTATACGGGAATACTATTCAGGAAAATATTTAATTCTTTTTTTGACCGTACGTGAAATTGTTAGACGTCACTATTAAAAAAACAAAATGACCTGAAAATTAGACTTTTGTTATGTTCGCAAATGAGCTTAATCTTCAAATGAGTCGAATTACCCAAATGGGTTGAATGATCCGAACGGAAATTATTATGCGAGGGTGTTTGTTTCACGAAATCTAGAAAAAATTGAGTGAATTTGAATTGAATTCCTTTTCCATAACATGTTTGTTTGAAGTTTATGACGGAATTTAAATCCGTTGGAATCTAAATTTTTCTTTACTTTCAAATTTGAGATTCCTTAGGGTAGTGAAGAAAAATTGAGAAAATCGATCATATGACATAATAATTATTATCGCTGAATGGTCGAACCTAAACTGTTACCACATCATTATTTTCATATTGTCCGAAGGGCCGAACTTTAAACTATTACACTTCACATATATGTAACAAGACAAATGATAAATTACCATAAATCATTACTCAACTGTAAGTTGTTGAATATGATTTTTTTTCATCCGCTGCATCACGCGGGTACCATACTAGTAGAACATTAACAAATAATTTGTGTTGCGGTATATAGTAGACATCTTAATCATATAATGTGATCTAGACGACCCATATTACTCCAATTATCGGACCACATAAAAGATAGTTTACCATTGCCAATATCAAAATAACAAAAATTTCGGATTTGAGGCCCGATGGATAATTGTTTTTTCCATCCAAACGTGTCTGTATTCTATGCCATGATATTCCAAAAACATTGGCCTTCAAGACGATAAGTATGTATCCAACGCACCTAAAGAGACACCCAAATAGAGTTTTTATCAATCAAAATATTCCGGACTTGCATAGACATTAAAGCAACGTTCCATAAATCTAAATTTCGGATTCCTAAACCTCCTTGGTTTTTGGGTAGACAAACAACCTCTCATGGGACCTTCGCTTTACCGTGTTTTAAGACGCCTTAGCACCATAAAAAAAACCTCGAATCAACTTCGCAATTTTATGTATTTGATAGCATTAACTTGTTGATTAAGAAACTTTATGTATTTGATAGAAATAATATAATTTACAGCAGCAAGTGCATAATCTATAAATTTCATTCAAGTTAGCTTCAACCTATGATAGCTCCATTAAGGGCAAGTAGTTTGTACATATATCATCTTTTTAAATCAACTTTAACATGATTGTGGCTTCCGTAGCAAATATCCAAAAACTTACAAGCTCCATCCAACCAAGTAAACAATCTGTGTGAAAAAGGAGACAATTTATGGAATATGTTATATTTTATTGATAACGTGTCCAAATGGGTAAAAGTCGCTTAACATGTATCCACTTACTTCAATTTTCTAATTTCTTTATTTAAAAGTATTAGCTTATTCTTTTTGTCATATACAATTTCTATATCTATCAAAACAATTATTTGCATAATTTTTAAGAATGGATGAAAAAAAAAGTGTTTTGGGTTGATCCAACCATATGGTTTTTCGCAGAGGCAAAATTTATACCAATTTAAGTTTTGCTTGAAACCATTTTCCGACCTCTTAATAAAAATATGACCCCGCATAAAATGGATATATGTAGTATAAAAAAAACAAAAATAGACTAACCTAGTAAATACCTTTGACACACTTCTGGTAGCTCCCATTAGATGAACGATCTAAATAACGGATTTAGCCATTCCCAAACTGTGAATAAAAAATATAACCGAACTAACATAAAAACCTTTTTTTAGCTTATTGATAGTTTGATACATCAACAGCTCTTCTCAAAATAGATGCAATATAACCGAACTAACATGAAAAACGTTTCTTAGCTTATTGACACATCAACATTAATAAAAGAGTAAGGCTAGTCTGCTTACGTGTTCTCAAGTTGACCCGATGAAACAAAGTGCTTGACTATAGCTTTACTTTTCTCACACTTTTCCCTTCGTCGTTGTTATCAAACCCCTGGAGCATCCATAACATCTAGACATTACTCATACAATTCATTCTAATGTATAGCCTATTTTAATATTCAATTAAGAAAAAAATTCTCAATTAAAATTTTAGATGAACTATGAAGTCAACTGCTTAAATTAAAAAACCTTCATGCGCACGGATGCATCCTCATCCGTGCGAATGGAATCTGAATATTATTTAAACATCACAAAACATATATTTGATTAATTGATAATAACGTAAACGTTCAAGCATATAATTAATCAAACACTTAATATTAATATCCAAACAATACAAAGACTGATATTAGAATAAACGTTAATTACATATGAATCTAGTAACTAACAAATGCACCTACAAACTCCCCCTAGGAACTAGATTCTATGTCTTCGGTCTTCAAAAATCTTTACTGCTGCCCAAAACATGTCTTCGATCTGTCCTCTTAAGCGTGGATCTTGTAAATGAAGCATACACGAACAACCTTGTTGAAACGCGACGCCTGATCCATATCTTTGACTTCACAGAATATAGGACACAGATACAAAGCATAAATATCATCATCTGTCAAATTTCTAATCCACATCGGATCAAAGATTCGCAGTGTTTCCCAAACACCTTTCCGCTCCAACACAATCACAGCTTCTGTGGTTCGATCATCATAATACCACCATTTGAATCTCCGATGAAAATTGATCTTCATTTTGCGTAGCGGAATCTTCTCCATCACCTTTGGCGCTTTATACGTGACATGCTTCAAAGATTTACCCGTTCTTGAATTCTTCCGATCTTTGGAATAGGTAATCTTCGGAAACTGTGGCCTTAGGTACTTCCATGATGTCCTGAACTCATATCGAAGCTGTTTTTCCAACCAAGTTGCTTTATCATCTGACTCACTGTACAGCAACTTAAGACGAGCCAACTGCATCATATCAAAATATGGCAACGTCTTCAAATCGGAAGCGAGTTTAACATAATCTATACCCCGTTCTCGCTTGATTGCATAAACATTCAAATCATCCAAGTATGCCCAACTGATTATCTGACCTTCTGTCTTCGCACCCTTCAAAGAGTAAGACTTCGTATAATCTGGTTGAACAACTTGTCGAGACGGGCGAATACATCCTTTCACTGCCTGACGCCATTCAGCTTTTTTAACATTCAATTCTTCTAGATTTGGTGTAGCTTGACTGGCCGCCGGATGTTTCTCTAACTTCCGATTAAGATCTTCATCATTGACGTCAAAAATTGCATCGTCATCAGGAAGATCCTGGAAATCGTTCGATTGATAGATAGGCTCTGTTGAATCAACATTTGGCTCAAACACTATCTCATCATCATCATCATCATCAGAATCGGGAGGATTTACGTTAGAAGAAGATGCAGATTTGTCAGAAATAACTTCATCGGGATTCATTTCAAATAATTCTGCAATCTGTTCTTTGGACAAACAATGTATTATCTCTCCTTCTTCTTTGTCATGCTCAACGCTAAACTGAATTACCCCCTGCATATCCAAAATGTGAGTTAAATTGGACTTTATGTGAGATATAGGAGTAATATCAAGCTGCGATTCACTCGTATGTTCTTTACCAGCTCTATCAGACTCCGTGCTTTCACTTTCTTCACCAGACGGGTCAGCAGATGCATCGACTGGTCCTTTGAGTCTGAATATCCCATCATCACCTACAACCATATTTTCTAGCACCTTGTTGTAGTCTTCTTCCAACTTCTCGATCTTCTTTGATTGCTCAGCAGTGATAAGTACTAATTCCTTGTTTTGATTGGAGCAATCCTCAAGTAGCAACTGCTGTTTTTTGATCGTGTCAGACATTTCAGCTCTTTCAGCTTCGCCTTTAGCAACAATGGCATTCAGTCGCTTAATTTTTTCGTCTTGTTGATGCTGTTTGGCCAAGACATTCAATAACATAGCATTTATGATGGCAAGCTGAGCAGAATCAGAAGTCTGCAATGACGAAGATGACCTTTCAGCAGTGGTTATGGTTATGGTAGCTGTCGTCATGATTGGTTCTGGAGCTGTAGTAATAGGAGGAACTGGAGCTACAGTGCTGGCAACCGTCTGTGGAGTAATATCAGTACGTTTCACCAGCTTGAAACGTTTAGACGATTTCTCCCTTTTCTTGAGAATTTCTCCGAATGACTTAGCAGCAGAAGGCTCTTTTCTTTTACGTACCAGTGGGATCTCTTCAGCACTCATAACGACATCATCTTGATCTCTCAAACCTGCTTGAGATGATGATCCACCAGCAACCGGAGACTCAACAGGGATGACCTCAACATCGTCATCGGAATCAGATTCTGAAGGTACAACAATATCCTCCTTATCTGATTCACTGTCATCGTGTCTCCATTTCTTACGTCCCGGACAGGCATATGATGGATTAGCAAGATGACCAATCAGGTGTTTTTCCACCGGCTTCACCTCCTTGCCTTTGTATGAAAGCAAACGTCCCATTGTTGTATCATTCATCACATCTAGCTTGATCATATCATCATCAACTTTGGGCAACGTCGGAATCTTCACGTCCAGAATCATTTGGACGAAACGAGCATACATCAAATATTTCTGCTTCTTCATCTCCAGATTCTCTGTCATGTGTTGCAAAATCATTCCCGAAAAACTAAACGGAATGTTCAATACTAATGCTGCAAATGCACTCTGAATAGTCTCTCTCATTTCATCATGCCCAGCCTTTCGAGGACTCAAACAGTGCTGCAACACATGGCACAAATACTTGTATTGAATGCTAAACCCTGACTTCGTAATCACTCCCTTTTCAATATCTCCAACATACTTCACCCTCAACAACAGTCCTCTGACAAGATACTTGTTCAGCATCGTAGGCATTTCAGCTGAATCTTCAAATCCGATAACTTCTCGGATAACGTGTTCATCAATCACATCATCAGTCCCGAGAACTGAACTGTGGATTTGAACCTTTCCATCTACACGTATAACTCGCATTTTCCTAGAAAGCTGATATATGAGAGAGATAAGGCACACGCTCAGTAGATATAGCCTTGAAAATTCTGGACCGCTTCAAGAATTGTATGATTCCAGCAAAATGTTTGGCATTACGGGTCTCTTCGTCGAGATACGCGCACATGTTGTTTTTCGGTCCGATGCCCCAGCTAGCACTTTGAAATTGAGAGGATTGTGCCACAGTTGCATCAACGTTAGAAACGGGGATTTCAGCCATTTTCTGCAAACAGAAATGTAGTCATTGAACGCAAAACAGTTAGAATAAAATTCAAACTTTTTATGTTTCTGTAATGGCCATCCGTACGAATGAACATTTTCATCCGCACGGATCAGTATGTATCCGTACGGATGAACTAATCAAGCCAAACGGATTACATTTTGTACATTCGTACGTATGACTTAACCATTCGTACGAATGAAGATCCTATCCGCACGGATGAAATCACATTCGAGCGGATGGAGTTCATCGGAACTGTTGGTTTTCCAAAACCTAGATTTCTAAACAAAACAGTTTTAGGTCACAAAAATTGCATCAACACGTTCGCAATCCACCGATTTACTAATCCCCTAATTCAATTTATCATTACAAACACAAACAAATGACCGATTGATTAAGTTATATTCGGATCCAAAAATCAACGATTAAAGGCTTAAACGGTCGTTATACCTTTCGTGGTTTGTATAGTTATGATCGCAATGAAAAGTTACACAATATGATCTGATTCAAAAACCCTTTCCTTCACTTTGAAAAAATTAGGTCAAATTTGAAGAGCACGGACGAGTTGTGGTGAATGAACAACCCACACGAGTAAGGTATATATACCCATTTTCATCCGCACGGATGTGAGAGACATCCGCACGTATGAGCATTCATTCGTGCGTTTAGCTAACAAACATTTAAAGTCTAAATCACCTTTGATTCGCACGGATGTGTTGCTATCCGCACGAATGAGAATTTTCAACTTACATAATACCTTCCCTTTGGTTCGTGCGGTTGAGTTGTTGATTCGTGCGTATGTAATGTACATCCGTACGAATGCACTGTAAAACTCATAACTTTAAAATTTCACTTTTCTTCAAAATCAAACATCAAGTAAACGTTAAGCACATAAAAATTATCAATTTCAGAAAGAATAAACGTTTTGCTCAATGAAACATACTTTCGAATAATTCTAATCAAAAGGATTATTCGAACAAAGTATACTTTCGAATACTTTGTTTATAAAATTATTCGACACAACCCTTCGAAAGTATTCGAAACATACAACCCTTTTGATTAGAATTATTTGAAACATACAACCCCGAAAAATAATAAAAAATAATTTTATTATTTTTCGAAAATAAAAATCTTTTTGTATTTTTTGAAATTTTATAAACCATTGTCGAGACATGAAACCCCGAATTTACTGTATTTGACTTTTGCGTATTACTCGAGGTGTTAGCAGAAAAAGCTGTCTTCAATTGATCGTGATCACCCTTCGAAAGTATTCGAAAGTATACTTTGTTGGGGTTGTATGGATCTTAAGAGTCAACGTTATATCAATAACCTAGCGGAAATAAGCTATCGATTATCTAGCGAATATTTAACCTTCGGAAACGGAATCAAACCAACGAATGTTGATAGGAATGGACCTAAGGAAGACTATTCGGATGATTGATTATACTTTATTATCACTTTGGAACACTAAGAAAACGAGCAGCAGCAGTTCGGTACGCACAGAAAACCCTAGCAAAACTTTCTCCGTAATGCAGAAATAAGCTGGGTATATATAGGCCCAGCTTTTCATCCGTACGGATGTGATCTCATCCGTACGAATGAACATGCCATTACTTCCTATCCGTACGGATATGATCTCGTCCGTACGGATATAACATTTTAATAAACACTTTGTTTACTTAACTCATTCGTGCGAATGGAACCTTCATGCGCACGGATGCATCCTCATCCGTGCGAATGGAATCTGAATATTATTTAAACATCACAAAACATATATTTTATTAATTCATAATAACGTAAACGTTCAAGCATATAACTAATCAAACACTTAATATTAATATCCAAACAATACAAAGACTGATATTAGAATAAACGTTAATTACATATGAATCTAGTAACTAACAAATGCACCTACAAACTCTCCCTAGGAACTAGATTCTATGTCTTCAGTCTTCAAAAATCTTTACTGCTGCCCAAAACATGTCTTCGATCTGTCCTCTTAAGCGTGGATCTTGTAAATGAAGCATACACGAACAACCTTGTTGAAACGCGACGCCTGATCCATATCTTTGACTTCACAGAATATAGGACACGGATACAAAGCATAAATATCATCATCTGTCAAATTTCTAATCCACATTGGATCAAAAATTCGCAGTGTTTCCCAAACACCTTTCCGCTCCAACACAATCACAGCTTCTGTGGTTCGATCATCATAATACCACCATTTGAATCTCCGATGAAAATTGATCTTCATTTTGCATAGCGGAATCTTCTCCATCACCTTTGGCGCTTTATACGTGACATGCTTCAAAGATTTACCCGTTCTTGGATTCTTCCGATCTTTGGAATAGGTAATCTTCGGAAACTGTGGCCTTAGGTACTTCCATGATGTCCTGAACTCATATCGAAGCTGTTTTTCCAACCAAGTTGCTTTATCATCTGACTCACTGTACAGCAACTTAAGACGAGCCAACTGCATCATATCAAAATATGGCAACGTCTTCAAATCGGGAGCGAGTTTAAAATAATCTATGCCCCGTTCTCGCTTGATTGCATAAACATTCAAATCATCCAAGTATGCCCAACTGATTATCTGACCTTCTGTCTTCGCACCCTTCAAAGAGTAAGACTTCGTATAATCTGGTTGAACAACTTGTCGAGACGGGCGAATACATCCTTTCACTGCCTGACGCCATTCAGCTTTTTTAACATTCAATTCTTCTAGATTTGGTGTAGCTTGACTGGCCGCCGGATGTTTCTCTAACTTTCTATTAAGATCTTCATCATTGACGTCAAAAATTGCATCGTCATCAGGAAGATCCTGGAAATCGTTCGATTGATAGATAGGCTCTGTTGAATCAACATTTGGCTCAAACACTATCTCATCATCATCATCATCAGAATCGGGAGGATTTACGTCAGAAGCAGATGCAGATTCGTCAGAAATAACTTCATCGGGATTCATTTCATATAATTATGCAATCTGTTCTTTGGACAAACAATGTATTATCTCTCCTTCTTCTTTGTCATGCTCAACGCTAAACTGAATTACCCCCTGCATATCCAAAATGTGAGTTAAATTGGACTTTATGTGAGATATAGGAGTAATATCAAGCTCCGATTCACTCGTATGTTCTTTACCAGCTCAATCAGACTCTGTGCTTTCACTTTCTTCACCAGACGGGTCAGCAGATGCATCGACTGGTCCTTTGAGTCTGAATATCCCATCATCACCTACAACCATATTTTCTTGCACCTTGTTGTAGTCTTCTTCCAACTTCTCGATCTTCTTTGATTGCTCAGCAGTGATAAGTACTAATTCCTTGTTTTGATTGGAGCAATCCTCAAGTAGCAACTGCTGTTTTTTGATCGTGTCAGACATTTCAGCTCTTTCAGCTTCGCCTTTAGCAACAATGGCATTCAGTCGCTTAATTTCTTCGTCTTGTTGATGCTGTTTGGCCAAGACATTCAATAACATAGCATTTATGACGGAGAGCTGAGCAGACTCAGAAATCTGCATCGATGAAGATGATTTTTCAGCAGATGTTGTTGTTATGGTAGTTGTCGTCATGATTGGCTCTGGAGCTGTAGTAATAGGAGGAACTTGAACTTCAGTGCTGGCAGTCGTCTTTGGAGTAATATCAGTACGTTTCACCAGCTTGAAACGTTTAGACGATTTCTCCCTTTTCTTGAGAATTTCTCCGAATGACTTAGCAGCAGAAGGCTCTTTTATTTTACGTACCAGTGGGATCTCTTCAGTACTTATGACAACATCATCTTCATCTCTCAAACCTGCTTGAGATGATGATCTACCAGCAACCGGAGACTCAACAGGGATAACCTCAACATCGTCATCGGAATCAGAATCTGAAGGTACAACAATATCCTCCTTATCTGATTCACTGTCATCATGTCTCCATTTCTTACGGCCCGGACAGACATATGATGGATTAGCAAGGTGACCAATCAGGTGTTTTTCCACCGGCTTCACGTCCTTGCCTTTGTATGAAAGCAAACGTCCCATTGTTGTATCATTCATCACATCTAGCTTGATCATATCATCATCAACTTTGGGCAACGTCGGAATCTTCACGTCCAGAATCATTTGGACGAAACGAGTATACATCAAATATTTTTGCTTCTTCATCTCCAGATTCTCTGTCATGTGTTGCAAAATCATTCCCGAAAAATTAAACGGAATGTTCAATACTAATGCTGCAAATGCACTCTGAATAGTCTCTCTCATTTCATCATGCCCAGCCTTTCGAGGACTCAAACAGTGCTGCAACACATGGCACAAATACTTGTATTGAATGCTAAACCCCGACTTCGTAATCACTCCCTTTTCAATATCTCCAACATACTTCACCCTCAGAAACAACCCTCTAACTAAATACTTGTTCAGCATCGTAGGCATTTCCACGGAATCGTCAAATCCGATAACTTCTCGGATAACGTGCTCATCAATCACGACATCAGTCCCGAGAACTGAACTGTGGATTTGAACCTTTCCATCTACACGTATAACTCGAGCATTTTCCCAGAAAGAAGATCATATTTCGAGCATTCCAAATAAAGGGTGAGGAAGTACTTAATAAACTTCAAAAATACCTTGATGGATGAACAGAGTTATAAGGTCGAAAGAATGATCATAACTCGAGCATTCCAAATAAAGGGTGATGAAGTGCTTATTCTCTGAGTGATGTAAATTAAATGTTTCAACGATCAAGAATCACTGGCCCTTATTGCAAATGCAGTGGATGCCATACTGACATACGAAATAAATATTATGATATTACATCTGGTATTTATGAAAATAGAATTGAAAAGGCTGAAAAGTTAAGAGGACAAATACACAAACATACGTACAATTCTAATTATGATATAATTCTGATGACTGTTAAAAAATTCAAAAGGTGTGTTGATATCTATGTTCAAAATATTGGGAGATCTTATTGAGATAACCATCTTGAAAGAGTATGCCTTTTTCTCAATATCATAACCTTTCCTTTGTTCATCGGTATATCTGTGAATGGGAATGATCTCTCCATCTTCACCAGTTGGTTCAGTATATCCCACTTTAATCATATCCCACATTTTTGAGTCCAGTCCTTGGATATGAATTTCGAACCGAGGTTTCCAGTGTGGGTAATCGTCCATTGAAATAAATTTTGGGACCTTGTTTATACTTCCTGTTTCAGCGTCATTTATTAACATTTCAGACATTTTAGAATTGTTACTAGCCATAGCGTATTCCATTTTAAATTGTTAAAAATTTAGTTTAAACTGATTCGTGCGGATGAACTGCTTGCTACGTACGGATGAACTGCTTGATACGTACGGATGACAGTGATTCGTACGAACGAGAAAGATAACTTAAAATCTATACGAATGAGTTATTCGCACAGATGAACAAACTTATGCGCACGGATGAAAACCTATACGTACGGATGTACTGACAATTAAACTTTTGACACAAAAACTTAGATTCGTACGGAGGAGACCTAGATCCGCACGGATGAATGCCTATTCGTGCGGATGAAACTTTTCAAGAACTTGATCCGTATGCGCCGCTGAAACTTTAGGGTTTTTTCTAAAAACTTGATCTACAACTCGATTTTCTAGACCAAAACGCTTCCTATCTGCCCAGATCTTAAACAAACTAACCCAGAAACGTTTTTAAACAACAAAAACAACATTTTAAACGTAAAATTCCAAACGTAAGTTTCAATCAAAACCGAAAAATCTTAAAGAAATCACTAGAAGAACGTTGATTTCTACAACCAACGCTCTGATACCACTTTGTTGGGGTTGTATGGATCTTAAGAGTCAACGTTATATCAATAACCTAGCGGAAATAAGCTATCGATTATCTAGCGAATATTTAACCTTCGGAAACGGAATCAAACCAACGATTGTTGATAAGAATGGACCTAAGGAAGACTATTCGGATGATTGATTATACTTTATTATCACTTTGGAACACTAAGAAAACGAGCAGCAGCAGTTCGGTACGTGTCACACCCCGCTAAAGCGGAAACACGGAATGTGAAGAGCGAAGAATCATTTCACGGGTCACAATAAAGTTTACGGTTCAAGTCATTAAGATTTAAATTGAAAAGTGCAAATCAAAGGTACAACCAAGATTCAACGTAAGACCATAGTACATGACAAAATGTTTTTAAAATAAAATTCCCAAAATAAGGTCTTCTTCCCAAGGTACACTTCACATAAAAGACTTGACCCGCCTGAGCAATGCACTTCATAACTTACGCTTAGTTCCTGAAACATGAGATAAAGTGTCAACTACGAAAACGTAGTGAGTGAGTTACAGTTTATGACTTGGAGAAAAGTTCAATTGAAAACTTCATAATAGTCCAATGACGAATTCAAGATTTAAAAGTTCAAGAGTCGTTCAGGGTCAAAGAATTTCAAGACAATATCGAGTACTTAAAATTCAAGAATAACTTAATTAAATTCAAGTGCTTAAAGTTCAAGAATAGTTTAATTTCAAGACAACTTCAAGTACGTTTAAAATAAGTTTAAGTACGTTCAAAACAAGTTCAAGTACGACCAAAGTAAGTTCAAGTCAATTGCAAAGTCAAATAGTGTAGCGAGCAAAAAGAGTTGTAGTCATTACCTCAGCGGTGGATTAATCCACATGTGCAAGACAATAAGTAAGTATATGCGTAATATAGACCTATGATCCTCGAGTTGTACCAACCACTAAGCTTAATATACGTAAGATTTAGTCTACACACTAATCCGATTCTAGTCAAGTACCTGCCCACTAGTCAAGTCTAAAGTCAGAGTCCGCGAGGACTTAGCAATATGTACCTTGGTCGCTACCCATTGGTAAGGAGTGACCGCTCCTAAGTATCGATACCCATAATATATGCTAACGGCTTGTGTTAATAGTGTGTATAGTCGTCCAAGTAAATTGTGGGACTTTTAGTCGAACTATTTTTAAAAGTCTTTTAGTCTGCACTTACGGCGTTATATTCTCACCTAGGGTTTAGTACTTAAATACAACCAAGCTATCATTGTCTATTCAAGTATCCAAAGAGGCAAACCTAGGGAGTCTAAGATAAGCCAATCCGAACAGTTGATGTTGTTTACGCATATTAGTCCAAATAGTCGTCCAAAAATAGTCCCAAAGTCGTCCAAATAGTTCGTACCAAAAACAGTTCCTTTAGTTCAAAAGTTTTCATAAATAGAAAGTCGTTCAAATAGTCAAAAAGGTTTCCAAAGGTTCGCAAAAGTTTAACAAGTTCGTAAAAGTTTTAAATAATAAGTAGCCAATAAGGCAATAAAGCATTTTTACGCATAAAAGTCTTTAAGAATTTGTCCAAAATAGTTCCAGGATCCACAAGTCAAAATAGTTAAAATAGACCAAGGTCAAGATAGTTCAATAAGTTTCAAAGTCAAAATAGTTCAATAAGTACAAAATTCGAACTAGTTCAAATAGTTCAAAAGTCAAAATAGTTTATAAGTCTAAAAGTCAAAATAGTCGTACAAGTTCAAAGTCAAAATAGTCGTACAAGTCCAAAGTCAAAATAGTCGTACAAGTTCAAAGTCAAAATAGTCGTACAAGTTCAAAGTCAAAATAGTCGTACAAGTTCAAAAGTCAAAATAGTTCATAAGCTCAATAAGTCAAAATAGTCGTACAAGTACAAAGTCAAAATAGTTCATAAAAGGTTTGATCTCATGTTTCCCCCAAAAAGAGTACTTAAAATGTAAGAGTAAGGAGGGGTGTAACTCACGGTTTGCGAAGAGAATGAACTCGGAATCGGTCGGATAAGGGAGCCGGGAATCACGGAATGCCTAGGAATACCAAGATTGTCCAAAAGTTAATGTCTTATTAGGTCCTTTATATAAGATTAGGTAACTTTTGTTTATGATTATGTGTTGAAGTCAAATTGTCTCAAAATTGGTCTGAAGCGGTTAACGTTTATTTTTAGTTTGAAGGTTCCATATTAAAGTTATTAGTATGATAAACATGTTTAGGTTACTGAAATGGTTTAGATTTTCTAGTGAAATTTGGGCAGCGCTTCCGCGCCCAAAATTCATGTCCAAAACCTATAACCATTTCCGCTCACAAAACATGCATATACACATAATAACTTCAAAACAAGCCAAATAAGTCTAAAGAGTCCAATATAAGTCATTATTATTATTAGTTTTGCTTATCTCAGTCTTATAATAATATTAGCAAAAGTCCAGAGGGTGTGTACAAGTTTAAAACGGACAAACGACGATTTTTCGGGAGAACAGCAGCTCGGTGCTGCGCACCTGGGCACAGGTGTTGCGCACCTAGCTGCTGTCTTTTTCCCGTTTTGGTTTTTCTTGCTAAAAACGTTTTGTGACTCAAAGATTTCGACATGCAACAAGTAGATAACTTATAAAACACCATTTTAATAGTTTCTAAACAACTTTTATCCACAAAAACATAGATCTAAGTATCATCTAGATAAAAATCTTTTTTGCAGAGAAAGTGATATAAATCTTTATAAAAACTCATTTTTATTGTTTAGATCTTACATGCAATTAGTAAAAACAGTAAATAAAGATAGGAGAAAGGTTTCTACCGAAGGAGAATGAATGGATGATGTTTTTGGTCGGATTTAAGCTCCAAATGTCTTTACAAAACTAGTCCTTTTCGAAATAAACGATACCCCTTGCTCTCCTTGATGATTCAAACGTTTCCTATGGATTGGAATGATGTTTTGATGGTGTAATTTCTCTGGATTTGAAGAACTCTTGGAAGGTTTTTGGAGAGAAACAAGTTGTGTGTGTTTTTGTGTGTGTAAAAGTGATTTAGGAAAATAAAAATGAAATGATAGGGGAAATGATGTTAAGGGGGTGTTGGGGACTGAGAAAACAGTAATGAGTGCCTGGACTCGTTTGTTGATTGGTTTAAATTTGTGTAAAAACGAGGCAAGGACCAATTTTGTAATTTTTTTGAAATCTGGAGCTAGGTGCTGCGCACCCAGCAAAAGGGGTGCTTCGCACCGGGCTGATTTTCAGCTTATTCTGATTTTTCGTTTTTACGTTATTGCTTCGTTGGACCTTTTTGCTAATTGAAACTTCTTAATTATGATTAGTTATGAACTTAAGGAAGTTCAATATGTGTTTTCTTGGTATTAGGACTTTTAAAATTGATTCCGGAAGTTATTCCGACACTAGTTCCGACAAGGCACAGACTCGACAATTACGAACTAGAACAAAGCGAACGTGGTAAAAGAGTAGCTAATGATTCGAACCGATGAAGTAGCTGAACAAGTACCTAGATTTTTGACGGTTGTCACATTCTCCCCGGGTTGAAAGGAATTTCGTCCCGAAATTTAGTTCGTCTCATGGGGAAAAGTTTGTCGTCGGATCGTGGTGGATTCTCCTGACGAATTTCGGCCCATGCGTCTTCACGCGGTAGTGGGACTACGTCGGAGGTTCCACTGAACTCAGAGGTGGGGACAAGGTTCGGTCTAGGTTGTTTGATCTTGAAGTCAACAACCTAAGCGTTTCAACAAGGGAGTTGACTCCGTAGCAGTTTTGACCTTGTTTAGAGGGAGATGACAAAGGTCTCATCCAATGAACACTTTACAAGTGTGAGGAGGGAGCACATAAAAACATTGGGAGACGGTTGGGACAGTTAAGTGCAATGGGAAGCCGAAACGGTATATCCCAAGACTTAGATTGGACCGGCGTACTTCAGGCTTAGTTTGCCGCGTTTCCTGAAGCAGACTATCCTCTTTCCGTGGCGATATCCTAAGGGATACCCTATTGCCATCCAAGGGATTGAGGCTTTACTTCTAGATGGTCACGCGGCTCCTTGGCCGGGTACGGGAACGTTTTCGGCCCTTCGCGAGTAGAGGTAGACGTAGGACCTTGCAAGTCGTCAACCGTCAGCTTCTAGCCGATGGGACGGTGTTTGACACTTGCGTCCAGGTATAGACTGATGGGTGTGCACTTAGTGCTAGCACGGCGTCCGTGACATAAGTGTACCCGATCGAAGGAAGGCGAATAGTGATAGATGATGAGGTCTAGTCGCGTTCCTGGCGATTCTCAGGAGGGCACTCCAAAGAGAGGGGGACGTAGATCGACTAATAGTGGGGTGAGTTTCGGTGTCCTGCCTTGACCTCGAGGTAAGTGAGGCACTTGGCGGGATACAGGGTAGTGTCCTTACACATGTCCGGCCAGAATAGTATTCTCGGGAACTCCTGTTATAGCAAGTCGGATCCCGGGTAGGTGGAATAACAATTCAATGGCCCTTGACGGGAATGGGTTCACGAATACCCTCGGATTTCGGAACTCGTGCTTGGAGCTTTGCGCACAAGTTGCGTTCGACCTGAGTTCGGCTCGTGCAAGGTTGGCTGTGGGATCAGGGAAATGTTCTGCTCAGTGTCGGAATTTGCACTTTGAGCATTGGGCGTACAATCTCTGATCTCGGGAGCGTTCTAGGGTGAGTTTGGGATGCTCACAGGATCTTCCTTGAGTAGGTGTGAGTGTTGGCGAGGGGTATGATTATCAATCATCCAAGTACGGCCTACACACTTTGTTCATTAAGTCCATGAATACCGGCGATGTGTTGTTTAGGCGTACTGACAGAGGAATGCTTCGGTTGCTCGCATCGAGTTTGGGGAAAAGCGGTCCTCGGTAGTGTTGGTCAAGAATGTCGCGAACCGGGTGATAACTTGGGCGGGGTCGACTTTTGAGAGAGGTGTTGCATCCTGCAACTACCCGAACAGGTTTTCGATCCTCGGGAATGGTTATCGGCTCTTGACGGTAGGCTTGTTATATTTACGATGATCAGTGTATGAACGAAAAGGTCCGTCTGTCTCTTGCTAGGAAGATTGGGGCTTCTCGTGAAATTGGATTCGAGTGGAAAGACCAGGGTTGGGAAATTTCTACAGCAGCTTTGGCCGCCTTGGCATCTCAGTGGTGCCAGGTGGTAGGGGGCCTCAGCTATGGGTGCCGTGTCAGGGACGAGATTCATTTGAGGTTTTACTTGTCGGTTCAGTGGTAGTCCTGAAGTTTTTCAGGAAGGCTTTGGATGGTCCTCGACTACGGAAGTGTCTTGGACTCGGCTTTCCTTAGATTTATACTCGACTTCGTGAGCGGAGGGTGCGTCGTAGTCCTTCTCGAGATGCTAGCGAGTTTATCGGAACGAACGACCTTGTCTCAGTAGTGCGGTGATTGGTTTATCCGACGATAGCGTCAAGGCTTGATGGTTTGGTAAGAACTGGGCCGATGGGGGAATTTTTAGGCAAACGGGGTACTGGGAATCCTAAATTTGCATTTGTAGCTGCGACTATTGGGTCGTTGGCACATTCGAAGGAAAACTATCCGTAAGACCTGAGGTCCTAAACTGATGAGATGTCTAATCTCTAAGGGGCAAGGTTTTCTTCAGCTCTTGAATCAAATAGTGCGGAAGGAAAAGGGTCATTTGACAGGGAACGTACCAGTAGTTGCTTTAAGGTTCTGGGAAGTTTCCTCGGCTGTGATTGCGAGAGCACTGAGGGTCTCTGTGGTATGCTCTAAGAGACAATCCTCACGGAGGTGCTGGTTGCTCCCACACTCGAGACATGGCGGCTTTTTGTTCGCATTCTCTGGACAGCACCAGGGGTAGTGCCCCACTGTGTTGCAAAGTCTGCATACTGGGCAGTTCCGGACATGGTGGAAGGGGCACCTGCTGCATTGGGTGTGCGGTCCAGTGTGGGTTCGAGGTATGGTGGGGTATCCCTGGGTGATACTAGTCCGTGAGATTTGGTGGTGAAGTTTCCTTCTCTTGTTCTCCCTTCGTTGGAAGAGACAGGAGAGGGAGGTAAGGGGTTAGTTCCAAGGTCCTCGTTCTCGTCCTGCCTAGCCGCATATTCGCGACAATGTCGGGAGAGGTGCCCGATTTTGTTGCATGAGTAGCACGCGTGGCAGTCCCCAATGTGATGCCGGTGGCACCTACCGCACTTGGGGTGCGGTCCAGCATACTCTCGGCGTCTGATGGCGGGCTTCCTGTCGTGGTCGCCCCTTATGGGTTGGTGACTAGCCCTACGTTTCTCACTTTTCTTCGAGTGACGGGGGCTGGAGGAGAAGGGAGGTTGTTGTCATGATTGATCTCCGAACAAGAGGTGTCTGTGTTATCGCCTCCGAAAATCCTGTCGCTCACTCCGGCGATTACCTGGGCGATCAAGTCAGGTATTGCTGCGTTCATCTGGGCAATGACTTGCTCGGCGAGGTCACTAGCACTCAAGTGCGGGGGTGCCATGATTCTGCAACAGGAAGAATTTAGGTTGGGTTTAGAACGCGCGGATGAGACATGATAAGAATTACGATTTAGGTGACCATAGATAGTCATAGCACAAGATTAACACGAATGATGTACACGCAAGATTATGATTTAAGGGTTAGAATCATAGTGTTCGCAACAAGTACAAAGTCCACAAGATACGATAAACCAAATGATAAAAGGTAGAATTTTCATTAATAAGAAGAAGTTTCGGTACACATGACAAATTCACTGAGAGAAATGTAAGTACAATACATAGGGAAATAATAAATAATGGCTTAAGTCGTGTACAATGGGAAAATTACGACTAAGCCGGTACAGTACAGTGAAAAGGGAAATATGTCTAATAACGCTCTTCCAAGAACATCATGGCGGCGAGAGCTACGACAAGTGCTCCCATGACTACGCAAGCTCTGACGAGGCACTGGACGGTCCGGGCGGTGGCCTGAGCCGTCAGGATGATCCGCCGGGACTGCTGTGCTAACTCGTTCGCAGCATCGGAGACTTCAAATAGAAGAAGGCCCTGTTCTTGGGCTTCCTCGGCAAGTCCACGGACTTGACGGTGTAAGTTGAGGAAGGCGTCTGGTGGCAGTGGTGAGTAGGTGGCATCATGGGTCGGGAGGGTCCGGACTCCTGCGCACGCCGTCTTTCCTCGATGAACTGACGATCCCATGCGTAACGCTCCGATATCGGAGTGCGAAAGGCGGGATCGTAGGGGTCCAAGAAAGACTGGGGAGGCGCGGGTCGGAACGGGCCCGACTGCGGATGCACAGGTGCCCCAGCATTGGGTCCTCGGGGCTGTGGTGCTGCAACGGGCACCAACCTAGGAGGTGGAAGTACCGTCCTTGGGCTGGACCCATTACTGCTACTGATGGTCTGGGACGTGTCTTCCGTTGGGTCAGTCGTCTGGTGACGCTGACTCTCGGATGCGGTGTGGCCCTCAGAGGGTTCGTGAGAGGGGGAGGCGGCTCGGGGAAGTGATCGAGTCTGGGATCGAGAGTGCGAGGACTGAGACATGGCGTATCTGCGAATAGAGAGTTACATAAGTACGGGGAAACTAAGAATAGGAAAAACGTAAGTAAAATGCATGCACGGGTCAATCATGTGAGTGTCGGGAATTGACAAGACCGGGAATTTATGGACTCAAAACCGTTTAACGATAGCCTTTCATTTTCCGTTCTTGCATAATTTATTTTGAACTACGGGTGGTTGATCAAGTCACGCATAGTTGAAAAAGTTAATCATGCAATTGCGGAAAATAACATACTAAAGTTTGAACCCGAAAATGACGTTTTATGAAAAGCCTTGGTTATAGTTTTGGTTTCGAAAACTTTTTAAAAGATTTTAAAACCGTTCTCACTATAACCCGTGCTCTGATACCAAGTCTGTCACACCCCGCTAAAGCGGAAACACGGAATGTGAAGAGCGAAGAATCATTTCACGGGTCACAATAAAGTTTACGGTTCAAGTCATTAAGATTTAAATTGAAAAGTGCAAATCAAAGGTACAACCAAGATTCAACGTAAGACCATAGTACATGACAAAATGTTTTTAAAATAAAATTCCCAAAATAAGGTCTTCTTCCCAAGGTACACTTCACAAAAAGACTTGACCCGCCTGAGCAATGCACTTCATAACTTACGCTTAGTTCCTGAAACATGAGATAAAGTGTCAACTACGAAAACGTAGTGAGTGAGTTACAGTTTATGACTTGGAGAAAAGTTCAATTGAAAACTTCATAATAGTCCAATGACGAATTCAAGATTTAAAAGTTCAAGAGTCGTTCAGGGTCAAAGAATTTCAAGACAATATCGAGTACTTAAAATTCAAGAATAACTTAATTAAATTCAAGTGCTTAAAGTTCAAGAATAGTTTAATTTCAAGACAACTTCAAGTACGTTTAAAATAAGTTTAAGTACGTTCAAAACAAGTTCAAGTACGACCAAAGTAAGTTCAAGTCAATTGCAAAGTCAAATAGTGTAGCGAGCAAAAAGAGTTGTAGTCATTACCTCAGCGGTGGATTAATCCACATGTGCAAGACAATAAGTAAGTATATGCGTAATATAGACCTATGATCCTCGAGTTGTACCAACCACTAAGCTTAATATACGTAAGATTTAGTCTACACACTAATCCGATTCTAGTCAAGTACCTGCCCACTAGTCAAGTCTAAAGTCAGAGTCCGCGAGGACTTAGCAATATGTACCTTGGTCGCTACCCATTGGTAAGGAGTGACCGCTCCTAAGTATCGATACCCATAATATATGCTAACGGCTTGTGTTAATAGTGTGTATAGTCGTCCAAGTAAATTGTGGGACTTTTAGTCGAACTATTTTTAAAAGTCTTTTAGTCTGCACTTACGGCGTTATATTCTCACCTAGGGTTTAGTACTTAAATACAACCAAGCTATCATTGTCTATTCAAGTATCCAAAGAGGCAAACCTAGGGAGTCTAAGGTAAGCCAATCCGAACAGTTGATGTTGTTTACGCATATTAGTCCAAATAGTCGTCCAAAAATAGTCCCAAAGTCGTCCAAATAGTTCGTACCAAAAACAGTTCCTTTAGTTCAAAAGTTTTCATAAATAGAAAGTCGTTCAAATAGAAAAAGGTTTCCAAAGATTCGCAAAAGTTTAACAAGTTCGTAAAAGTTTTAAATAATAAGTAGCCAATAAGGCAATAAAGCATTTTTACGCATAAAAGTCTTTAAGAATTTGTCCAAAATAGTTCCAGGATCCACAAGTCAAAATAGTTAAAATAGACCAAGGTCAAGATAGTTCAATAAGTTTCAAAGTCAAAATAGTTCAATAAGTACAAAATTCGAACTAGTTCAAATAGTTCAAAAGTCAAAATAGTTTATAAGTCTAAAAGTCAAAATAGTCGTACAAGTTCAAAGTCAAAATAGTCGTACAAGTCCAAAGTCAAAATAGTCGTACAAGTTCAAAGTCAAAATAGTCGTACAAGTTCAAAGTCAAAATAGTCGTACAAGTTCAAAAGTCAAAATAGTTCATAAGCTCAATAAGTCAAAATAGTCGTACAAGTACAAAGTCAAAATAGTTCATAAAAGGTTTGATCTCATGTTTCCCCCAAAAAGAGTACTTAAAATAAGAGTAAGGAGGGGTGTAACTCACGGTTTGCGAAGAGAATGAACTCGGAATCGGTCGGATAAGGGAGCCGGGAATCACGGAATGCCTAGGAATACCAAGATTGTCCAAAAGTTAATGTCTTATTAGGTCCTTTATATAAGATTAGGTAACTTTTGTTTATGATTATGTGTTGAAGTCAAATTGTCTCAAAATTGGTCTGAAGCGGTTAACGTTTATTTTTAGTTTGAAGGTTCCATATTAAAGTTATTAGTATGATAAACATGTTTAGGTTACTGAAATGGTTTAGATTTTCTAGTGAAATTTGGGCAGCGCTTCCGCGCCCAAAATTCATGTCCAAAACCTATAACCATTTCCGCTCACAAAACATGCATATACACATAATAACTTCAAAACAAGCCAAATAAGTCTAAAGAGTCCAATATAAGTCATTATTATTATTAGTTTTGCTTATCTCAGTCTTATAATAATATTAGCAAAAGTCCAGAGGGTGTGTACAAGTTTAAAACGGACAAACGACGATTTTTCGGGAGAACAGCAGCTCGGTGCTGCGCACCTGGGCACAGGTGTTGCGCACCTAGCTGCTGTCTTTTTCCCGTTTTGTGTTTTTCTTGCTAAAAACGTTTTGTGACTCAAAGATTTCGACATGCAACAAGTAGATAACTTATAAAACACCATTTTAATAGTTTCTAAACAACTTTTATCCACAAAAACATAGATCTAAGTATCATCTAGATAAAAATCTTTTTTGCAGAGAAAGTGATATAAATCTTTATAAAAACTCATTTTTATTGTTTAGATCTTACATGCAATTAGTAAAAACAGTAAATAAAGATAGGAGAAAGGTTTCTACCGAAGGAGAATGAATGGATGATGTTTTTGGTCGGATTTAAGCTCCAAATGTCTTTACAAAACTAGTCCTTTTCGAAATAAACGATACCCCTTGCTCTCCTTGATGATTCAAACGTTTCCTATGGATTGGAATGATGTTTTGATGGTGTAATTTCTCTGGATTTGAAGAACTCTTGGAAGGTTTTTGGAGAGAAACAAGTTGTGTGTGTTTTTGTGTGTGTAAAAGTGATTTAGGAAAATAAAAATGAAATGGGAAATAGGGGAAATGATGTTAAGGGGGTGTTGGGGACTGAGAAAACAGTAATGAGTGCCTGGACTCGTTTGTTGATTGGTTTAAATTTGTGTAAAAACGAGGCAAGGACCAATTTTGTAATTTTTTTGAAATCTGGAGCTAGGTGCTGCGCACCCAGCAAAAGGGGTGCTTCGCACCGGGCTGATTTTCAGCTTATTCTGATTTTTCGTTTTTACGTTATTGCTTCGTTGGACCTTTTTGCTAATTGAAACTTCTTAATTATGATTAGTTATGAACTTAAGGAAGTTCAATATGTGTTTTCTTGGTATTAGGACTTTTAAAATTGATTCCGGAAGTTATTCCGACACTAGTTCCGACAAGGCACAGACTCGACAATTACGAACTAGAACAAAGCGAACGTGGTAAAAGAGTAGCTAATGATTCGAACCGATGAAGTAGCTGAACAAGTACCTAGATTTTTGACGGTTGTCACAGTACGCACAGAAAACCCTAGCAAAACTTACTCCGTAATGCAGAAATAAGCTGGGTATATATAGGCCCAGCTTTTCATCCGTACGGATGTGATCTCATCCGTACGAATGAACATGCCATTACTTCCTATCCGTACGGATATGATCTCGTCCGTACGGATATAACATTTTAATAAACACTTTGTTTACTTAACTCATTCGTGCGAATGGAACCTTCATGCGCACGGATGCATCCTCATCCGTGCGAATGGAATCTGAATATTATTTAAACATCACAAAACATATATTTGATTAATTCATAATAACGTAAACGTTCAAGCATATAATTAATCAAACACTAAATACTAATATCCAAACAATACAAAGACTGATATTAGAATAAATGTTAATTACATATGAATCTAGTAACTAACAAATGCACCTACAAAAGTGAAATGAAAGGATTTCAAATTGATAACCTCTTCAACATAAATAAAATTACAATTCTTATCAGCCAAGCGTATTGAAACCATACAGTCAAAAACATTTTGAACACAAGCTCCGAGTAAAAGTAATAAACAATTAATCAACATAGAAATTAATACTTATTTATGAAAATTGAGTTAATTTAATGGACTTATTGGGTCCAATATAATATTGTTCAACCGTTGTGTGTAAACATTAAGTGTTCCCTTCACAATACATTGGGGCGTATCGTAAATCAAATACTTAGATAAAACACACACTTAATAAAACTATTAACATACGGAAATCCGCCATTGCCCATGGTCAGTCTTGCTCATAGTAATAACACCGCAATAATGTCTGACCCACACATTTTTCTACCTTTAAAAGAACCGAAGAAGCCAACATAGAGATGACATATGTAAAAATTATGTAGTAAGTATATATGAATATATACTTACTCAACCTGCAAAATGTGATTGTTTACTACCAAAATTCTCAACATTCTCAACAGCTAACACAATGAGTTAAAACAAAAGAAAGCTACACTAATAACCAAAATGAAAACCTCTAAATCAACTACTAAATAATCACATTTGCAACACTTGCAATCCAAGGCCACAAATCAGCACACTCTTTTTCGATTGATCCAGTTTTAGCAAAGCCTATAAAATCAAAACTCAAACAACAAACAATGGTTATGGTAAACAACGTACGTACATAGACTGAAAAAAAAATTTCTATCAAACAACAACTTACTTCATGACTTTTTGTCTGCGCATACAATTTCTCATAAAGAGGAAGTTTTAGAGAACTAATTTGATCTCAATTGTTATTTTTAACAATTTTTAAGGATAAAAAAACACACACAATATAAATTAACACCAAATTATAAACCCTGAAAAGTTATAAAAGAAAAAAAAAAATATACGTATTAAAAAAGGAAATTAAGGTTTAAAAGAGAAGAAACTTAAACCTTCCTTTGAGATAACATACTTTTTTTCATTTCTTAAGAATTAATTTACCACTATATAAGTAAATGAGATAGAAAGCTTGTTGCATCAAGTCTTTGGAAGATGATTTGATTCAAATCAGATAAAAAGGAAGGAAAGACGGAGAAGAAGATGATTTAATAATTAATCTGAAATTGAAATCTAAATTAAGAAAAAGACTTTGAATTTCAATTTCAAACCTAATTAAAGAGCTACTCTTGTATTTCAAGAAAATAATCAATTAACCCTTTTGGCAACGAAAAAGGTGAAGACTTCTTTTATACGCATCATGATGGCTTTTTATTTATTTACTAAAAACAATATCGAAAATAAAAATATAATTTATGACATCACCATCTTATTTAATAATCCTAGGTGGACAACCTAAGGATGTGCCACGTTAGCAAAATGATGTCAGCGTCAACTCTTATATATATATATATATATATATATATATATATAGGGACTGATTCATGCGAGAACTCTTATTTCTGCGAGAACTGCGAGAACTCTTAAAAAAAATGTCAATTAACATGTAATTATGTCTATTGACATGTAAAAACTTTTGAATGTTAAAAATCTAGTAAAAATATAAATGAAAAATTAAAAAAAAATGTATGAAATCAAGCGTATTTAGAATTGTTCACATGTGAACATTTTTTTCCAAAAAAGAGTTCATATATGAACGAAGATTTTTTTCGTTATTTTATATGATTTTTTTTTTTAGTTTTTTACGTTTATATTTACTTGATTATTAATCTCCAAAAGAGTTTGCATGTGAATGAACAAAGTGAAACGTGATTTATCATTTTTTGTGAGAGTTCTCGTAGTTCTCGCATGAACCATTTACTATATATATATATATATATATATATATATATATATATATATATATATATATATATATATATATATAAAAGAGGGATTAAGTGCATGAAAAATAAAAAAAATTATCAGTTTTGCTATTGTGTGTATCCAACTTTCAAAAATTTTACTGTGTGTATTTGTGACAACCGTCCAATTTCAGGTGCATTTTATACTCTATGTCTCTCTTATTGTCTGTCGTTGTCTTTAACTGTTCAAAAACCGGAAACGAGTCAGTGTCGGAATCACACCCGGAATCAATTTATATAAGTCCTAATACCAAGAAAAAAAAAAAAATAAAAAAAAAAAAAAATAAAAAAAAAAAAAAAAAAACCTAATGAACTTTCCTAAGTTCATAACGTATCATAATAAAGAACTTTAGTTAACGAAAAGGTCCAACGAAACAATAATACAAAAACAGCAAAAACTCAAAAATATTTGCAAAAGAGGTCCAGGACGACGCACACAGGCCTTGTGCGCTGTCCTGGCAGGACCAAATTTGCAAATAATTCAAAATTTTTGCATGCTTCGATTCCACCAACTTTTAACCCAATCAAACTCGAAAATAGACCATAATTACTGCCAAGTTACAGTCCCCAACCCACCCTTTACTCCTTCCTTCACTTTTCTTTTCATTAATCATTTTACAAAACCAAAAACTAAAACACCTACAAAATTTTCTCTCAAACTCTTTCCAAACCTTTACTAAATCCAGTGAATCCCAGCCATTAAAACACCCATTTTAACCATCAAAATCGTTTAGAACATCAAGCAAACAAGGAGGAGCAAAATACTTTTCGGTTATCAAGCTTTTTACCGATTTTTGGAGTTCAAATCCGTCTAGAACACAATCCATCCATTTCCCTCCGGTAGAAATCTCTCTTTTATCATTAGTTACTGTTTTAAACACTTGCATGTATGATCTACAGTCTAAAAACAAGTTTTTACAAAGATTTATGACTTTTTATGGGTAAAAACGATATTTTAACCGAAATAACCTTTGGATCTATAAATTTGTGGATCAAAACACTTTAGAAATTGTTAAAATGAAGTTTTATTAAGTTTAGACCCATTGCATGTCGAAATCCGTGGCTAAAATAAACGTTTCGCTCGAAAAATCCGAAAAATACAACCTGTGCGCCGTCCAAAGGCTCTAGGACGACGCAGCGGGCATATTTGCCTTCTGTGCGTCGTTCCTAAGGCCCAGGACGACGCACAGAGCTGCAACTTTTCTCGAAAATTCGTTATTTAGACGTTTTGAACTTGTTTGACCCGCTGACTTTTCGTAACTTTCATTTTGGAACTGAGTTTGACTAAATTAATAACATTGGTGACTTGTATGGACTATTTGGACTTAAAATGGACTCGATTAATATGTGATCGTGTTATAAGTATTTTGTGAGCGGAAGTACATTTGAGTTTTTGGGAATGAAATTTGGGCGCGGAAGAGCTGCCCAAATTTCGTTAGGAAAACCCAAATCATTTCAGCAACCAAAGTTACTTGTGCCACGACGATAATAAACGTTAAATTGACTTTCAGACCAAAATACAACGTTAACGGTTTCGGACTATTTTCTTGGACAATATTAACCTTGACACTTAAAGTTTAACTAAAAACTTATCCATTATATTACATATAATAACATAATAAGATAATAACACTCGAACTATCTTGGTATTATTAGGTGCTCCGTGGATCCCGGCTCCCGTTTTCGACCAATTTCCGAGTTCCTTGTCTTCGCAATCCGTGAGTTACACCCCTCTCTACTCTTGTATTTTTAAATACTCTTTTTGGGGGAAACATGAGATCAAAAACCTTTTTTCTGAACGATATCTTTTATGTGAAACTGTTTTATGAACTTAAATTTACGAACAACGTTTAATGATCTATTTGTCTTTGAAACTCTTATGAACATTTGCTACTATTATGAACTTGTGCAACTATTGTGAAACTTTTGGAAACCTTTACGAACTTTTGCAAGTGTATGAACTTTTTGGAACTTTTGTGAACTATTGGTCTATTTTGAAAACCTTGTGAAACTTATATGCGTAGACGATATCATTTGTCCTGATTGGCTTACTCTAAACTAATTAGGCTTGTCCCTTTGGACATTTGATTAGACGATGATAGTTTGATTATATTTGGTGCAAACCCTAGATGAGGATATAAACGCCGTAAGTACAAACAACCAATTTTTAGATAAAAAGTACAAAGTGCCCCGTTTTTAGAAACCATTCCTTACACACTATTAACAATAGCCGTTAGTAAATATGGGTATCGATACTTAGGAGAGGTCAATCCTTACTTGTGGATCGCGTCCTGAGTACATATTACTAAGTTCTCACGAACTAGATCTCTAGACAGAAACTTTGGGGCATGTTCTGACCATTAATCGGATTAGTGTTAAATCTTACGTTATATTAAGCCCAGTGGTTGGTACAATTCAAAAATCATAGGTCATTATTATTTACGCATATGCCTACTTATCGTCTTACACATGTGGATCAATCCACCTCTGAGGTAATGACTACATACATTTATCGTCTTACACATGTGGGTTAATCCACCGCTGAGGTAATGACTACATACATTTATCGCCTTGCTATACAACTTGAACTTTTATGAACGTTGAACTTGACTTGAATTACTACGACAGTATATATACATATTTTAAGCGATTGTCTACCCGCCTACTTTCTTCTAGAAAACTTTATACTTATATATACTTGTCAGAACTTTTGCCGGTATCCTTGGTCAAAAACTTATAAACTGTAACTCACTCACTACGTTTCGTAGTTGACACTTTATCTCATGTTTCAGGAACTAAGCGTAAGTTATGAAGTGCATTGCTCAGGCGGGTCAAGCTGGTTATGAGAAGTGTAATACGGGAAGAAGACCTTTATATTTGGGAATTTTTATTTAAAACATTTTATTATGTATTGCTGGCTTAAACGTTTGAATCTTGGTTGTATCTTTTGAACTCTAGAACTTTTCCAACTTTAATTTAAATGACTTGGACCGTTGATTTTAGTATAACCCGTGAAATGATTCTTTGCTCTTCACATCTCGTGTTTCCGCTTTAGCGGGGTGTGACAGTATTCAACTATTTTTATACAAATGATTTGAGAACAAGATGTTTTTGAGAAATATCTAATATTTAAATCGAGTACATATCAACAAACACCTACATCATTTGCGAATAAATAGGAGTTGAATACACAGAATAAAGATTTTGAAATTAAATACATTCAATAGCAAATAAGGCAAACACTCATATTCACTTAATATATATATATATATATATATATATATATATATATATATATATATATATATATATATATATATATAGGGACTGGTTAATGCGAGAACTCCTATTTCTGCGAAAACTGCGAGAACTCTTAAAAAAAGTGTCAATTAACATGTAATTATGTCCATTAATATATAAAAACTATTCAATGTTAAAAATCTAGTAAAAATATAAATGAAAAATTAAAAAAATTATATGAAATCACGCGTATTTTAGAATTGTTCACATGTGAACGTTTTTTTTCAAAAAATGAGTTCATATATGAACGAAATTTTTTTACGTTATTTTATATGATTTTTTTTAGTTTTTTTACTTTTATATTTACTTGATTATTAATCTCCAAAAGAGTTTGCATATGAATGAACAAAGTGAGACGTGATTTAACACTTTTTGTAAGAGTTCTCGCAGTTATCGCAAAAAAAAGAGTTCTCGCATGAACCATTCACTATATATATATATATATATATATATATATATATATATATATATATATATATTTGGGTTCAAATAGGAACTATATGATTACCATTAGATTATTTAGATCAAAAACTAATCACAAGGTGGCAATTTTATAATATTTAGAAAAATGAGGGCCAAAGTGTAAGAAACAAACATATCAACTCCCTGGTTCTAACCAGATGTATAATGAACACGAATCTAAAATCCATCCCTTCTCTCTCACGCAAATGCTCCTTACGACAACAAATTCATCAAAATAACTCTCAAATTCGCTTGTAAATCACGAGAATGATCCTACCATCAAGTAATTAGTGATCAATTTCAAAGGTTTGTGACCGGATTCTTTTAATAATATGTTTTTTATTTTTAGAGTTTGATGATTGAATTGAATTTTTATGAATAAATTATAAAACTAACGGTACTAGGTTAGTAATTTAATCATATTCACTTGATAATATGTTCGATTTGATGAGTTTGATTTTAATAATGGGGTTTTCATATATTTATGATTTACTGTTGTGACAACCGTCACTCTCTCCGTCCTTAGTTAGTCTAGCATACCTGTAGATCATTCCCGCATTTTACTGAAAAAATTAAAACTTGATTATTACTACTGTTACGAGATTAAAAGTTTCGTTTTCTAGTATAAGGTGACTTTTATGTTACATGTATGATTTTGTGTTGAGCTATAGGTGCACAAATAGATAGTCCCCGATAGATGAGCTTCCAAACGGTTATCGATTTATCTTATGTATTATATTTTATCTGGTGTCGTTACGTAAACCTTATATAACTTTCGTTGTGTGGTCGTGTCCAACAATGTTACGTAACGTACTCGTACATTAATCCCGATTCTTCACTTAGTCCGTATGTCTCGCGTTGGAAGTCGTTTGTTTCTTAATCGCGGAGTACAAGTGTGTGTTTTCATTTGGACTTGAGTTTCGACCTTATAGCTTGATTAATCTTTATATACGTTGTAATAATAATCTATTGTACATTTCGTTTGAAAAGTTGCATACTTTCACGTTTGGGCTTAAGTAATTTTTGTGTGTGTGTTTCTTTTTGGGTTTGAGGAATCGGCCTCAAGGCCTTGTCACTTGGACTTGGCCAGCCGATGGTTTTCAACACCCTTAACCGATGTCTAATCTAAGTTTGCAGTAATCGGTTCTAAACCTAAGAAAACCTTAACTCTAATCCATATTGCTCCCACCGTCCTCTCCCCCTTTGCTCTTTTTCTTGATCGACACAGCCTCCCGTACCAGTTTCTTTCTCTCGTTTGGGCAAGGTTTGAAGCTTGCTAGTCGGCCCTCATCATCACCGTTCCAGATTACTAGTAATCTTACTCTCAAATCGTGTAAGTGTGTATTCTTTCTATTAGTTTTAATTCGCTGCCTATACGTTGGTTTAATGTATTGCTTTTGGGACAGCTGTTCATCAACACCATGTGTTCGTGATTCATCTGAGACACTTCAGTATTCGGTGCTAACAAATTCGTTCTTTGGAGTTTGGATCTTAGGTATGGGTTATAGTAGTCATGGTTAACAAATCTTTGTTGATTTCTTTGTGTAAACGATAGTCTGTCTTGGTATTCTTATAATCTGTTTTGTGGATTCATTACATGTGGTATTTCGGTGAGCTCGTTTTGGATTCTTAAATCTGGTCAGTGTGGTGATTATTTCAGCAGCCCTCATTCGGTTCATCTCGTGTTTTGGGAGACCAAGTTCTTTAACAACTCGTTAGCATTTGCAATCCAAGGGTATAAACTCAATTTCCGTGTTTACTTTTCGATGATTATTTTCATGGGTGCATATAATCCGCTTAGTGAATATTATCATAATCAAAGTTATTTATTATTACTTCTAAACAAGTCCTAAAATGTTTTAATGGTTTCAAACTCGTTTAACGTCTAAATTCATAACTTAAAGACTATTTTATAACCTAAATCCAAAAACTTGCTGAAATGTATTGTTAGTGTGTGTTCTTCGTGTTATATCTTAAAATTGGTCGTGAATTAGACTCTGAACTCTAAATATGTCTTGTGGCCCTTGAAATCTAGTTTTCGGGAATATATAATAGGCCGTCCAAATGCTTCTCAAACTCCCATAAACTGAAAATTTGTAAACGTGTTTAAAACTGAAAATTTATATTTAGCTGCTATTTTAAGCTATTTCGTTCGATTAATATCTCTCGGGTCTTTTCGAATTGGCCTCTGTAATCTAAACGTAAAATGTAGCCCTTCCTTTCTAGTTTTCAAAAACATAAGATTCGTATTCTGATTCATTGTAAAACTCACAGAAACCGATTTTTAGTAGACATGGGTCAAATATGAGTTTTAACGTTTATGTTAGGATTAAAAATCGTGAATTTGTGTAACCACTTAGCAAGCTAAATTATATTGTAAAATTGATCATTATTGCTTAATCAGACCTTAAACATATATATAAAATGGTCAATCATGTTTAAGTCTTCGTTTAATAATTTTATAAACGTTGTATAAAACAATCTATTAAAGTTAACGATTTTGGATATATTGTATACCTGTTTTGTTTCGATCATATCTTGGTCTTAATTAACTCAATTTACAAAATTCCGGATTCCTCGATGAAGCCTGTTGAGTCTATTTTCTGAATATATAAGATTTGTAGTTCAATTTCTTTTCAAACCCGAGATACGACAGTTTTCGTAGCAGGGGGTACTTGCTGAGTTTTATTCATTTTATTCTAAATCCAACGTTTGATTCCTTATTCTTGAGTTCTATGTTTCAGATAATTCACCACTCATAAACAAACATTATACGGGATAAATTCTTGATACTAAGAATCGTTCTCTTATATAATTACTTGCTATTCTAGGAAGCTCATCACTTAGTCGGGACTAGCTTGTGATCTACCACTTTAGACACATTTTTCGCACTACACGAGTAGTGACTTTTACGTGCTTTCCAGGTGAGTTCATCGCCCCATATTTACTGCCTTCTTATTTTAAACTAAACGGGGGAAAGTAAAACTCAACTAAACGATTTATGAGAAAACGAATACCATTTTCAACCGTACTATTTTTGGAAACTTTCTATTTCGGGAAATTTACTACCTTCGATAAACTTACTATAAATAGAACTTCCTAATTATAGAAACTTACTACTTTTAGAAACTTATTATTTTCGGAAACTTACTACGAACTGGATTTCATAAAACGTGTAACAAAACCTAATGCATTTTCGAAAACTTACGAGATACGGGTATATTTGAATTCATGTTACTTACACACTACTTAGCTAACTTAGTACTGCCGAGGCATACTAAGGGTAGCGTTCGGACATGACACAACTGATGCGTGTCATACTGACTTGACGTTGTCGAGGCGCGTCAGGGACAGTGATCAGATTCGATATTGCCGACGGGCGTATCACTTACAGGGCACTGCCGAGGCGTGTCACTCTGTTCGTTGGATATGATTACTATTTTCGATATGGTTACTATTTTACTACTTATGCATTAGTTACACGCTTTTCTTATACTACTGTTGTGCTTGAGATTGAAAAACTGTTTACTTTCATGTATTGATCAGGCATAGGATCTAGCTGGACTGGACTCCTAGAGACTTAGAGTTGTTTTATGCATGGTGGCTTGAATTTATATTTGATACTTGAACTTTATTTCGGGCTTGCATGCCTAAGCACATTATTTCATTTCTAGATTTATTTTGGATATTGTTTAATTGTAGTGATTGACGTAATTGTGTACCAAGGGATTTTACCTTGGACATGGCGACGTCATGAAACACGAATATTATTTATTTCATATAGATTGTTTCTTTATTTACTAAGGTATTATGACGATCGCTAATTAGTTGCACCCTACGTTTCCGCCACTGGCGGGGTGTAACAACTTTGTTAAATCTTAATTTTGTTAATGTTTTGAAAACTGGACCGAACATCCAACTGGTTAAATAAATTTTATAGGTTAGACCGGTTGAACCTGTAAATGAACTGAATGTCTTTATAATTCACGATCATATCAAAATTAGACATTTTATTTATTCTTTGTCAAAATTGTAACGATCCATTAATAGACGTTAGACATTTTATTTTTAATTTATTATTAAACTTATTTAATTTTTGTTTAAATTAATTTTTTGAAGTATAAAATGTACATATATTGTCAATTAAGTATATTGAAACTTAATAAAAATAGAGATTTCAGTTAATGTAGTAAAGTGTAAGAATAACATAAAATCATTAACAATAAAAGATGTAAAAACTTATACGTTAAAGTTATATTAAATAAATATTATATTCTTTAATAAAACAAATTTAAATTAAAACAAAAAAAAATAGTTGAAAAAGCAACCACGTGCACATGATCACCATTTCCAACCAATAGAAACCACTTCTTTATTACTTTCTCTCACTCTAATTTTTCTTTCTTCATCTTCTTCAAACGAAAAATCCATTTCTTCAATTAAACTTCAAAACATTTTCTAGAAACCTTACTCGTTTGGTGTTACAGATCATTTAAGTTTTCGATCTGATCCGGTCTGTCCAATCCACGGTTCAAAGCGGTCCAGAAACTGGGCAGAAAACCGCTTCAATCAGACCGGAACCACAAATTTTTCCGGCTGGACCCTGTCCAACCTCCGGTCTGATCCGGTTTTTAAAACAGTGAAATTTGTTTGCTTAATATATTATATCAGTTGTACACATATGTACATACTTCAATATTCACTTGTGATCATTGCTGATATATACATATTTGTTAATACATTTAGATTTTTTTTTCATATCATTGTTTCCTACTTATGTTAACACAATCCATATTAGAATAAAAGTGTCTACAATGAAAACTATGTATATAATCTGTATTTTTTTTATTGACACAATTTTTACTAACTAATTTAAGCATTTTCACTAGTCATTTATCTCAATGAATACATTGTATATATTAGTAAATACATAATATCCACTACTGAATAAAAGGTATATATTAATAACTATATACAACATATCTACTTATTAATACAAACTATACACTTTGTAAGGTATATATATATAGAGGTTGGTTGTTGTAAACCAAATTTTGAGGTAAAATAAGTAAAAAAAGTTAAAAAAAATATTTATAAGGTATGAATTTTTGTATATCGTTCATTTTAACCATAATTCAAACTTTAAAAAAAGAAGTTTAGTTGTAAATCAAAAAATGAGTAATTTTATTATTTTGCATCAAATTTTAATATTTACTACACAAAAACCATTAATATGATTCATAATCCTTAAACCACATATATTTTGATACATATCAAAACTTTCTTTTTTAAATTTGTTATAATCGAATTAATAAATAAAATACAAAATTACATATATCATAAATTATTTTTAATCACTTTTTTACTTATTTTACTTTAAGTTGATTTATAAGAACCTCTTCATATATATATATATATATATATATATATATATATATATATATATATATATATATATATATATATATATATATATATATTAATTGGATCGGGTAAGAACGGCCCAAAGTATAGGAACGCTAAGAACCAATGCTGACCGTCCGATTAAGGTGATGATCTGTAGTAAACACTTACTAGTGATCAGTAGTAACCACTTACTACTGATCAACACTGCGAGTTTTGATATAAAATTCTTAATCGGACGGCCAGAATTTGTTGCTGATCAGTAGTAAGTGGTTACTACTGATCAGTAGTAAGTGTTTACTACTGATCATCACCTTAATCGGACGGTCAGCATTGGTTCTTAGCGTTCCTATACTTTGGGCTGTTCTTACCCGAACCTCACCATATATATATATATATATATATATATATATATATATATATATAGTATTGAGCCCGCGCTTTGCAGCGGGAACGAAAAATCTAAATTCAATAAAATTAAGATTATAACAGTTTCTCGTTCGGCCATTCGGACATAAAACGATAAATTTTGTGTTGTGGCAGTTTCTTACATGTCTTTTAACATTTATGTTTGATTTAATAGTTTTCACTTAAGTCCTTTGGGCATAAACAAAATTTGGCAGTAACAAATTCATCGGGCCCTGGTTAAGCATATGTGCCATGGCAGATATTCGAGGACTATTGTTGATTTTTTTATTTTCTTATTTCTTTTCCCAACTTGTTGTATAAATTGTTTAGAGTATGTACGATAAAGTGGCTACGGAAGTAAAAGTTGTAAAAGTTACTTTAAATGAAATACTTTTTTTGTTTTTAGTCATTCAAGCTATAATAGGGAATTATGTAGTAAGGGTTTCTACTTAATCTTGATAATATGAATGAAGACACATAACATGAAAATGTCGGTCAAACTAAAGTCAAAATAGAAAAACGAAGATATAAAATTTATACTACAAAATATCATTTAAAGTTCAATCTTCCTAATTTGTTCAAACTACACACGTGGTTCTTTCATCACTAAAATTTCTCAGTAACATACATTTGATAGTATAAAACTTATACTACAAAATATTCGATAGTTTTGCTAACCCTATAATGTGTGTTATTGATTGCGAACATTGTTTTTTTTCTTCAACGGTAACATACATTTGATAGAAAAAACAGCTTTGTATTAGGGTCAACGTTTGTTTTGCAATTGACATATAGAAGGTAAATTTTCAATCAATTTAAAACAAAAAATAATCACTGGTGTAAGGATCTTAAGTCCAAAGTTTCAAATAAATAATTCATCTGCCTTATTTATATATTTCATCATTTTTAGTTGTATTACACAACCAAACACCCTATTTGCAGCACAAACAAGAAACCACTTACGTATGCAACCCAAACAGCCACTTTGAATCACAAACCAAAGCAACCATTTACGTCAAATAAAGCAAACACGGTTAATATCATTTTAAACCCATAAATATAAAAATACTTAAAAAAATAACTTCCTAAATCGACTGAATTATCCATTCTGTAAAATGGAAACAAACATAAAATTTGTAAAAAAAAAATTATATACAAAGATCTCAACTAACACTCACAGAACTAAAATTATATTGAAGATTTGAACTAACAAAAATTTGAACCATAAAACCAAAGATAAAAAAACACAAAAAGTAGTCGAGAGCTAGTTCACAAAAGAACAAAAGTTTAATAATCCTCAAATAGAATTTTATTTGGTATGTTTTCAAAGAAAGAAAATACACGAAAAAAAATATAAACAGATATACACAAAAAAATATAAACAGAAAATACACGAAAAAAATAGAATTTTATTTGGTATGTTTTCAAAAGGTTCAAAATTCAAACAGATATACACAAAAATACCTAGATAGAACAAAGAATCGAAAGATGAAGCACAAGTTCAACAAAAAACCCACCTAGATGGAACAAATATCACCATATACATAGGATCCATAACGAATGTGGCCATAAAAATAAAACAACCACCGCAAACAACCGGATCTCTTTGGGATTCACCGGATCTATATAGATCTAGTAAATTTCAACCAGAAATCTTACGGTGACGGTGGTTGTTGTATTTTCAAAGCAACCATGGCCTAGAGAGAGAGGTGAGAAGTAAGATGTTATAGAGATAAATACAAAACCCGATTGATGACTAACAAATCGTAAAAATGCAAGATTTGGTAAGTGTTTGTTTTAGAAAGAGGATAAGAAGGTTGTGTGGTGTGTCTGTTTTTAAAGAGAGAGGGAGGTTGAGAGTGTGTTTTTTTTAGAGAGAGAGAGAGAGATAGATAATTGTGTGATGCTTTTTGGATTTGAGGGTTTTGTATGTATGTTGAGTCTGGTTTGTGTATAAGTGTGTTGTATTTTGTGTTGTATGTGTTGTATTATATGCATTGTGTGTTGTATTGTCTGCTATTTAATTTGTATCTTTCAACCCCTTAAAATAAAAACTCTTAAAGTCAACTACTTAAACTCTTAAAAGTCAAAAAATGCCAAATGCATTATAATGTAGTAGAGATATATATATATATAGAGAGAGAGAGTTAGTATCTAATAAAAAGAGGTTAAATATAAAAAGGATAGGGAGTGATATGGTGTTGACACGTGGCAGGGGAAAAAAAAATTTCATTATTATATCAATCATGGTATAATAGTCATTTTAACACCACACTTAAATACCAAATTTCTCTCATTTTTCATCATCTTCATCATTTTCATTACATCAAAACCCTAACCCTATGGAGAGCCACCACTGACGCCACCACTGCCGCCACCACCGAAGCCGCCGCCACCACCACCGCTGAAGTCGCCGCCACCGCTGCTGAAGCCACCGTTAAGATCCGGCGTCAAGATCCGCTGAAGTCGCCGCCACCCCGCGCCACCACTGCTGAAGTCGCCGCCACCGCGAGTTTCCGGCGAGCTTCATCAGATCTGCTTCATCCGGCGCCTTCTTCACCGGCGAGCTTCATCAGGCGAGTTTCCGGCGAGCTTCATCAGATCTGCTTCATCCGGCGAGCTGACGATTTGATATTTATGCACATTGATTTTTTTTTATGCAAATTGATTTTTTTATGCACATGTTTTTTTTATGCACATGTTTTGTTTTGGTGCACATGTTTTGTTTTGGAGGATTGATTTCCGGTGGATTTTCCGGCGACGGATATGTTTTGTATATAAAAACTTACGTAAAATCAATACACATGTTTATTTTGATAAAATCGATGCACACGGTATTGATAAAAGTTATGCACAGAGATTCACAAAATGAGTAATCTAGTAAAATGAAAAAAAAAAAAAAAAAAAAAAAAAAAAAAAAAAAAAAAAAAAACATATTTATGCTAATTACGAAAAGGGTATGAAAGTTTGAAAATATTACAAAAATGCCACCGCGTTGACTTTTTTAAAACTCCTTTTTGTTGACTTTTTTTGTGGCTAGGAATCCTTCCTACACTTTTTATTTTAAAATCTTTTTACAATATCCCCACCCAATATATATATATATATATATATATATATATATATATATATATATATATATATATATATATATATAAATGATAGTACTTTATTTATGATAATCATTACATAATTCAAGTGACATACATTATATCTATTGCTGTTTTTTATTAAGTGTGTTACAAAGTAAATAAAGAATAAAGTTCAACATATACACAAATGAATAGAGTATATTGGTGTTAAAGTAAAATTTTGCACTTATAGCCCTTCGTCCGGCTGACGAAGGGCTATAGGTGCAAAATTTACTTTAACATTGGCGCCATCCGTGGGACCTCTTGTCAATCAGCGATAGATCGAGGGAAGAAATGGAAAAAGCACCCATAGATCAGCAAGAAGAAGGGCATTTCCAATCCGTTACCCAAGAGTCTGCTGAGGACACGGGGCCACCTCCGACAGTCACCCCAGGAGCAAACGAGCAAACAAGTCTGATTACGCCGGAATTTGTAAGCAAGAACTTCAATAACCTAAGAGCCATGATGAACAAGCATGCCCAGAAAGAACGCAGAAGAGGAAACCCCGTCGAACTTTCATACGGAGATGTAGAAGAAATAGAACATGAGGAAAGCTCAATCCCGAATGATCACTCGAACCAAAGCCGGATGTTGCGGTCCAGAAGGGCGTCAGATAGAGAACCGGCGACCGCCATTCCCAACAATAGGCAAACAGGGACGTTCGCTAGCCTCCTTAACGCCCAACACCTAAACGGGTGGAATCGGCCCGAGGCATGAATGTTTAATTTCGGCATGTCACACCCTCAGACGCAACTCCCTCAGTATCACCCAATGCAGCTCCCTCAGTTTGGACAGCCGTTGTATGGGTCTCAACCCAACATGGGAGGTCCCCCCTACTTGTGGCAACCACCCCCGGTCATCCAACAACCTGTCCCTGAAGTGGATGACCTGTCCAAACCATACCATAGGTCGAAAGATACCAAGTTTACAAAACGCATAGCTAACTTCAGGTTTCCTCCAAGAATAAAGATGCCTGCAAACGTCAAGATGTACGACGGCTCACAAGACCCAGATGATCATCTAAGTGTTTTCTCCGGAGCCGCGGAGGTAGAACAATGGTCTATGCCTGTTTGGTGCCACATGTTCGTCCAAACTCTCTTGGGATCGGCACGATTGTGGTATGACAGCCTACTTACAGAGAGCGTGGATGGTTTTGAAGACCTACAACATAAATTTAGGAACAACTTCATGCAACAGCGAAGGTATGAGAGAAAGCCGATAGAGATGCACAACATCAAACAGAAAGAACACGAGAGTCTTAAAACCTTTATAGAACGCTTTAATAAGGAAAGTTTAGAGATAAAAGGGGTTACTGAGGACATGCGGGTCTCTCATTTTATGCATGCCATAAAAAAAATACTCAGCTCATAGAAGCTTTGAATAACAAGGTCCCTGACACTGTGGAGGAAATGATGACAAGGGTAAGAGATTTCATTAGAGGGAAAGAGGCAGCTAACCTCAGCCGGGAGATCGGTTCCAGCAAGACTCACAGGGAAGACAGAAATTGGAAGTCTGGGAATACCACCCGACCGGAGGGTCCGAGACCACAAAGAAGTGAAGGGAAGCAGCCGGAGCAGCGTAATCGGGGCTCATACCCTAGCCCCTATACGGCAACTGATTATAGGCGAAAGGAGGTGTTCACAGCACTCACAAAGACCCCCTGTGAGATCCTATCAACGGAGCAGGTGGAAAAGAATTTCCCTGCCCCTCATCCGATGTTGGAAAACAAGGAAAGGAAATTGTCAGATAAGTTTTGTGAATTCTATTTAGACCATGGGCATAATACTAATGATTGCTATCACCTAAAAAGAAAGATCGAAGAGGCAGTCAAATCAGGAGAATTGGCACACTTGATCAAGGATATAAAGAAGGGAATACCACAAGGCAACATGAATAACCGAAGGGGGAAAGATGACCAATCTCAAGGAACTAAGACACGGACTGTCAACATGATAAAAAAGGATTCGCAACCTTTGAAGAGAAAAGAACCAGATCCGGCCTGGATGAATCAGGAAATAGCGTTTCCTCCCCGGAGTGAATGTTGTCCTACT
>CAJVGC010000001.1:53757271-53789917 GCA_910822075.1 Senecio squalidus | reverse complement strand
TTTTTAGGTGATAGCAATCATTAGTATTATGCCCATGGTCTAAATGGAATTCACAAAACTTATCTGACAATTTCCTTTCCTTGTTTTCCAACATCGGATGAGGGGCAGGGAAATTCTTTTCCACCTGCTCCGTTGATAGGATCTCACAGGGGGTCTTTGTGAGTGCTGTGAACACCTCCTTTCGCCTATAATCAGTAGCCGTATAGGGGCTAGGGTATGAGCCCCGATTACGCTGCTCCGGCTGCTTCCCTTCACTTCTTTGTGGTCTCGGACCCTCCGGTCGGGTGGTATTCCCAGACTTCCAATTTCTGTCTTCCCTGTGAGTCTTGCTGGAACCGATCTCCCGGCTGAGGTTAGCTGCCTCTTTCCCTCTAATGAAATCTCTTACCCTTGTCATCATTTCCTCCACAGTGTCAGGGACCTTGTTATTCAAAGCTTCTATGAGCTGAGTATTTTTTATGGCATGCATAAAACCAGAGACCCGCATGTCCTCAGTAGCCCCTTTTATCTCTAAACTTTCCTTATTAAAGCGTTCTATAAAGGTTTTAAGACTCTCGTGTTCTCTCTGTTTGATGTTGTGCATCTCTATCGGCTTTCTCTCATACCTTCGCTGTTGCATGAAGTTGTTCCTAAATTTATGCTGTAGGTCTTCAAAACCATCCACGCTCTCTGTGGGTAGGCTGTCATACCACAATCGTGCCGATCCCAAGAGAGTTTGGACGAACATGTGGCACCAAACAGGCATAGACCATTGTTCTACCTCCGCGGCTCCGGAGAAAACACTTAGATGATCATCTGGGTCTTGTGAGCCGTCGTACATCTTGACGTTTGCAGGCATCTTTATTCTTGGAGGAAACCTGAAGTTAGCTATGCGTTTTGTAAACTTGGTATCTTTCGACCTATGGTATGGTTTGGACAGGTCATCCACTTCAGGGACAGGTTGTTGGATGACCGGGGGTGGTTGCCACAAGTAGGGGGACCTCCCATGTTGGGTTGAGACCCATACAACGGCTGTCCAAACTGAGGGAGCTGCATTGGGTGATACTGAGGGAGTTGCGTCTGAGGGTGTGGCATGCCGAAATTAAACATTCATGCCTCGGGCCGATTCCCCCCGTTTAGGTGTTGGGCGTTAAGGAGGCTAGCGAACGTCCCTGTTTGCCTATTGTTGGGCATGGCGGTCGCCGGTTCTTTATCTGACGCCCTTCTGGACCGCAACATCCGGCTTTGGTTCGAGTGATCATTCGGGATTCAGCTTTCCTCATGTTCCATTTCTTCTGCATCTCCGTATGAAAGTTCGACGGGGTTTCCTCTTCTGCGTTCTTTCTGGGCATGCTTGTTCATCATGGCTCTTAGGTTATTGAAGTTCTTGCTTACAAATTCCGGCGTAATCGGACTTGTTTGCTCGTTTGCTCCTGGGGTGACTGTCAGAGGTGGCCCCGTGTCCTCAGCAGACTCTTGGGAACGGATTGGAATTGCCCTTTTTATTGCTGATCTATGGGTGCTTTTTCCATTTCTTCCCTCGATCTATCGCTGATTGACAAGAGGTCCCACGGATGACGCCAATGTTAAAGTAAAATTTTGCACCTATAGCCCTTCATCCGGCTAGCTGACGAAGGGAGTCTAATTTGTATGGCAAGTGTTGAATTAACTATGTTTACAATGGCATTCAATGTTACAATGATTGATAATGAATGTGGGGAATAATGTTAATGAGAAGATTGTAAACACCAAATGATTGCTGTTATAAAATACTTCTCACTGCTATTCCTTTTTGTGCTCTGCCTCTATGTGTCATAAATTCTTCTACTTATATGGCAAACGTCCGGTCCTTACCCAGGGAATAATGCCGAAGGACCGGTCCGTCCCTGTACTGTCTTCAACTTCCCATGCTTGCTAACGACGTGGCTCATTCCCTTCCACATAACTCTCAGTTGCCTCAGTCATTTAATGCGGGTGCGTGGGCGGCGCTTTGTCTCCCACGCTCTCCTTCATTAAATGCTATGACCGACTCTGTCTTGTCCACCATTAATGCCACACTTCTTTTAATGCTCTCACTCTCTGATATGTTTGACCATTCTTCTTAACTGCCGCAGCCTCTACTCCTTAATTATAAGGCCCATCGGCGGGTGGCTGGGACGAAGGGTCATATCCCTTGTGAGCAATAAATACCCTATCCCAATATATATATATATATATATATATATATATATATATATATATATATATATATATATATATATATATATATATATATATATATATATATATATATATATATATAATCGTTTGTAATTTTGGTTGTTTTGTAGACTTTAGTTAATGGAATTATTGTTTTTAATGTAGTTTACCTAGTGACTTTAGATTATATGATATATGTTTATTCAGGTGCAGATTTGAATAGAAAAGGAAAGAGTAAAGAAGATATATCAAAAAAGAAAATAATGAAAGAAAATTAGAGAGCTATAGTAACAATATTAGCTGACGATCCTTCTAAAAATGAGGACTGCTTAGACTTGATTTACTTTTTGGTTAAAATGTACAAAAAGTTTGAATTGTTGTTAATGTCTTATAATCTTAATATATAGTAGTGAATACAATATATCTACTTATGAATATATTTTTATGTACATATTTGTTGTTATATACAATTTGTATTAGTAAATACATAATATACACAAGTGTATACATTGTATTCACTACTTAATCAACTTTTGTTATTGAATACAATCTCTACTAGTAAATATAAAGTACTCACTAGTGTATACACTATATTTACTACTATATTCAACGTATTTTTTACTGAAAACATTTGTATACATTAGTGTGTTTACCGGTGAATACATAGTATATACTACTGATTACACAATATTCACTAGTGAATACATTTACAATATTCACTAGTGAATACACATACAATATACACTGGTGAATACATTGCATCTACTTATAAATACAATTTATAAACATATTCGTGAACACATTTAGTATTTTCTAATTATATATTTTTTTCTACTTATGAATACAATTGTGGTTATCATGTTCAATTTTTTTAATTTTTTTTTAATTGTTTCTAATTGTAAATGAAAGGGGAAAAGGGGGAAAAAGGGGAATAAAAGAAAAGAGGAAGGAAATGTAAAGAGGTAAGTAGGTGAAATGGGGTTTCACTAAACGATTTTCGTTAAGGAATTTACCCGCAAATCTTTTTCCGTTAAAATCTCGTTAAGGAATAGTTTTAAAATAAATAAAATGGTGATAACGTGATATTAATAATGGTACGAGATATTGATAATAATAATAATGATTTTAATACGTTTTAACGTTAATTTTATCACATAAACAAAGGCATAAGTCCCCCTAACTTATCTTACGAGCATACTTATTTCTACAAGACACTTAGGTTCTAATACGAATTTCGTCACGAAATACGAGAAACCAAGTGATACTAAACCCCGACAAAACATAAAAATATAAAATACTCCGATAATAAATTTAAACTCGATAAACTCATACGTGCATAAAACGCAACTAAATAATAAATGAATAAATAATACGCGATAAACGCAAAATAACCAAAATAAATACATAGCAGGGTCAAAACGAAATATAAATAAAATAAACGGTACTCGAAAAAATGTCGAAATAATACCTCGAAAGTCGCGGTTGTCATAATGTTGTTGGTGTATGTTGATGATATCATCATTAGGGGTAATTCAAATGATGAAATTGTGGCTATTAGACAGTTTCTTAACTCTAAATTTATGATTAAGGACTTAGGTACCTTAATGTACTTTCTTGGTATTGAGTTATTTGAAACTGATAAGGGTGTTTGTTTATCTCAACGGAAATATTGTCTTGAGTTACTTGATGAGTTTGGTTTATTGGGTTGTAAACCTGTAAGTACTCCTCTTGATGCTAATATTTCTATGTTATTTGATAAAGTAGAACACAAGACTAGTGAACTTTTGAGTAATATATCTGTTTATCAGAAATTTATTAGAAAAGTGATATATCTTACTCTTACTAGACCTCATATCAGTTTTGCTATGAAATGTTTGTCTCAATTTATGCATGCACATACTGAATTACACTTTAATCTGCCTCTAAAAGTGTTATATCTTAAATCTGCTCCTGGTCAAGGAATTCAAGTGTGTAAATCTGATAGTGTGAAACTGTCTGTGTATGTTGATTCTGATTGGGGAAGATGCTAGGTTTCTAGAACATCTGTTACTAGGTTCTGTGTTTATATTGGTAATTCACTTATTTCATGGAAAAGTAAAAAGCAACCAACAGTCTCTAGATCTTCTGTTGAAGCAGAATATAGAGCTATGACTGTTGCCACTTGTGAAACGCTTTGGTTAATCAATCTTTTGCATGATATGAAAGTGAATGGTCTTACTCGTGTAGAGTTTTATTTTGAGATAACAAGGCCGCAATGATGATAGCTAATAACCCAGTTTTCCATGAGCGTACAAAACATTTTGACATTGATTTACATGTAGTTCGAGAAAAAGTTTGTTCCGATGTTCTTAACCTGTTAGAAATAGATTCTGTAGAACAACTTGCAGATATTTTTACAAAAAGTCTTCCGCCAAATCGACTCAAATATTTGTGTTCCAAATTAGGTTTGTTTAACGCTTTTCAAGTTAGGACCGAGGGGGAATGTTTGAAAGATAAAAAGACAACAATCCTAACTTGGTCTAAATGATTTTCTAACTTAAAGCGTTTATTGCAGATTATTAGTTGAGGGACTGAAGTTGATAAAGTCTTAAATTATGGTGCTTAAGTTTGTGCTTAAAGTGAAGAAATAAAAGTTTTAGGGTCTGGAAGTATTTAGTTTATTGTGGGAGGTTAACAGTGAAAATAAGGAGTATATATACTACTTATTCAGCCGTCAGCTCATTTTTGTAGTCTCTCTCTCTAAAACACATAGTTAAGGTGTAAATTACGGTTTCATATCGAAACCCTAAATTGTCTGAGTTGAGTATTGTATTTGTATAATGATAATCAGTTGATTGTTAGTCTTAGTCTGTAAGTTGTGATTTCTAAGTAATATCATAAAGATTTGTTGTTTTCAACTTGTTTGTGGTTTAGATTGTTGTTTTGTACAAGTGCACCTCCCATAAAAGATCAGTTGACATTGGTTAAAGACTTTGACAAAAACGGGTCACGCGTTCGGGATAATCTGTTCTCACTCGTTGGTCCAAGACGCTGAGACGGTTTTCGAACCACATTAAGTGACAGATGATAGAAATGTCAGTTGATATAAAAGATATACGGAATCAGAGAGTTCTTCTTTCTTTTTATGAGAATAGAATTTTATTTAAATACAAAATGCTAGACAATTAATACCCTACAAAGCGGTAGATAAGATATTTCATTAGAATTAATATCTATAGAGTACCAGTTTGGGGACTAACTACATATGCCCCTACCCTGTTTCCATTGGTCCATTATTACACTAAATAAAACGAAACGAGACAGTAAAAAGACCATAATAACCCAAGAGATGTAAGGGTGAAAAAGGTAAAAACTCTAGGGACATTTTGGACCTCCTTCTTTTGTCATCCAATTGTTGTAGCAAGGACAAACTTGTTTATTACCATAATACCCCGGAGGTACACAAAGGCACTTTGCACAACACTTCTCACAGAAAAACATGCATGGTTTGTGGTACTGTGTTTTGCTACATCTCCTTATGCACTGCCCGGGGCATTCTGGTCAACATATGTATCAATCAATCAGTAATAAAGTTGAAATGTCACTGTTTTTAAATGTAGTATTGACCGTCAAAAGACTGTGTGTACTGACCAATATAAATGATTTGTTATCTTTGTAACATTACTCTTAAAAATTAAAATTGTACAAAAATTAGTTAAAAAATGAGCTTCACTATTTATACTTTTAATATTTTTTTAAATCTTAATATATGTCTTATGAACACATTTTAGAAAACCTTTCATATTATTAATATATACGAGCGAAAAGGTTTACAAAGTAACATATTTGAAAAAGTTTTGTAATGTGTACATTTTTTGTTAAAAATAAACTCATTACATGTTACCGTACTAAAAGACTTGTGATCTCATTAATTATCTAGTTTTGATTAAAAAGAGAAACGGGATTGGTTATGTTCAATCTAGTTCTCGGTTCAAAATGGTGAATAAAGTATAGTCTTGCTTTAAGGAAAAAGTAACGATGAATTTATAGCATAAACGTTCAAGTCGGCTTAAACGTCCGATTCAAGACCAAACGGACGACAGTTGACTAATTAATATGGTATGAGTTAGTCAAGTGTCGGTTTGGTCTTAAATCGAACCTTTGTAACTTACATTTGTCCTTAAAAGAAAACATTGAAACATCCAAAATGTGATACGAATTTGTTGAATAGCAATATAATATCAAAACAGTTATGGACGTTAAATTTAAAATTATGTAATCAATTTAAAAAAAAAAAAAAAAAAAAAAAAACTAGTAAAAAGGTAAAAAAAAAAAAAAGCATGTCGAAGACAACGTGGGCTAAATGGTTCTACGTCGCTCCTAATGAGCCGAACTTATTATATGAAAAATGTTTAGCAAAATCTAACTATTACATTACTAGTCCTACTAACACGGTAAGGAAGGTAAAGGAAAATAAATTGTCGTGTTTTCAAGGTTTTTTTAGGAATGAAAGCAGAGAAAATGAAAGGATTAGAAGGTAAGTTTATATATTTTATTTAATAAAACAATCCGACCATATTTGAGTTGATCGTGAAGTAAAATAATTACTTTACTTTACTTTAATTTCCTTTTCTTTTTATTCCATTACTTTCTTTTCCTTTAATTTTAAAGTCGGGAAGAGAGCGTAAGACTCTTTATATATCTGAAATTTGAAACTTACGAGAGGTTTTTAAACTTCCGGGTCCGAAGCCATGGTGATGATGCCCTCCATTCGCAATTACCTAAACAAATGGTAACAGTTATCAAAGATTGAAAAATTACGAAAACTCAAAATTAAATGAGTAAAAATGTTACAGTCTGTTGAAGCATTGAGATAGCAAGGAGAGTCAAAACCAGGATTGCGAACAACTTAATCATACCCTTCTTTAATTCTGTTTGCTAACTGAGAAATGGTTTGTTCGAAGGTTGGGGGTATAAAATTAGTATTTATAGAATTGAGAGGAGTTTTGATTGGCCGCATGGGCCTCCCCACATTTACATCATGTGACTCTTTTCTACAATCAGAAAGCAAATTAGGCAAAACTTATTTTTTTGAGTTAATTACATAATTGGTCCCTGTGTTTGTTCCAAAACAACGGGTCCAGTCCCTGGGCACAATTCGTTCGGGTCCAGTCCCTGGAGCCTATCTTTGATTACACGTTTGGTCCCTTTGTCACTTAAAATGACTAAAATACCCTTAATAAATAAATATTGAATAAAAAAAACCTACAATTCAAAATAAAAACAAATCTAAAATCCATTTAATCCAAAATAAAAACAAATCTCTCCTCACTCCCACTCCTCCGGCGACAATGTCCGGCCACCACCTCATGGCCGTCGTTGAAGTCAACGAACCACCACCACCTCCACAATCATCTCTCACTAAACCACCAGCTGATTTAGACGAAACTGACTCTACTTCATTCGCCGATACTACTTCCACTAATCAGAACGCTAAATCGGAGACTGATTCCCCATCTCCGTTACCAAATGTCAGATCGTCAATTGAGCGATCCCCTCGAACTGTTCCCTCGAAACCAACATTAGACCGCCGGTCACCAAAGACCGTCAGTCCTGCAGAGGTAAGTTCACAATTTCTTGCAGACAATAACTTTTTCCAAATTACTTCAGGGTGTTTGGATTTGTGTTTCGCTTCTGTATTATGATATTTAATAAAGTCATGAATCAGCTGTTGTTTTATGATATCTAATATACTTTTGTTTTCGTTGTTGGTTTTCAAAAACCTGCACCGAGGGGAGTTTCAAAGGGATCAGAATTACAAGCCCAAATAACTGCTCTTCAAGAGGATCTTAAAAAGGCCGAAGAAAAATTAGTTTCTGTTGAAAAAGAGAAAGCAAAAGCCATAAATGAACTCAAAGAAGCACAGAAGTTATCCGAAGACACGAATGAAAAGGTGAGTAATTGATTGAAGAAATTAGGGGAATTTGATTGTGAGAATCTGACCTACGTGAGTGATTTTAGGGGAGAATAATTTGGATTGAATTGAATCGAAATCAAAAATCTGAATTTTGTGTAATCGTAGATCTGGAGAGATGGAAACCGACACAGGATTTTGTCTTGTATTGGAATAATTAGAGAATAACCAATCATATTGTGACACGTGGAGACAATAAAATAAAGTAATGAAATAAGAGAAAAAAAAGTGAAGAAAATTAAAAGATAAGGGTAGTTCAGTCATTTTATGTGACGGAGGGACTATTCTTGTAGCCAAAGATAGGCTCCAGGGACTGGACCCGAACGAATTATGACCCAGAGACTGGACCCGTTGTTTTGGAACAAACATAGGTACCAATTATGTAATTAACTATATTTTTTTTATTGGAAATAACTGATAACTGATGTATTTAAAACCGATCAACTCACCAATTATCCAAAATTTGTATTTTTATGTTAAATATTTATCTAAGTCGAGACAGAGTTTTTCTAACTTTTTTTTGTCGTGAAAATACATAAATGATAATTAGACCAACACAAATTACACATTGTCGTGAGTTTCACGACACTATTCACTTTCACGACGATGTGTCTAGATTTTGTTAATCTGATTACATTTTTGATACTTCTCACGACGAAAAGTGTAGCGAGAAATTCGTCGCGAATCATATGATTATTTTTTAAAAGTATGAGTTTTGGGTGACCGTTTTGGTGATTAGTTTCGAAGACCGTTTTGATTATTCTTTTCCCGAATAATGGTCAGTCCGGTCTAACCGGTCGGATAGACCGCTCGTAATAAAATATACATATATTTTATTCAAATATAAAATGTTGTTAAGAAGATAATTAATTTAAACTACTCTCTTGTATTATATAACATGATTTAACATATGAATACTATCACTCAGTGAATTGCTTTAACAATTATGATACAGAATTTCATGATTGTTTAAATAATAAATCTAAAATTGATTAAGATTTATGCATTATTTATTACATATTGTTTTCATTGATAATAACATTTGACGGTAAAAGTCGTTACCAAAAATATTCAAGCACCCACATAACAAACTCCCTATCAGTTATTTATAACCAACAAATACATTCATTTAGGATAAAGGGTTTAGCTAACATGTGTCGTAAGAGCACATGTTAAGCTATATTTGATATGCAAAAAACATTTCTTGTAACTCGTAATATGCATTTAATCTGTATTAATAAAGTTTATTTTTAAAACTTTCAAAAATAATTATACGTATATTTTATATTTTTTAACACAAATAAAATGTATGTTATAAGTTAAAAAAAAATCTTTATATATTAAATAAAGCTTAACATATGTCCTTAAAACACATGTTAGTCAAACATTATATAATAAATAGAAACTAACTACTTATTCAACCCCACTAACTAAGCAACTTGAATGGTAGGATATACATGACAGCTTTGAGGCTTTTGTCCATAGGAAAAAAAAATTCAATTTAGTTTGCGGATTTGCGCATGAGCTGGGCTGACCAATGACCTAAATGTCATTCCCAAGAGGTTCATCCTGAAAAGCGTTTTAGTGAATGAGTTGGTTTCAATTGAGAGTTTTTTCTTAGAAATCCCGGTTTAAGTGTATCAAACTTTATCTATTTTGTTATTATATGTATTCTACTCTTAGAACTTCTATTGTGTATATTCAACTTTTATTTTTTTTCAAACGATCTAACGCGCCATATTTGTGCTTATGTGTAACCCGTTTTATTTATAAAAACATTTTAATAAAAATTCAATCCATATATCATTTGTGAAAAATTAAGACTTCAATATATACAATAAAGGTTTTAAGAGTTTAATACACACAATAGTAAAACGAATAAAGTTTGTTATCTATAATATATATTAAAAGAGATACATTTAAAGACACATGGCAATGTATGGACCATTAGATGGGTTTCAAGATTAATTTTAAGCTTTTAGATCAAAATGATGTGACAGGCCTTGAAGTGATCTTAATACTATATTTAGATGATTAGAATTACTAATTGGTTGCAGAATTACGAATTAGTAACTGAATTGTTGAATTGAAAACAATGAATCAAACAAGTGAATACAAAAGAAAGGTTTTCGTTCAAAGCCTAGGGTGGCGGAAAAGTTTGTTACATGTAAATTTGATTATTCAAGCACACTCAACATGTTACACTCTCTCACTATTTGTAGGCAGTGAAACTATCAACTATTCTATTACATTAAGCATCCTTGTATTCATTTAAGAATAGTTCGGATGAACTAACTAACTTAAGTCTTCATTTAACAACAATTCGGATGAACTTCATTTAACTCTGATGTTGAGCCTTGATCTTCCGAGTCAAATGTCTTCATGTTGACTTTCCAAGATTTAAGTAGGATAATGAACCTTATTAATCCGACTTAAATACTTGCATCAAATTAACAACTCGGATGTATATTTGAAGCTTTATCCATCACACCAATTCTAGCTCCAACAAACTCCCCCTTGGATGATGCTTCCAAAATCTACACCTTGCTAATTAAGCTCCATTCCCATCTTTGTACACTACCTTATTCAATAATTTCTTCTTACAATCATATATATCCCAGATGAATTCTTTCTATCTCAAGAAACTTCCAGAAACTGTTTTCCTTTTAATCCATAATCTTCATGTTTCCCAAATGGTATTTGACAGTTACCTTAAGTCAGAATTCTCAAACAATCTTTCTTCTTCTCCATCTTCCCTCACTAGCACAATCTCATTATGTGGGCAATCCATCTACCATCTTATAATTTTGGGTCTTTGATGAACAATCTTTATCCTCTTCATAGGAGCAGTTTTCATTGCCATTGACTTTCTTCTTCTTTTGAACTTTTTGCTAAAGTCAATGAATTTTGTCTTTTCACAATCTTTGATAAAGTTTTCATAATCACCTCCTTGAGGATAACCACCATGATTCACCATCTCTAGTTTACTAAACAGTCTTGCATCTTCCATAATTATTTTTTTTCAATTCATTAGTGGATATAAAGTAAGTGACCTGAAAACTTCCAGTTTGACTGCCTTTTCTTTTAATAGCAATAGCATAATCATCTTCTATTTGATCACTTTTCACCTCAACTTCCTTTTGAACTACTGGTATATCTTTCTCAACTATAACAGATGGATCATTTTCTTGTTCTAGTTTCACCTTTGTTCTAAAAGTTTCACCTTTTCTTTGTTTTGCAACTAAACACTCAAGTGTAATCTTTTGAGTTGTTGTAGAAGATGATCCAGCTCCTTTTTGTTCTTCATTTATCTTTTTGAAAGTCTCTCTCATTTCCTTTAACTGATCTTCTTTAATTTTCATGTCTTTTGCATCCTTGATCTTCTTTTCCCTCTTTTGTTTCAATTCCTCCAACATTTCATTGGTTCTTACATCCAACAAATGATTTTCAAGATTGCAGTGAACTCTCTCTTCAGCTTCAAGTAATTCTTGAGATGCCCTTTATAGTTCTGCTCAGTCATATCTCTTCTATACTCCATCATTTGTTTCTTTAAGTTAACAACAACATCAGGAGCTTTCTTCATTTATTTCTTTGCAAATGATTTCTTTATCCCTCCAGTAGTTGGTTATATATGCACTCCAAAATTCTCCCTTTCTGTTTCTACCTTTAAGTTTTCATTCACTTTTTCGCCAGTATTCATATCTACATTTGATCCCTCTCCAGTCTTATTCAGATTTTCATCAATTTGTTCACCACCCGAGTCTATGAACCATGATTCATTAGAACCATAGACTTATTTAGGATCTCTTTTTTTAATGTATACCTTCAACACTTAACTAGAGTTCTCATCAAACATCCCTTCATAATGTTTATCAAATGTTTCTCTATCCACTTCATTAGCAAACTGATCTACAACCCCGAACTCTCTCTTTTTTTTATCCGACTTGATTTCTTCTTCATCCGACTTATTCTTGTTGGGAAAATCAACGATTTAACCCAAGTTAATAAATCTGTTTATTAAAGTCTTAGTCTGTGTGATTTGAGTCGGAGTAACTCTGAGTCTGAGTGACTAAAATCAGTTAAGTCATTATGGAGCTGACTACTCAGCTTCATAAAGAGTCGTAGTGCTTTAATTTAGGTATGACAGTTAGATAAAATCTTCTATCTCTTTAGAAGATTTTCTAAGATTCATACTTATCAAGCTCACTATTATTGTGTATAAATAGTGAGCTTGAACATTGTAATCGGTGCACTTTTTGAAGTAATATAACTGTGTGTTATACTTGTTCTTTGTTATTATAATTCCGCGATAATAAACAAGAAACTGAGTAATCAATCGATTAATAATAATTAACGTCTAAATACTTATTTGTGATTGATTAGCCATTGTTTGAGATCTTATTGAGACCTAACAACTGGTATCAGAGCAAATAAGATTTAAATTTTAATAAATTTATAAATCTTAAACGATCAATATATAAAATCTCAAAACAATGTCATCATCTTCAAATACACCTGCCATGGCTGGAAAAGGTATTCCTATTTTCAGTGGTCATAACTTTGCTCATTGGAAACTTAAAGCTGAGTGGCATCTATCTGGAATCCATGAAGAAATGTTAAGGACTGTACAGGAAGGACCAATCATTCTTGGAAAGAACATTGACGAGGTCAAGGAAGGAGATAAAGTTGTCCAACGTGCAAGATGGGTTAAAACTCCTAAATCACAAGGGACAGATGTTGATAAGTTACTTTTCAATCTGGATCCAAGAGCAAGAAGCATTCTAGGTAATGCTGTATCTGAACAAATATTCTCCAAGATTGCTGGATGCAGAACTGCTAAGGAAATATGGGATACGTTAATAGTATCTTATGAAGGAGTCCCGATAGTAAGAGAACAAAGGTTGAACAGTAGGATTAAGAATTATGAAAATTTCTATGTAAAAGACAAAGAAACCTTAGCTGACGTGCATACTAGGTTTCAAGTACTGTTGAATGATCTTTCAGCACTAGGAATGATGAAAGAAGATGATGAAATATTCAAAAAGTTTGTTGATATCTTGCCCAACAAATTTGAATCTGTCATTACATCTCTTGTGGTTAGTGAAAAATTGTCCACCTACAAGCTGCCTGGTCTTTTTGGATTGCTGCTGAACTTTGAAGAAGCTCAAGAGAGGAAAAAGATCAACACAAGAAGGACCACAGGAGACCCAGAAGCTGCATTAGTTGCAACCAGTAAAAGGAATAAAGAAATTTATTCTAAAGCTGACTCATCTGAGTCTGAGTCACACTCAGACTCAGAATCTGACGATGAATCTGAAGTCAAGAAACTGAAGAGTCAGCTTGCTTTGTTAACTATGAAGCTTGAACAGAAGACAGGCTACAAAGGAAAGAAACCTTTTGATCTGAAGAAGGTAAAATGCTTTAAATGCAATGAATATGGTCACATGGCTGCTGACTGTAAAGTGAAGAATGCTCAGACTGAGCACATGGACGAGGTTGCTGAGAGGGCCCAAAGATACCGAAAGAAGTATCTTAAGTACAAGAAAGGCAACAGTTTAAACACACAAAAGCCTCAAACTGAGCAAAAGGCATTCTTTGCTGAAGAATGGCTAGATGAGGAACTGTCTTCTGATGAGGATGAAGAAGTGGTAGATAAATGCTTGATGGCATTTACAGAAGAAGTGACTGAGGCTGAGAAATCTGCTTCTCAGTTCGAGAAGGATCTGAAGGAAGCTGAGAGACTGAGTTGCAACTCAGACTGGAACAAGTCAAAACTTTATAAGGACTCTACCAAATGGTATCTAGATAGTGGAGCGTCAAGGCACATGACTGGAATGAAGTCCTTTCTACAAGACTATAAAGAAGAAGATGGGCCTCAAGTGAGATATGGTGACAACGGGGTTTCAATGACACGTGGATATGGAAAGATTCATGCTGGATCTGTCACGTTCAAGAGAGTTGCATATGTGGAAGGATTACAACATAACTTACTCAGTGTGAGTCAAATTACTGATGAGGATCATGAAGTCAGATTCAGGAAACAAGCTGGAATAATCTACAGTGCCAAGGGAAAACCATTACTACTCGCCAAGAGAGAAAGGGATGTATTCTGTCTGGATCTGAGTACAGCAAATGATGAAGCTGAGATATGTTTGTTCACAGAAACCAAAGAAGAACTTAATTGGCTATGGCATCGAAGGTTATCCCATCTAAACTTCAAGAATATAAATGCCTTGTCAAAGAGTAAATTAGTTAGAGGTCTCCCTGAACTGACCTACACTAAAGACAAAGTTTGCTCAGCTTGTGTGCTTGGAAAGCAAACAAAGACTCAATTCCCATCAAAATGTAGCACTCAATTGATGAACCTTTATTTATGCTACATATGGACTTGTTTGGTCCAATTGGAATTGAGAGTCAAGGAGGAAAGAAATACACCCTTGTAATTGTCGATGAATTTACTAGATTTACTTGGGTTATATTCTTAAGGGCTAAAAGTGATGCAGCTGAAGAGATCATCAGTCTGATCAAGAGAGAACAACGCAAGAAAAACACTCTTGTTCGTCAAATGAGAAGTGACCATGGAACTGAGTTCAAAAACTCAGTCCTAATAGACTTCTGTGATCAATTAGGCATAGTTCAAAACTTTGCCTCAGTTCGAACACCTCAACAAAATGGAGTTGCAGAGAGAAGAAACAGAACTCTAATTGAGGCTGCCAGAACAATGTTGTGCTATGGAAACATGAAGATAAAATTCTGGGCTGAAGCTGTGAACACTGCATGCTTCACACAAAATAGATCCGTCATCATGAAAAGACATGGAATGACAGCCAATGAATTGTACCATAACAAGGTCCCCTCCATTCATTATTTCCATATCTTTGGAAGTAGATGCTATATCTTAAATCAAAGAGACTTACTGTGCAAGATGTCTCCTAAAGCTGATGAAGGACTGTTCGTCGGATACCCAAGCATAGCCAAGGCATTCAGAGTCTACAATGAAAGAAGGAAGGTGGTAGAAGAAAGCATTAATGACACTTTTGATGACACTACTCAGTCTAACAAAGATGAATCATCATCACAGACTGACATAGCTACTATCAATCAACTTTGTGATGAATTACTTGTAACCACATTTAAAGGTGACTCTCCGATTGAAGACCAGAATGCTGCAACTAATCATCAAAATCAAGAATCTGAAATTGAACCTGATGAATCACCTGTTCAGAATGTCCCCGAGATTGAAAATACAGAGTCAAATGAAACTGTTGACACTCAGCCTGACACCCTTCAATATGACCAAACTCAGCTCCAATCAACTCAGCCTGATGATACTCAGACTCAAGCAGAAGAAGTCACTGACAATGTTTCAGGCAACATCAAAACTGTCAGAGGACATCCTATCTCATCAGTTATTGGTTCATTAACTGAAGGTGTCACAACAAGAAGAAAGAAGGCCACAGCTAATTTTTGATTCTACACAAATTTCTTGAGTCTGATGGAACCAAAGAAGGTTGAGGAAGCCTTACTAGATGAAGACTGGGTTGATGGTATGCAAGAGGAGCTTGGAGAATTCATAAGGAACAATGTTTGGACAAAGGTTCCGCGTCCCCTGTTTAAGACCATCATTGGACTTAAATGGATCTTTCGAAATAAATATGACAAAGATGGGGTAGTAATCAGGAATAAAGCTCGATTGGTGTCTCAAGGATACAAACAGGAGGAAGGCATTGATTATGATGAAACATTTGCTCCAGCAGCCAGAATTGAAGCAATTCGCCTATTCTTAGCATATGCAGCCTTTAAAGATTTCTTGGTGTATCAAATGGATGTGAAAAGTGCATTTCTGAATGGTGATCTACAGGAGGAAGTCTATGTCAAGCAACCTCCAGGTTTTGTCGATCCTAACTTTCCTGATCATGTTTTCAAATTAAACAAAGCATTATATGGTCTCAAACAAGCTCCTAGAGCTTGGTACGATACCTTGTCTGATTTTCTTCTTAAAAATGATTTTAAAAGAGGTTCCATTGATAAAACATTGTTCATCAAAAAGGAAAATGGTCATGTGATTTTGGTTCAAATATATGTCGATGACATCATATTTGGTTCCACAAATGAAAAGTTGTGTACTTGGTTTTCAAAACTCATGTGTAGTGAATATCGAATGAGCATGATGGGTGAACTTACATTTTTTCTTGGTCTACAAGTAGAACAAAAGAAAGATGGCATTTTCATAAACCAAAGTAAATATGTTCATGATTTAGTAAAGAAATTTGGTTTTGAAACAAGTTCTGAAATGAAAACACCAATGAGCATATCTGATAAGTTGCATAAAGATTCCTCTGGCAAGTCAGTTTGTCAAGCTACTTATAGAGATATGATTGGTTCTTTACTCTATTTAACTGCCAGTAGACCTGATATCATGTTTTCTACATGTCTATGTGCACGTTATCAAGCTGACCCCAAGGAATCCCATCTTAAAGCTGTCAAACGAATTTTTCGATATCTTAAGGGTACACCAAATCTTGGTCTATGGTACCCTAAAGATTCTGGTTTTGAACTAATTGGCTACACAGATGCAGATTATGCAGGATGTAAACTGGACAGGAAAAGCGCTTCTGGAGGATGTCAGCTTCTGGGAGGAAAGCTAGTTAGCTGGTCCAGTAAGAAGCAAAACTCAGTTGCAACTTCCACAGCTGAAGCTGAGTATGTGGCTGCTGGGAGCTGTTGTGCACAATTACTATGGATGCAGCACCAATTGGCTGATCTTGAAATCAAGATTCAAAACACTCCAATCATGTGTGACAACAAGAGTGCCATTCAAATCACTGAGAATCCCGTTTTCCACTCCAGGACCAAACACATCGAAATTAGACATCATTTCATTCGAGACTGTGTGGAGAAAGGAAAGGTCAGACTGGAGTTTGTAGCCACTAATGATCGATTGGCAGACATATTCACGAAACCTCTGAGTGAGGACAGGTTTTTCTATCTGTTCGGAGAACTAGGAATGTTAAATCCTTAATCTGTCAAAATCATAAATCTCAAGCTGACCTCTTAGTCAGCTTGTGCATTTTCAGTCTGATTAGATAGTCAGCTCCAGTTATCTCAGTCTGACTAAGTGCACAGACTAAATGTAATTTTAGTAAATATCTTTTGGATTTTTTTATTTTTAGTAAATATCCTTTGAAATTTTTTTAGTTTTCTTTTTATTTTCTAAAAGTTTTTTTTTTAATTTTTTGGGTCAATGTACAGTCAAGGGTCAAAAGTGTCAATAGGGCAAAACTCCATGGATGAAATTGCTAGTGTCCTAACGTAGTTCCTTAATTTTCGCTCTCTTAGTTTATATTCAACTGAATTTCAAATTTTAACCTAATTGCTTTATTCTCTAATCTTCTGCTTGATTCTCTTTCTAATGGCGAATGCAAATATGATACTTCGTGTTACCCCGCGAATGATTCCTGGTGCAGATTTCCAACACAGAGTTCAAATCAAAGACAATAACAAAGTGGCAACTGCTGACATTCCCGCCAATCGTCGAAACAGGGGTTTTGAGCAGTTAATTCAATACATGAAAGCCCATCCTCTATATGGCGCTTACTTCTGTGACACGGTGATGTACCCGCCGGTACTGTGTGAATGGTGGTATACCTGCACTGCCAACGACGAAAAGACTGCTCTCACTGGCACTTATAATGATGGAAGACAGACGATCACCATTACTGAAGATACGATACGAGCAGCCTTGCTCCTTCCCACCATTGAGGAAGCTGGTGAAGGTGGATTTCAGTCCAAACGGACCAAACAGCAGGCTCGAGCTGAGGCGTTCCCTTTGATTGGTCAGCCTGAAATCCAGGGTGTTATTCAGTACAAATTTTTCACTGGAAAATGGAAGTTTTTATTTTCTAGTATAACAAGGTGCTTGGGGGGAAAATCGGGAAGTTTGGATCAGATGAATGAATTTGAAACCCATCTGTTTCATTCTATAGTAACGGGTAGAAGAATCTCTTATTCTCAACTATATTTTGAAGAGATTCTCTCCCTTGCTTTAAAAACGAAAAGACCGAATGACGTTCCTTTCATTCGTGTTCTCTCACTTTGTTTTAAGGAAGTCTTGGGAGATGTTGGCTATGAGCAGCTTGAACAAACTTTTTACGCATGTGATCTCCCCAGGCTGGCTCCATAAATCTTTACGTACATTAACATCACTGAGGATGAGGCAGGGTTAACACCCGTTATGCTTCAATGGATCGACAATCCATTTATCGATCATGAACTTACTGAGTCTGACTCCTCAGACTCAGAAGCTCAACCTGATAGAATTGACGGGGCAATTGAGGGAAATATCCCTGCAGCAGATGCTGAGGTACAACTGGGTGGGGTTGGGCACGATGCAGCTGACCAAGGTATGGATATCACTCTTTCTTTACCTCAGTCTGAGAGTATCCCCTCTCAGTCTGAGAAGTCCACTCCACATCTTGATGTACTGGCTACACAAGCGACCAATCTGATGAACTCACCAAGTTCATTTGAAAAAGCACTCACATCAAGCCCCACAGTAAATCAAGCACTAATGGATTCACTTTTCCATGAGGCTGAGAGTTCTAAACTCCCTCCAGTGCTGTAGATCAGACCAGTCTCCCTCTGCTAGAGCAAGAGCTGGATCTGACTACCCTGACTACCCAAAGCCCCCCTAAGGTAGTAAACTTGGAGACACACGCTACTGCTGCCACACTGACACATGTGGTAAGTATTGAAGAAGATATCCCACTCCTGGATATCCCTGGACTTAGTATGGGACCACCCCCTTCAGTTTCAAAGCCAGTTCCAAAGGCTATTTTCACTAGCTCTGTACTAGTTCACGATCAGGTACCATCAAATCTCTTACACTCTTATGCACAAGTCGTCAATGCCTCACTCCCCAAATTGAGTGAGGTACAAACTTTCTTTTCTATGGCTCATGATCATTCTCCTAAACCACAGGGAGGGAGTGAAGCTGTGACATCTGTTTCAACATCCACTGTTACTACTACACCTCAGTCTGAGGTTGCCTTGACTGTCCCAGTGCTGTTACAAGCAATTAAGGACATGTCTGCTCAGTTTGACGACAAACTGAGTGCATTGCAGACTGTGGTTCATGCTCTTAAATGGCAAAATACAGAGGAGATGAAGGAATTGAAGGAGATGGTATTAAAACTGACTTCCGAGGTCAGTCTGATGAGAAAGGGGAAGCAGATTGCTGATGTCTCTCAAGAGGATGCTCAGTCTCAGGGGGAGAAAATAGTTGACGAGTCTGAGATCCCTAAGCAAGATTTAAAAAGAAAGAGGGATGAAGGGGAGAAAAGGTACTACAAGACCACCAGATTCAATCTGAAAACTGGTCAGTCTGAGGTGTTTTATGAAACTGATTACAGTGACTTGTCAAGCAGTGAATCTGATAAGGAAGAGAAGAAGGAAAAAGGGAAAGTAAGAGCTGATAGTGATCCAGATCAGACTGAAGATGAAGTTGAAATGGATGAACAAAATGTACAGACTGAGCTTGAGATTGAAATCAAGAAGAAACTGAGATGAAGGCAGAGGAAGATTTGGCCATTGAAGAAGAACAAATGAGGGTAGAAGCTGACAGATTGATGGCCAAACAAGTACTTAGAGAAGAAGCCAGACTTAACTATATTGAAACAAATTTCACTCTAAGGAAGCATAAGAACAAAATTCAGAACTTAGAGTGCATAAGTCCTGGTGGATCTGACCTCCTACTCACATGTTACCACAAAGGAGGATCCTACAAAATTGGGTTAACCAGATTACACACCATGGGTCTGGAAGAATGGAAGGAGATAGCCCGCTTGAGCACAGGAATAACTAATATAGCTCACAGAATGACTGTAAAAAGAGAAGTTGTATCCAATGTCAATGTAGCTTATGTGTTGAAGCTGATATCTGATGAGGATTATAGGGAATTTTGCACTATCCATTGTCAAACTTATTCAACTCTGTCAAGTAGAAATAAAAATGACATGAGAAATTGTCAAACTTATTCAACTCTGTCAAGTAGAAATAAATAAACAATATGTATATTTTACTTAACTATGACATATATACCTTATTGTCATGAAAAACAACAATAGTTTAGTGTTTATAAATCAAAAAGAATTTGAATGAATTGAATTTATATGAACACGTGGGCATTCTTCAACCTTTATTGAAAATTCCAAGACTACAATTTTTCAACCTTATAGTCTAGTTCATCTCTCAAGATATTTTTGAATGGTTAACATGTTAAATGTTCAAAAGAATTATACTGCAATTTTTCAACTTATTCACCTATATCTGCCTTTTATCAAATCAGCATCAAGGATCTCAAATGACAACTGACTAGTTTATACAAAATTTATTTCCATATGCAATCACCTTTCTCTTCCTTTTATCAAATCAACATCAAGGATCTCAAAGTATTGACAATTTTGAACACTTCAAACTTTATGAGTTTTTATGATAAATAGATTTAAATGCCATAAATTACTGAAAATACAATTTTCTTTGTTTTCTAGCTGACGAAACTGACCTCCAATTTGAAATTATCTATTTTAAGGACTTGAAGCAGTTTATAACCATAGGTTACTAAAGATTTCAAAGTATAAGAATATATGCATTTATGAAAACATTTGGTTTCAAGAAATTCTATAAATAATGAACTATATTAATTTATGCTGGAATTTATGCTTTTGACTCATTTCTTAGAAATTTTGTTTTTGAGCAACATTTTCAAATTTGTACTGTTTTTGATTGGTTTTTCAATGCAACATTTTATCATTTTGTATTTGATTTTCTATAAAAAGACTGACGCAAACAAAAGACTCAAAAACTTAAAATATAATAGACCAAAAATATCTTTCAGTTTTCTCTATACAAACTGAAAAACACATGTTTTTTGTATTTTAGTTGTTCAAACTTCTTAATCTGAGTTAAACTATGAAAATCAGACTTAAAATAATTTTGGATTTTTGACTTTTACGGAATCCGAATTGAAATATGTACATCCGAAGTAAACATATTTTTTGAAATTTCCCATTTTTCTCCCCCTCTTTTTGTATTTTGAAATAGAATATTTATAAAATTGAAAAAGATATGTAAAATAATATTTTTAAGATACATTCAATCAAGATTAATAAGACCAATGGCTTGAACAAGAAAGTTGAATCTAGTTGTATCAAAAAGCCTTTGTGAAAAGATTGTCTATGTGAACCTTGACCAAATGCATCAGTTTCTTTTCAAAACAATCTCTTATGAAATGATACCTAATCTCAATATGTTTGGTTTTTGAATGCTGAACTTGATTCTTAGTGATGAACATAGAAGCTGAGTTATCTATGTTAATATGAGTGTTCATAAAGTTAAGTCCATAGTCTAACATTTGATTTTGAATCCATAAAACCTAGGAAGTGCAAGAAAAAGCTGCAATATATTCGGCTTCAACAGATGACTGAGAAACAAATTTTTGTTTCTTGCACCGCCATGACACTAGTCTATTTCCTAAGAATTGACAACCTCTAGTTGTAGATTTCCTATTAAGGTTACAACCACCATAATCACTGTCAGTATAAGCATGAAATTCAAAGTTTGAGTTCTTAGGATACCAAAGTCCTAAAGAAGGTTGTCCTTTAAGGTACCTAAAAATTCTCTTAACAACAATAAGATGGGAGACCTTAGGATTGGCTTGAAATCTAGCACATAAGCATACTCCAAACATTATGTCAGGCCACTTGCAGTAAGATACATCAATGAACCTATCGTAGACCTATACATATGCTCACCAACACTCTCCCCTTCCACATCAAAATGTAATTTGGCTCTAGTGTCAATAGGAGTTGGAGCAGCTTTACACTCAGTATACCCAAATTTAACCAACATGTCTTTCACATACTTGGACTGGTTAATAAAAATTCCATTGTATAACTGCTTAACCTGAAGTCCTAAAAAGAATGACATCTCTCTCATGGAATTTATTTGAAAATTAGAGTGCATAATAGATTCAAACTCCTTACACAACAAATCATTGGTGGACCCAAATATAATATCATCCACATATATCTGCACAAAAATTGAGTCCCAGCCAACAGTCTTAATAACCAAAGTTTGATCTATGATGCCTCTAAGATATCCATGTGCAATTAAGTACTTAGAAATAGTTTAATACCATGCTCTAGGAGGTTGATGTAAACCATATAAAGCCTTATCCAACCTAATCACATGATCAGGGTATTCAGGATCAAAGAAACCTAGGGGTTGACTCACATACACAGTCTCCTCTAACACTCCATTCAAAAAATCTGACTTAACATCCATATGATATACATTAAATTTCGTATATGAAGCATCATCCAAAAATAATCTAATAGCTTCTATTCTAGCTACAGGGGAAAACACTTCATCATAATCAATACCTTCTTCCTGAGTATACCCTTGAACCACTAGTCTAGCTTTATTTCTAACAATAATGCCCCTATCATCTCTCCTGACCTTAAAAATCCAGTTAACACCCAAAATATGCTCTCCTACGGGCCTTTCTACTAGAGTTCCTACTTCTTTTTTCTTGAACTGTAAGGCTATGTCCACATTATTTGGTTCAAGTTATAACAAAGAGCATGAAAACAATTAAAGATTGGTCAAACCAGGAAGACTTCTTGTTTTGACCCCATTTTTCAAATTTCCAATTATATTAGACAGAGGATAAGTTTTATAGAAAATGTTTGCATCCTCCGTAATATTATCTGATAAATTTGTATGATTTAGATCAAAATCTTCAGGAGAGAATGAGTTAAAAATAGCTTCACTGGATTGATCATGGTTTGTTGAATCAATGTTAACATGCACACTGTAAGAGTTGTTTTGAACTTCTAGAGAGTTGTTTTGTGTAGAATCTGAATTAAACTAATTTGTAGTCTGAAGTTCATTCGAATTGTTGTGACTTTTAATTTCATCTTCAGAGTTAATTTTTTGTTCATCAGAGTTGAAATTTTGAGCTTCCACAACATTGATGTCTTGAATTTCAGATGATACTGGAATGTCTTCAATTGTTTGAAAGTGTGCCTCAGTTGAGGAATCTGAACATTCTTGACTAACAAATGGTGTGTCTTCATTTGATTGCTCTTGATCATTAACTGGAGTTTGATGGAATTTAGTTGAGCTCAATTCAGTTGATTCTTTTCTTGTACCAATATGAAAATCATCAATATCTTCAACAGGTGTATCATGTACATGAAAATCATGCACTTCTTCTGAAACATGATCTTGAAAAGAAACAAAAATGCAATTCATAAACTTATCTAAATCAAATAGCCGATCAGCACCTGAATTCTTAATTTTTGGTGTATATTCATTGGAAATCACATTGATGGATTCTTCTATTGATCTAGTTCTTCCATTAAAAATTCAATACGCTTTTGAGATACTAGAATATCTAAGAAAGTATCCTTCATCTACCTTAGAGTCAAACTTTCCTAAGTGATCCTTGGTATTCAAATTAGAATATTGACACCCAAATGTTTTGAAAAAGCCTATAAAAGGTTTCCTTCCTGAAAATAGTTGATATGATGTCTTACCCAAGCTTTTCACAACATGAATTCTGTTATTGACATAGCACATAATATTCACAGCTTCTGCCCAAAAGGTGACCGTTAAGAATGATTCACTTAACATGGCTCTACCTCCTTCAATTAAAGTACTGTTTTTCCGTTCTGCCACCCCATTCTGTTGAGGTGTTCTAGGAGTGCTATATTGTCTAGTGATACCCTTAAGCTCACAGAATTCATTCAAAGTAGCATTTTTAAATTATGTACCATTGTCACATCTAATCATTATAGCTTGTTTACTACAAAAATTCTCAATTTGCACAATGATATCTCTGATAATCTCAGGTGTCTCATGTTTATGAGCAAGGAAAAATACCCAAGAAAATCTTGAATAGTCATCTGTGATGACTGGACAATATGATTTCATTCCAAGACTTTTTACACTTATAGGACCTAACAAATCCATGTGTAAAAGATGTAGGTAGTATCTACTTTGTGAGTCTTAAGTTTGAAACTTGATTTATACTGTTTACCTTTTAAACAAGAAATACAATGGTCCATAAAATGAAAATTCTTGTTGGATAATCCAGTAACTAGATTATCTTTGACCAATTTATTCATGTTCTTAAGATTTACATGACAAATCCTTCTATGCCATAAATCTGACTCCTTTTCAGTAGTTTTGGATATGAAGCAGTTAGAATAATCATTTGATTTAACTTTGTTCATATCCAAAATGTACATGTCCTCATATCTTGGAGTTTACAAAATTATATCTTTTGGTATCACAAATTCAGCTTTCAAGATGTAAAAATGATCAGAAGTGAAAACATATGTGTACTTTTTTATTACATACCTGGGACACAGAAAGCAAATTGTAATTCAACTCTTTAACAAAATTTACCTGATCCAAAGTCAGTTGACCATTGGATACCTTTCCTTGACCAGTTATTGTGCCACCCATATCTCCTCCAAATGATACATATCCTCCATTGAAAGCAATGAAGTCTTGTAGAAGTTAGAAATTCCGAGTCATATGTCTAGAACATCCGCTATCCACAACCCATATGTTATCTTCAGGTGAAGCAGATTGTTTCTACATATATAGTATCTTAATAAGATTTGGGAACCCAAGTTTTTGTAAACTTGGAATTGAATTTTTTAAACTTGTTGAACTTGAAATGATCTTGCAATTTCCTTTCAGGGATAAAAGTTTGATAATCCGAATTAAAACTCTCAATATCATGGTTAAGTTCTTCTACATACGAGTTAACATTTGAAATCAAAATTTTATACGTCTTAAAATTTTGTTCATCAGACTTAAAACATTCACCTTCCGAGTTAATATTAACATTGGAGTTGAAGTTTGTAACATCCGACTTGAAAATTTATGATGTAGATTTTAAAGATTTCAACTCTGATAATGGATTTATCAACTTTGCACGTTTTGACCATGTAGTATTTCAGGAGTTATTCTACCAAATTTAATCACATTCACACATTTAGATTTCGCATATTTAAGCATACATTCATCAAAATTAATTCTTCCAAATTGAAGTTTAACGAGTAAACTACCAGATTCATGCCTAACGTCAGAATTTTGTTTCAACCAACATTCAACAACTTTATGTCTCTTTTTGCACAATGAACATTCTTGTTTTCTTTTAGATTTAACAGTTTTAGATTGAACAACTTCTTTCTCAAGTGATTTCTCATGATCAATCTAATTCAAAATTAACTCACTGCTACTATACTAAGAACATAAACATTCATATTATGAAATGAATAGCATTTTTCATGCACACAATTATGAATACAATCCACAAATTCTTCCTCAATCTCTAACACATTCATATTATTACACAAATTCAAACTTCTATTGTCTTAAAGAGAAGTACAAGCACTTAAACACTCAGGCATTACATTCTTAACACTTCTAGCATCCATTTTCTCTTCTTTAACATCCTCAACATTCACTCTAAACTCATATTTCTCTACATTTTGGCCTGCTACACAATTTATTTTATCATTAGAACTAGCAGAATCATTTAAGACACATTCTTTATTCACAACAGTTAAAGATTGTTCATTCTGTTTCACTTTCAAATCAAACGAAGGAGTTAACAAATAAACATCATCAAACTTATTAGAAATAGGAAAACTACTTTCAAAACATGTAGATTCAGGTTTGATTGAATAATTGTCATTAAAAGGTGGTGGTACTGCATTAAGACCAATACCAGCTTTTGCTTTGCAAACAATTTGACTCTCAATTATTCCATTAAAGGTTTTTTAAGACAAATTAAACTTATCTACCTGAATTTTTGCATTTTCAAACTCATGAGTCACCTTTTGGAATCAATCAAAAAAATTCTCATGTTGAGTTTCTAATCTACCCAATTTACCCTTATAAACATCAATATCTTTCAAAATTAAATCAATTTTTTTCTTTATAAACCTTTTCAGTTTTCAAAAATTCTCTTTGATGAAACTTGACCAAATCAATCTCTTTGATAAATTTTTGATTGTGTTCTCTAACATATCTAAGAGTATTAAACATTCAAATGAGCAAGATTTAGAAAGTACCACATCATCTTAACCCCTGATGTGTAAAATCGAGTCTTAAATTTAACCGACTAATTCACGCAATTACACACTTATAGGCAGTGGACCTATTCGTATGTAATATAGTTTAATAGTAAGTATAGGTTCGTTCGCAGGGACTAATTTGTTTTTATATTCGAATAAATAATACTAAGAGTATTTGGGGGTTTTTTATCGTAACTAAAATTGCAAGTAATTAGTAAAAAGAGTGATTAATTAAAATCGAGCGAAAAGTAATTGATTAGATCAAATAATAAAGAGAATACACTTGTTTGACACTTCACCTATTTTCCGTTAATTTTACGAGATCGATTGTTGTTTCAACTTCTAAGATATAATAAAAGTCCTTCCGAATCTTTTATTAACTTTAATTATCTCTACTTACACCGTTCCTTCCGAATACAGTTATAAATATTAATAATCAAACAATAAGTATCAAGCCTGTTTTTAGTGATTTAACCTTATAGAGTTTCCTTCCGAATAACTCCTCTAATTATCAAGTCCTTCCGAATCTTAATACTTAGACCTACTCACTTAAACTTAATTACCTAAGTTGTTATTACTAAGTCCTTTTAATAATTTTAAATCGATTATAGACCGACCGATTATTTCATAAAACTTATCTAATCTATCTAGATTCCTTCCGAATACCTAGAATGTTGATTAAACAAATTATATATAAACAACTATGATAACATATTAAAATTTAAGCAAATAAGGATCGATGGTTAAACACAAAAACATAAAACAATCGAAAACGTTAAATAAACATCAAATAGGATCCGTTGTTCAAACAAGCATAAAAGAGACTTAGCTACTCATGATCAGGTCTGAAAAAGCAATTAAATTGTTAGAAAGCATACTGGAAAAATAATGCAAAACAAGAAAAGAACAAACGAGGAAATTCGCCGAAGGTGTCGTGATCGCCGATTGCCGAAAATATGATCTTGCTTTCCTTGAAACTTGCTTCTAAACTTAATAACAGATCCAGAGACGTGAGAATAATAATGAATGAATTTCTGGACGGATTTGGTGTTGTATTTATAGGCAAAATCAAGGTGGAAATCGTATTCGACTAGAACTCCAATTACTTGTAATTATCCTCTAGGTGCGCAGCACCTCCTCCATAGGTGCGCAGAACCGGGCTATTTCCGTGTCCAAAACCAACTCAAATTCCTCTGGTGCGCAGCACCCATACCCCAGGTGCGCAGCACCTCCTTAGCTTCTCCGTAATCTCGTCATTTAAGCTCATTTCTTCACTCCTTTCCACTTCCCGATCATGTAAACCTGTAAAATAGATAAAAACACTTTTCCACACGATTAAATGTAAAAACCTATCCTATCCATCATGTTTACTATGAAAACCGACACAATATCGCATAGAAATATCTATATAAATATGCGATATCAAATCCCCCCAAACTTGCCTTTTTGCTTGCCCTCAAGCAAAAACTGTTTTCAAATTAATTATCAAAGCCAAAATTAAACATAACCAAACACCTCACGATTTTTATTGGAAGTAAAATCACACAATCTCTCAAACTAATCTAAAAGGGTGTGTAACGTATTCTGTAGAATCGCTCAATTGCTCAGTAATGGTGAATATTCTATCATAGGCTTGATAATGTATCACTTCTCCACCACTAGAGTCTAGGTACAACTAAACGGGGACTTTTATTCGGGCTGTAATATACAGGTATAGGCATGTGAATAATATATAATAGAGTGTAAATGGGTTAAATAAAATAATACAACTTAGATTAAATCCGAACTAAATATAATCTCTAACGTACGGGATTGCTTAATTTCTCCAACTTATACTTTTTCTTTTCCTCCAAATATACATGTATCGTAAATAATACACGACTCATAATACACTATTTCTCTTAAAATCTACAACTAATTTTTTTTTTCGCTTTTCTGTTTTTTTTCGATTTTTTTTTTCTTTTTTCACTTTTTTTTTCTTTAGCCTAGTACATGCCTTACAAAATAATTTTTTTTTCTCGTGGTAAGTACACATGCTCAAAAGGCTAAAAATCAACTATTTTTTCAAATACAAAATAATACAAGGCAATAATAATAATCTTTTCTTTTATGCCTTAATAACTCTAACTTTACTTCATATATAGCAATCAAATAACTTACTTCGGAACTAATCTAAAAAGAAACGAAAATAAGGCGAGTGTACAAAATAATATAGTAGTGTTTAGAAACGAAACGGTTTAGGCGCAAATTGGTTTACTAGAGTTTCTAACACTAAAAATAAGTGTTACAAAGGTTAGGCGGAAAATATATATAAAAAGAAACGAAAAATGGCTAACAAATGGTTAATCCTAAATGCCCCTATCATTGTACCAAAATGCCTTACAAAATAATTTTTTTTTTCTCGTGGTAAGTACACATGCTCAAAAGGCTAAAAATCAACTATTTCTTCAAATACAAAATAATACAAGGCAATAATAATAATCTTTTCTTTTATGCCTTAATAACTCTAACTTTACTTCATATATAGCAATCAAATAACTTAGTTCGGAACTAATCTAAAATGAAACGAAAATAAGGCGAGTGTACAAAATAATATAGTAGTGTTTATAGGCGCAAATTGGTTTACTAGAGTTTCTAACACTAAAAATAAGTGTTACAAAGGTTAGGCGGAAAATATATATAAAAAGAAACGAAAAATGGCTAACAAATGGTTAATCCTAAATGCCCCTATCATTGTACCAAAATCACACTAAGTTTCCCTAATGTAATTGCTCATATGTGGTCTCGAAATGTATAACAATGTCAAGTTCTAAAGTCATCCCTATCGGCACACTCAAAGAAACGAAAAAGTAGCATTAAAAATGAATGCTTTCAAAGGCTCAAATTCTCACTATTTTTTCTGAGTGGGGTAAAAATGCGTCTGGTTATGCTTACAGTTTAAGGTATTTACCGACTAGACACGTTATATTTTTTTGATTTTTTCAATTTTTCAATTTTTTTGGATTTTCTGGTTTTTTCTGACTCAAAAATGTACAAAAAGAAACACAATTCAACACGATGGAAACTAAGCTAAGGGTCGAAAAATAAAAGGTAAAATTTCCCGATGACCCCCCCCAAACTTAAGTAACACATTGTCCCTAATGTGTTTACGACTCAAAACTAAGGGAAATTATACAAAAAACTATCCTAAAAAAAAAAAATAATACAAAAATAAAAGAAAGGTAGAAAGTATAGAACCCGTTGGTGTAATGTGTAAATATGGCGGTGGAATGCGGTTTGCTGAACTGAATGCCAGGCTTATGAGCGGGTGCTGAATTTACTGCCAGTCTTAGAAAAAACTAAAAAAAATATCAACCACACATGTTAGAAAAAATAAAAAGAAAAATAATAAGAAAAATACAAATTACGACGAATATTAAAAATAGTCTTACTATTTCTTCTAATAAGAAATAGTATATGTAAACAATAAGTTCATAAGATAACATCACAATACATAAAAATACTACAAATCACTCGTCATCACTGTCCTGGTGATCCTCCTGCTGGGGTGCTGGGTGGTACCCGGGATATGGCTCCGGATAGTAGTAAGCTGGTGGAGCAAAAGGAGGGTATGGAGCTGGATGCTGCTGCTGGTATACATACTCCCAGGATGACTGGTATCTATCCTGAAAATACTGATCACGGTGCTGGGCATGTGTCCGCTGACGTTCCGCCTGAACGTTATCGAACTGAATCCTGTGCAACCCGGCTAGTACCTGGTCCTGAAACTCCAACTGCGGTAAAGCCCGTCGCCTCGGAGCTGGAACTGAAGCTGGAACATCCTCAACTCGACCGAAAGCAGCCAAACGCTTGCCGGATGGGTGAAGAATCCCAACTCGGAGCATATCAGCCTGCCCGTAAACCTTGCAGTGAACCGGTGGGGAACACTGCTGGATGTTGGCCGCCGTGGCCACCCCCAACTCTCGTGCAATGCGGGTGATGAAATGCCCGCAAAGCATCTTGCTTGAATCCGTCTGTCCCTCTCCCTTTTCTGCCATATACCTCGCTAACGCCCACGGGACGTTAACAAACCGGGTGGGATCTCTAGTACTGAAAGCATGTAAACACCACAAATCCTCCCTGTAACACTTGTCGTGATGTGTATCACGATGGAAGAAAGAGTAAGAGAGAAGCTTATGCAAAAGCCGCAGCGTGGGGTCCTGAATATCCTTAGCGCGGCTGGATCGGGGGTGATATCCCTCCAACCCCGACAAAGCTAACCATGCCGCATCGGCATCAAAACCAAGGATATCTATCTCAGCATCCGAGAAATAGGCCACCATCAAAGCCTCGTTACCTGCCTCACCAGTAGTCAACAAACCTGTCAGTCTACCAAAATCAATAACCGATACCTGGTGTTCCTCGCCGCCTAAGCGGAAGGATATCAGAGGTACGGTCAGGAAAGTCTCGTCGGTGAACTCCTTCGAGACCTCAAGAGAACAGTAGAACTCTAGTACCCACTCTCTGAATACTGGCTCCTCGGTCTTCCAGGCTCGGCCCCAGATAGGAATGTGACGCTGTGCAGAGCGGCTGTGGGTAGTCATAAACTCTCTCAAATCCACATGAATTTCTGTCAAGAAATTCCAGTCCACGGTGCGAGGTGCAGCAACTGAACGACCCCGTAGCTCAGCTAACTTGTTGTTGAGCTTAATTTTTCGGTCAGCTGCACATCCGGGCCACTGCAACCACGGGTGGCGTTCCGGTGCCATGATCGCGGCGTTGACGGTGGCGCGGGGTTGTGCCCGAGCTCTCCGGCTTCCCTCTCCGCTCTCTTGTACGGCTGCCCGCTTCCCCTACACAACACATAAGCAACAAAAACAGCAACAAACACGTTAGAATCACGAAAGAGACGACCAGCAGCCGGAAAACAGGCCGGGCCGCGCACCTAGGCGCCGGTGCTGCGCACCGGCGGATTTTTCCGGCCAAAATCCGGTCAAAAACTGGTCGTCATCCGTAAACAACCACTCAAACCTGTTTCATTCATCAATCTAAACCTTATTATGCAATCAATTTCATGTTTTAGGCCGGATTAAAGAAAACCCAAAATTTTCCCCAATTCGATTTTAACCTAATTAACCGAAAATCGAAAGAAATAAAGAGATTAGGAGGAAGATACATACCCGTCGATTCATTCTCAGTAGATTAAACGAAAAAAAACAAGTAATATTTGACGATTTAAGGTGTGTGTGTGATGTTCTCGACGTCGGCTGCTGTAAATGTGTAAATGTGTGTGCTGTGTGAATAATAAAAGAACAAGTACTTAAACCTGAACAGACCCGAGGTGCGCAGCACCTAGTGATGGAGTGCTGCGCACCGGGCATTTTTTTTTTTGAAATTTTTTTCGTTTTTTCGATTTTTTTTGTATTTTTCTGGTGTTTTCTCGGTACCTAACTAAATAAACCTGCAAACCAAAACGTTAAAAAGTTCTAAAAATAAAAATAAAAATGAACTCAGAAAAGGAAAGAAACAAACTCGGGTTGCCTCCCGAGAAGCGCTAATTTTTCGACCGAGTCGTTAGCTTGACTCGATATGCCTCTTTATTAGGGGCTGATGGAATAGAATCCATCCTCGATCATCATTCCGTTTTCATTATCTTCTTCGTGGTATAGTTTAACTCGTTGCCCAGAGACGATAAATGGTTTTCCGCCTTCTCTCCACAACTCGACATATCCGGAAGCATAAGCCTGTTTGACGGTGTACGGTCCTGTCCACTTCGAGCGTAATTTAGGAGCCTTGAATTTGTACTTTGATTGAAATAGAAGTACTTTATCGCCCTCCTTGAATTCTTTACGACGAATTTTACGATCGTGGAATTCCTTAGTTCTCTCCTTGTAAAGGCGGGAACTTTCGTAAGCCTGTAACCGTAATTCATCCATCTCGTGAAGTTGTAAGAACCGCAAATCTTTTGCTAAATCTATGTCGATGTCGCAGAGCTTCAATGCCCAGTACGCCTTATGCTCGATTTCCACCGGAAGATGACACGTTTTCCCGTAGAGTAGTCGATACGGGGTGGTTCCAATTGGTGTTTTATACGCCGTCCTGAATGCCCACAATGCGTCCTCCAGCTTCCTTGACCATATATTGGGGTTATTGTTGACCGTCTTTTCCAAAATTCTTTCGATTGCGCGGTTTGTATTTTCCACTTGCCCGCTAGTTTGAGGATGATACGAAGTCGCAAACCGGTGATTTACTCCATATCTTTTCAAAGCTTTTGCAAGTTGAGCGTTGGCGAAGTGGCTTCCTCGATCACTGATTAATGCCTTTGGCACTCCAAACCTGCAAAATAGACTTTTAAGAAAATCAACAACCACGTTAGCG
>CAJVGC010000001.1:53711640-53753193 GCA_910822075.1 Senecio squalidus | reverse complement strand
GTTTCTAGCTCGAGAATTTCCTGCCAATCTAATTCATCAAACACATCAATCCGAAAACAGGTTTCATCAGTAGAATAAGAATGAGTCATAGCTCTATCTAAATTAAAACAATTCTTTCATTCCCAACCCCTAATGAAATTTGCCCATTTTTCACCCGAATAATTGCGTCAGCGGTGTTTAGGAATGGTCGGCCAAGGATTAGTGGAACAGAGACATCCTCATCCATCTCTAAAATCACGAAGTCAACCGGAAAGGTGATTCCTACGTTCACTAGCATGTTCTCAGCAATTCCTAACGGGTACTGAAATGATCTGTCTGCTAGTCGAATACTCATCCTGGTTGGTTTTAACACTCCAATGGCGAGTTTAGCATATAGTGAATACGGCATCAGGTTTATGCTAGCTCCTAAGTCTGCTAAAGCACTGCAACTGTAGGTATTACTGAAGTTGCACTGAATCAGAAAGCTCCCTGGATCATCCAACTTGGGTGGTATCGTGTTTTTCACCAAGGCTGAACATTCTGTGTTTAGGAATGCGGCTTGCTCCTCCGATGGCTTTCCTTTGTTTGTGACCAATTCCTTGATGAATTTAGCGTAATTTGGCATCCCTGCAATCAAATCTACAAGAGGAACGTTAATATTAACCGATTTAATCATGTCACAAAATTTACCGTACTGCTCCCTCATTCTTGCTTTTCGTAATCGTTGAGGATATGGAACATGAGGCTTGTAAGCTTTGATTGGAACTTCCTCTACTGGTTCAGGTGTCGTGGTCTTGGTCTGAACTGGTGGTGCCTCGTCCTCATCGTCATCGATCTCGAAATCATCAATAACGGGTTCAGCAGACAGGTGCTGCGCACCCTTGGGGTGGTGCTGCGCACCTACGTGGTCAGAGGCCCGGTGCTGCGCACCTGGAGATGGGTGCTGCGCACCTGCCTGGTCAGAACCTGGGTGCTGCGCACCTGTAGGGTGGTGCTGCGCACCTGGGGTCTGCTTTGCTCCATTTTCGGCTTGATCTCCTCCATAAGTATGTCCCGAGCGTGTATTGATTGCATTTACATGTTCATCTCTGTGTTTTGGACAGGGTGGCATTCCGTCTCGTGTTCCGGGATGTTGATATTTGGTGCTTGATTATTGGAAGTGTTTCCTTGGTTCTGTGGGCGTGGATTCGGTTGAGTATTGCTTGGTATTTGGCCCGGTGGTCGATTTGAGTTCCGTTCGTTCATCCTATCGAACCTTCTCTCTAAATCTTGATGTGCTGCCTGCTGATTTCTCTGTCCTTGCTCGATTTGATCAGTTAAAATTTTAAATTGTTTACGGACATCGTTAAATTGGTTACGGACATCGTCATTGGTGGATTTTTGGGTGTTGATGAACGATTTCAAAAGATCTTTCATGCTTGGATCTTCATCTTCGTTTTTCGGTGGATCGTATCTTTGTCGTGGTGGGGAACGTGTGTTGTTTCTTTGCCATCCGTTGTCTCGATTGTCACCGCGGTTGTAGTTACCTCCGATTTGCCAATTTGACCCCCGATTAGGATAACCATACTGTGCGTAGCTGGCATCCTCCACTTGATTACACTCACTAGCATAGTGAGGTCCTCCGCATCCTTCACATCCATTCTTCACCAAGTGCATGTCTTTCTCCATTCGTCCCATACGCTTATCAATTCTTTCCGCTAATGTCTTGACCTCTTGAACTACCGAGGATATTTCATGGCTACTCTCAGCTTGAGCAACTTGTCCCCTGTTTCTTCGGCCTCGACCATCATCCCGATACTCCCTTGATAGGCTAATGACCAGCTTGTCTTCCATTAGGTTGTATGCTTCGTTGGTGGTTTTGTACATGAAATCTCCTCCTCCAGCTAGATCCAATTCGTTTTGAGACTCCTTGGTTAACTCGTAGAAGAAAATTTCAATGATATGGTCCTTGCCCAGTCCGTGACCATAACAACTCCGCAGCAACTCCTTAAGTCTGGCCCATGCTTCAGTGGAAGTCTCTCCATCTTCCTGTCGGAATCCTCTGATATCTCTGAGTAATTTCCTACCCAAGGCGGGTGGGAAAAATCTTTTGATGAAAGCCTCGCGCATTTGCGTCCATGTGGTTATTGAATTTTCATTAAGCTCCTCGAACCAAACATTCGCATCTCCGGTGAGAGACGAAGGGAATAACCTCAGTTTGACAGGATCGCCCTTGCCTTGACCATATTTGAACATCTCACACAGCTCGTTGAATTTGGCTACGTGTTTATGCGGATCTGAATTGTAACGCCCATCGAACGTGTTGTCTTGGATCATCTTGAGATGGTGACCATTGACAACAAAGTCATCACCCAATTCCGGGGTGGTGATTGCCGACCCTCGGGTGGGTGGCACCGCTACAGCTGCGGCACGTCGGTTCATTGGTGTATCCAAAGGGTCCATAGCTGGTTGTGGTTCCGGTTTGTCTTCACAAAACACTTCTTCGACCTCTGGTTCTGAATCGCTTCCTCCGCTTTCTGACGACGCAATGTCTTCAAACTTGACGGGTGAAACTTGATCAAAATTGGGTGGTGTCTGAAGTGATAAATTGCCTCTTCTCCTGCCTCGTCTCTTTGATACTCCTGGGTTTGACTTTGGACTCGCGAGTGGTAATCCCGAAGCCCTTGTGTTCATCAACTACCTGAAATACCTGAAAAGACAAAAAACAAGAAAAGCGTAAAACGTACCGGTGTTATAACAATTAAAAGTAACTTCTAAGTAAATAAATACTCAAAAGGATCGTATTACAAATTCGAAACAAAAACGAAAAATCAGTCCCCGGCAGCGGCGCCAAAAACTTGATGTGTAAAATCGAGTCTTAAATTTAACCGACTATTTCACGCAATTACATACTTATAGGCAGTGGACCTATTCGTATGTAATATAGTTTAATAGTAAGTATAGGTTCGTTCGCAGGGACTAATTTGTTTTTATATTCGAATAAATAATACTAAGAGTATTTGGGGGTTTTTTATCGTAACTAAAATTGCAAGTAATTAGTAAAAAGAGTGATTAATTAAAATCGAGCGAAAAGTAATTGATTAGATCAAATAATAAAGAGAATACACTTGTTTGACACTTCACCTATTTTCCGTTAATTTTACGAGATCGATTGTTGTTTCAACTTCTAAGATATAATAAAAGTCCTTCCGAATCTTTTATTAACTTTAATTATCTCTACTTACACCGTTCCTTCCGAATACAGTTATAAATATTAATAATCAAACAATAAGTATCAAGCCTGTTTTTAGTGATTTAACCTTATAGAGTTTCCTTCCGAATAACTCCTCTAATTATCAAGTCCTTCCGAATCTTAATACTTAGACCTACTCACTTAAACTTAATTACCTAAGTTGTTATTACTAAGTCCTTCCGAATCTTAATAATTTTAAATCGATTATAGACCGACCGATTATTTCATAAAACTTATCTAATCTATCTAGATTCCTTCCGAATACCTAGAATGTTGATTAAACAAATTATATATAAACAACTATGATAACATATTAAAATTTAAGCAAATAAGGATCGACGGTTAAACACAAAAACATAAAACAATCGAAAACGTTAAATAAACATCAAATAGGATCCGTTGTTCAAACAAGCATAAAAGAGACTTAGCTACTCATGATCAGGTCTGAAAAAGCAATTAAATTGTTAGAAAGCATACTGGAAAAATAATGCAAAACAAGAAAAGAACAAACGAGGAAATTCGCCGAAAGTGTCGTGATCGCCGATTGCCGAAAATATGATCTTCCTTGCCTTGAAACTTGCTTCTAAACTTAATAACAGCTCCAGAGACGTGAGAATAATAATGAATGAATTTCTGGACGGATTTGGTGTTGTATTTATAGGCAAAATCAAGGTGGAAATCGTATTCGACTAGAACTCCAATTACTTGTAATTATCCTCTAGGTGCGCAGCACCGGGCTATTTCCGTGTCCAAAACCAACTCAAATTCCTCTGGTGCGCAGCACCCATACCCCAGGTGCGCAGCACCTCCTTAGCTTCTCCGTAATCTCGTCATTTAAGCTCATTTCTTCACTCCTTTCCACTTCCCGATCATGTAAACCTGTAAAATAGATAAAAACACTTTTCCACACGATTAAATGTAAAAACCTATCCTATCCATCATGTTTACTATGAAAACCGACACAATATCGCATAGAAATATCTATATAAATATGCGATATCAACCTCTGCAGAAGTCAACTTCTTTGCATCATCTTTGACTTGATAGTTGTTCCTTTGGTAATTATTGTTCATCCTCGTAGGTGCTCTACATTCTCTAGCAAAGGGTCTAAGCTCATCAGAGTTGAAACACTTCACCTTAGTCTTATCAAATCCAACCTTATCTCCATTATCCTTTCTAAAATTGTTTCTCTCAGTCCTCTTAAAAACTCTGTTTGCTCTCACACTAACCATTTCCATTTTCATTTAAAATCAATTTCTTCCAAGTTATCAGGATGAATCTGCTCAAGATCTTCTCTAGCCAATTTGTGTCGAACTCCCAGCTACAAAATCTTCATAGCTTGCCGCAAAAGCTCTGTAAAGCACATCTTTGTCCCCTAAACCATTCACATTCATTCCACTCATACTAGAGTTCAAACTAGAAGACCGGTATGCACTTGTTTCATCATTTTGACTAGAAAAACCTCCATAGCTATTACCATTGTAACCAACAGATGCCTGATTTGGAGAATGAAAGTTTCCAGAATAGCAATTACTGTGAGACTGAGCTTGACTTGACTAATGAGTTGTATTCACAGGAACTTGAGCTTTCAGAGCACATCCATAACCATTGCTTGCTTGCTTCTTAACATCTAACTTCATATCCACTTCATAAGACTTTAAAATCCCTATCAACTCCATCAAAGTCATAGTATTAAGATTAGCAAGTTCGTTTGATAATCATTACTTGAACTGACCATTTGGTAAGTAGTGAACTCAACAATTTTTTACAAATATCGTTATCCTTCATTACCACTCTTGCACTCTTCAGATCACTAATCAACAACGTATACCTACTCACCTTCTTAGACAAGGTTTCACCTCTCACATACTCAAATGACTCATAGAGATTCTTCACCATATCCTTCTTTCTCTCCTTCGACTCCAAACTTTCTTCATAACGTAGCTCCATAGCATCCATCAACTTCTTAACTGAAGTACAATCCTTAAAGTTGTTATAGATCTTTGTAGGTAAAGCTTGAATCACAGCTCCTAATGCACGAAAATCTCTATCTATCAACTTGTTATCAGCTTCAGTATATCTCTCAGGTTCAACATCAACCATTTGAGTACCACCAGTTTCTTGTACCATAGGACAATGAGTTCCATTAACAATTGAATTCCAGAGTTGTACCTCGATGTAGTATATGAACACTGATATCTCTCAATTATATATATATATATATATATTTATTCGCGATATTTATTATGTTTTTAATCTAAAACGTGATGGATAGGCCTCGTTATACTTACATTTTTGTGTAAAAGTATGTAATTAGGTGACAAGCATTGGAATGGAGAATTAACCTCAAGAATTGCCAAGATAACGCAAGGAAATGAGCAAAACACAAAACGGTTGTGGTCTAGACCACCACTACGTCGCAGTGGTACTGACGGCGGCACAGTTGGTCAATTTCGGGCAGTTTTATTCTTTTATTTATGCCATCAATTATTTGGTAATGAAAGGGTTTATTTTGGTGGTTATTTTACTGCACTTGATGGACATTATTATCCTCATTACTACCATCAATATAATCATCATCATCATTCTCATTACGAAGGGAAAAAAAACAATCGATTTGGGAGAGGAGAGGACAACAATTATTGGATTTTGGGGGAGGATTCTTGAAGAAAAATCAATCAAGCATAAATTTTTATCCCAATTTCGATTGCAACATCTATTACTTTCGGTCACCATTTTAATTTTGGTATTTTTACTTTGGAATTTCATTAAACACTTTGTATAATTATGAACTTTTCTTATTCATGTTTAATTTTAATTATGCGTAGCTAATTACTTTTAACGTTTGCTTGGATATGTGATCGTTTGATTGAATAATTTTGAGTATGAAATGTTTGATAGGTGTGTGTTTCGTTAATTGGGGATACATTTGGGTTTAACCTTTAATTGTATTATTAGATTGTGTATGTTCTTTATTGGTAAACAAAATCAGGTATTTGAAAATAACTCGGGAATGTACTAAAATAAAGAATGAATTATTGAATCGGTCTATAGTTGATAAGATTAGGTATTCGAAAGGAATCGATAATAGTAATCGAAATAACTAAGTTTAAACACATGTGCTAGTTTATAAATAAGTGAAATCGGTTTATTAATTAGTAAACTATTCGAAAGGAATTTTAAAGATTAATTCTCACACATCGGCTTGATTCTTTATGCATTATTATTTGGGGTGTTAACCATATTCGAAAGGAGTGATTGCACGGTTGGATAATCGTAGAAATCCGGTATTCGAAAGGAACTTGGTTTTACATAAGAAGTAAATCAACATTTCATTACTTAGAAAATGTCATACCTTCGTGAACGGTGCAAGCAAATGTCTCTTTAATCGTGATATAAAACAATCGTTAAAAAGTCACTTTAGTTAAATTACAAAAACCCCCACTTTGTTACTTGTTTATTTGTTTAACTTAAACTCTTAATTTACATTAGTCCCTGTGTTCGAACCCGAACTTGCCAAAAATATACTACAACCGACAAGGGTACACTGCCCGGTGTTGTGGTCTAGCGTAGGTATTTGGGAAGACTAGATTTAACACATCAAATTTTTGGCGCCGCTGTCGGGAACTAGATAATTGAGAGTTTAGTTATTCATTTTTCTTTTGTTTATTTGTTAGATAGATTTCACAGTATTTTCTTGTTTGTGTTGTGATTTTCAGATTTTTGTTAGGTGGTGGATGAACACGAGATCCCAAGGTAAACACATTGTTAGCCCATTTTTCGATCCGAAAAAGATTTTGAGGAAACAAGGTGTTAAAGCGGTTTTATATTCCGAAGGAGAGTCTTCCGAGTAGGAAGATATCATTTTGGAGAGTAAGATGTCGGATGACGTAGGAGGAGCCAATATCATCAATAATGACCTGCCGGTTAACCCATTTGATATACCAATGATCAATCGGAACCGAATAGTCCCACTCACTCAAGGGTCGGCGATTGTAGCACCAAATTTGGGAGATGACTTTTCCTTTAAAGGTCATCATTTGAAGATGGTTCAAGAGAGTTCGTTTGATGGTAATTCGAAGGCTGACCCGCATAAGCATATTGCCACGTTCATGGAAATATGCAAAATGTTCAAGTATGGTGTTGGTATGGAAGAGGGTGTAATGCTTAGCTTGTTCCCATCATCTCTAAGGGGAGAATCTAAGCCATGGTTCAATAAGTTGGAGCCGTATTCGATCGAGATGTGGGAAGAGTTGAGGGAATTATTTGTGACCCATTTTTATCCGCCCATCTTGGGTAGAAAGTTGTTGAATCAAATTTGGAGTTTTTCACAATGGGATAACGAGACGATTACGGAAGCATGGATAAGACTTAAGGATCTTTTGAGGAGTTTCCATGGACACGGGTTGGATCGAGAGCAAGTAATAAACATCTTCTATAACGGGTTGGATAATCGTTCTCAACACGATTTAGATTTCGCGGGTCGTGGAAACATCTTATATAAATCACCCAATAAGCCTTGACCAAGTTCAACCGGGGATAGATAGAGACATAATTAATCGTAATAGAAAGGTACGGGGAACGGTTTCTCAAATCGAAGGTGGTAGTGGAAGTGGAAGCTCGGAAATTGTGAACGAGATCAAGTCGTTATCGGAGAGGATGGATAAACAGATGGGTCGGTTAGAGAAGGATGTGAATTTGGGTAGGAACGGATGTAGAACGGATGTAGAACGTGTGGAGGGCTACATTACTCGGAGGAATGTGATCGAAACCAAGGGAATTATCAAAACCGAGGTGGGAATTTTGGTTATGGGGACCAACAAAACCGAGGGTCGAGAAACAAAGAAGAAGATGCAAGTTTGAAGGACATGATGAAAGAATTCATTCATGTTCAAAATCCGAAGAACGAATGTATTACAAACTCGTTGAAGGTGATGAATGAAAAAATCGAGCAAGGGCATAGAAATCACCAAGCGGGCATGCAATACTTGGAGCGAAGGTTCGAAAGGATGAATGAGCGATTTGCGAAGCAAGCAACGGGTCAATTGCCAAGTAACATACAACCGAACCCGAGACCTTCAAATAATCAAGGTGGCCAAGGTTCGAGGTATCAAACGCCTAATCAAAGGAACGAGCATGTAAATGCAATTACTACACGATCGGGTTTCAGCTACGTGGACGAAGATGAGCAAAACGAAAACGAAACAAACTGCTTAACTGGGCACCACTGCACCGCAGTCAAGCCCACTGTGACGCAGTGGGGGTTCAGACGACAATTTTTTGTTTGGAACTCAGTTGGGTGCGACGCAGTCAAGTCCATTACGTCGAAGTGGGATCCCAGACCCCGAAAATGACCGAGAAGTTGAGATAGAACTGGAGGATCAAGTGGGGGATGACCCAAAGGTCCAAAGTGAAGGTAGGGCACCTAAACCGACCACAATTCCATCAACCAAAGCGTACAATCCGAGAATCCCTTACCCTCAACGTTTGATGAAGAAGATGATGAAAGAAAAATACGGTAAATTCTTAGACTTGTTTAAATCCATTCATGTTAATGTGCCTTTGGTTGATGTGATAGCAGGTATGCCCAATTATGCTAAGGTCGTCAAGGAACTTGTGAGCGAGAAGGGGAAATCAATAGAGGATCAAGTGGCTTACTTGAACGCATAATGCTCGGCAATTGTGAAGAACACCAAACTTCCACCTAAGCTAAACGGTCCAAGGAGTTTTCTAATAACTTGTACTTTTAGTAAAACTTATCATTGCAATGCTTTAGCGGACTTGGGGGCTAGTATAAATCTAATGCCGTATTATTTATATGCAAAATTGGCTTTGGGGGTTTTAAAGCCAACAAAAATGAGCATTAAGCTAGCTGACCAAACTTTTCAATGCCTGTTTGGCATTGTAGAAAACATTTTAGTACAAGTAGAAAGATTTGTATTTCCCGTTGATTTTTTGGTATTGGAAATAGAAGAGGATAGTAAAGTTCCTCTAATTTTGGGTCAACCGTTTTTGAACACCATGGATGCTATCATCCGTGTGAAAAGGAGAGAAATTTCATTGGGTGTGGGGGACGATAGGGAAACATTTTCTTTTCACAAAGCTAAGAAACATTCATACTCCACCGATGAAACTTGTTTTAGGATAGATGTTATTGATAATGACATGTGTGACCTTAAATTGCAAGACTTTCTTGAGGTTGAAGAGTTGGATGAAGAACGAGAAGAGAAGAGCTTGGACTTAGAACTAGAGGAACTCCTTGGAACGGGTATGGGAGATGTGGATAGTACTATCCATGGAGACATCACTCTAGAAGTTTTTGAGAGGATGTTTGATCTAAGTGTGGACCCTATTTTTACTAAGAACGAGACCGAGGATGTAGGAGGGAAAGAATTGGGATTTGACAAAAAGGGTGGAGAAAATAACCATGGAGGTACTTAACGGTGAACCTTGTGTAAAGCTCAAATTCGATAAGTACTCACTTCCAAAGTTGAAAGGTATACCTAAAAACTCCGTTGCTTTTATTTGTTTTCTAACTTGTTTGGAAAAATAAAAGGTTTTGCAAGGTAAAGATGACAAAGATGAGGAGCCCTTTAATTGTAAGGATTTTACATACGGGAAATCGATTGGGGATTGTTTTGAAGGAAAGGAGTATGGGAGAGAGGGTGTCTACTTTAGACAACACGGAGATGGTTCGATCATGCGGGAAACCTAAGAGTGGCATGATGCATGGGAAAATTTTCGTAATGAGCTCGATGATTCTAATGGGGAGATTCTTTATGATGATTATATTTGTATGTGTGTTGGAGAATTTGATGTTTTAAGGAGTTGGCACGAGGAAGGAAATATGGGGAAACTTCGATTTCAACATTAGTCACGATAAAAAACAAGCGCTTTACGGGAGGCAACCCGGATTTGCTTATCTTATCTTTTCTTTTATTTTCGTATTATTTGATGTAGGCTTTAGTTTCTAGTTTGGAACACATTCGAGATAATGTGGGAATTAAGTATTGGGGGGAATCACGAGAAATTTGCTAGTTTAATTATCCCTCTCATATCCATCATGTGTTATTTTGTCCCGTTTGAGTCTAATAATAAATAAATAAAAAAACGCTTAAACGTAGTTTAGGGAAAATGATAGGGGCTCATACATTTAAATTCATTCCGGTACATCAACGTGAAATTGTTAAGGAACATCTGTTGGTAGTAAAATACTTGTAAATAAGAGTTTAGGTTTTCCGACTTTAGTTCCTTGAATTTCTCCGAAAAATCTAAAATTCGGATAACCGCTAGATATCCTTAGTACGGAGCCCTTTTAGTACTTGCATCCTCTCGGGGGTAGTTGGGGACACTTAGATATCACTTAATCCCGAAAAGAGTTAGAGGTGAAGAAAAAGGCCATAGGTATTTCCCGTCAACAAATTAAACTCATCCTCACTATAACGAAGAATCAAATCCCGTTATAAAAACGTTCACTTCAAAGAAAATATAAATTACAAATCTGTATTATTTGAAGTGAACAAAGTGAGAGGCAAGCAAAATGCAAAGACTAACCGATAATTCTCAAAGGAAAAAGATTATGTGATATTTGAGTATCCCCCGAAAGCATAGGCATATGGGTCGGTCCAATGGTAGGTTGATCGCTCCAACTTAGGTCGGTGAGTTTGCGAAAAGGGGTGGTTATTTGGACAAATCTAAACTAGGGGTTAGAATGGGAATTAACTTTTGAAAAATTGCGGTTTTGGTTACTTAAGTAATTTAGTAGCATTTGATTTTCGTAGTGGGTTTACGATCTTGGAATTTCACGCAAATCTTTAATCATTAATGTCGGAATGTAATTAAATGTATGAGCCTATGATTCCTTGACTTTTATTAAGTTGTTTAATGTAAAATGAATTAGAGTTTATGAAGGATTTGTTTGAGGGAAAGCAAATGGTTAAGTATCTAAAACGTGATGGATAGGCCCCGTTATACTTACATTTTTGTGTAAAAGTATGTAATTAGGTGACAAGCATTGGAATTGAGAATTAACGTTTATAATTGCCACGATAACGCAAGGAAAGGAACAAAACACAAAACGGTTGTGGTCTGGACCACCACTGCGTCGCAGTGGTGCTGACTGCTGCGCAGTTGGTCAATTTCGGGAAGTTTTATTCTTTTTTATATGTTATCAATTATTTGGTATTGGAAAGTTTATTTTGATGGTTATTTAACTGTACTTGATGGACATTTACCATCAATATAATCATCATCATCATTCTCACTAAGAAGGGAAGAAAAAACAATCGATTTGGGAGAGGAGACGACAAAATTCTTGGATTTTGGGGGAGGGATTCTTGAAGAAACATCAATCAAGCATCAATTTTTATCTCAATTTCGATTGCAACATCTATTACTTTCGGTCACCATTTCAATTTGGGTATTTTTACTTTGGCATTCCATTAAACACTTGGTATAATTATGAACTTTTCTTATTCATGTTTAATTTCAATTATGCGTAGCTAATTACTTTTAACGTTGGATATGTGATCGTTTGATTGATTAATTTTGAGTATGAAATGTTTGATAGGTGTGTGTTTGGTTAATTCAGGATCCATTTTGGGTTTAACCTCTAATCGTATTATTAGATTGCTTATGTTCTTTATTGGTAAACAAAATCGGGTATTTGAAAAGAACTCGAGAATTAACTAAAATAAAGAATGAATTATTCAACCGGTCTATAGTTGATAAGATTTATCGGTATTCGAAAGGAATCGATAATATTAATCGAAATAACTAAGTTTAAACACAAGTTCTAATTTATAAATAAGAGAAATCTGTTTATTAACTAGTAAACTATTCGAAAGGAAGTTTAAAGATTAATTATCACACATCGGCTTGATTCTTTATGCATAATAATTTGGGGTTTTAACCATATTCGAAATGAGTGGTTGCACGGTTGGGTAATTGTAGAAATCCGATATACGAAAGGAACTTGGTTTTACATAAGCAGTAAATCAACATTTCATTACTTAGAAAAGGTCATACATTCGTGAACGGTCCAAGCAAGCGTCTCTTTAGTCTTGTTATAAAACAATCGTTAAAACGTCACTTTAATTAAAAAACAAAACCCCCCCATTTTGTTACTTGTTTATTTGTTTAACTTAAACTCTTAATTTACATTAGTCCCTGTGTTCGAACCCGAACTTGCCAAAACTATACTAGAACCGACAAGGGTACACTGTCTGGTGTTGTGGTCTAGCGTAACCATTTGGGAAGACTAGATTTAACACATCATACGTTTTGAAACGAAGCTTCCACGTTATGAAGTCAACTCCTAAAAGAAACTTAGGAGGTCTTCCACCGGATCCATTCCCATAGTCGTAATTCACAATTGGAGCGGCCATATTACTACCAGAAAATATGAACAGATGAAAGAAATTTTAAATCGGAGGAAAAAAAACATATATACATTTCAAATTATTACATAAGCCCGTTATATAAGATATTTTTAATTTCCTATTCTATGTTCTATGTTCAACGTTTATATATATATATATATATATATATATATATATATATATATATATATATATATATATATATATATATATATATATATATATATATATATATATATATATATATAGATTGGGGTTCAAAATGGGATCTCTAATTTTCTAGAGATCCAAGGATCCACTTTTTAACCACAAGATCACCTAAAATTTGTGGCTGAGATTAAAAGTGGGCTTTAAATGAATTATAAGTAAAATACACGGAGGGGCAGTTTAGTCTTTTGACCTTTTTTTTTTTACTCACACGCCTCACTTCTCTTTGCTCTGGATCTCTTAACAAAATACGCCACTAAAACCGATCTAAACCTAGTCATTTTTTAACCGAATTTTTTCGATTGAAAACCGAATCAAACTCTAATTCGTCAATTATTCATAGTTTTGAGATCACAACACTTGTTTTTGTCGAAAAAATCGTTTAGAAAGAGGTAATTTTTCGACATGAAATGGTTTTGATTTTTTCTTTTTTAAAGTTGTGTTTTTTCTTTTGATTTTAGTTTTTATTCTTCTTTTTATGTTTAATTTTAGTTTTATTTTGTTATTTATATTTTATTTGTAACATTTTTTTATTTTTGTTGTTTTACATGTTTTTTGTGTAGGTTTAAAGTTGTTCATATCATCAAATTCTTCCGTTTTGGCATGTCATCTATAGGTATTTTTTTGATTTCTTTTTCATCTGTTTTAATTGGTTTTTGTTTTTAAGTTATATATTGTGTTTTTATATTTTTGGTTTTTTTTTTGTGGTTTATTCAGTTACATGTGATTTTGCTTGTTTTTAATTTTTTTTTCGTTCTTTTGTAGGTCGTACTCGTAGAAGTGAACGAATATTCAAAAAATATGGGTTCAGTAAATATAAAAACACACCCAGTACTCCTATTGTTATCGATAATCCTGTTGAAATCGACAACATGAGTACGGTTGGTGAAGATGTTGTTAATGGTAATGTATCCAGTTTTTGTGTTTATCTTTTTATATGATGTTTTTGGTTTCATTTTTCATGAATCTGTATATGTAGTTACATGTGTTTCTGCTATTTTTTTTATTTGCAGCTGAAGTTGGTAATGTTTTTCCGTTAATGCTGTTTCTTACCCTCCGATTGAAGGACAATCTTCTTGTATTGATAATGTTGATGATACTTTTGAAAAAGGAAATTCGAATGCTTTGAATGGTAATCTTTGTTGTTTTTATTATACATGTTTTATTAGTGGTGTTATACATTTGTCATTATTAGTTCATTATTTTATTTTAATTCAAAAGGAACGGTTTGTATTCCGTTGCATGAACTTTGTTTTTTTTATTTTTTTAAATATAGGAAGTCATGTTTTTCTTGGATACAAAGAGACGAATGTTGATGACACTACTGCTAATGAGTTTCCTTTAACGGATAATCAAATAACATACGGACGAGGGGAAGATACTGATTCTCAAAGTTTTGATAAAGATACTCATAATAACCACATACCTTTGCTAACCAGTATTCAAGATGTTAGTTAATTTATACATTCATATCTACTTAGTGCGTTATAATGGTTATAATAATGATAATCATTATTTTCCTGTTATTAGGTTTCTGGTGATTTTTCTTTACCATCTTCAGAACCTCTTTCAATGGCGTCTTTTCCACATGGCAGAGAAAGAAGAATACATTCTCTCCCTTACCATTTATATGTTAATCAATCACGCATTTTATTTTAATCAAGTTTTATGTTTGCTACAAATATAGAGGATAAGAAGTACACAAGAAGTAAGGTTCTTGAAGAAGTTAAACATTTGATTGAAATTTCAGACAAGAAGAAATCTGTTTTTGGTAATTGTGTTTTTTCTTTTTTAATGAAATTCCATATTTATTTACTTAGTTCACGTATTCAATATCACTTGTGTTTTTTCTAAATGTTAAAGTAAAAAAGATTAAATTTTTATTTTTTTATTGAGTTTGTTATTACTAGTCCTGAATATATATTTTTTGAAAAAAAATGTAGGTAAAAAAACTGAAATTGGAACTTCATCATTTCGTCGTTTTTCAAGGAGTTCTGCTGCCTGTTTTATTGAATCTGATGTTTTGTCAAAAGGGAAAGGGGTTGTTTCTGTTAATAAGTCGACGTCTAAAAGGAAATCAGTTGGTGTTGGTGTTGTTGATGATTGTATTTTGGTAAAGGTTTCTAAACCGAAGAAGTTTTATCTATTAGAACTCGCATGTCCCCTCATAGTTTATTCATTGCATTGAATAATTTAAGTTTAGAACAGAAGATTTGTTTAAAACAAATGGGTTTTGGGGGGTTTATACAAGATGCCATGTGATGGGGTTCCTGTACATATTGGTCATTTTGTTGTCGATAATTTTAATCCAAGAAATATGATTTTGAAGTTGAAGAATGGTTTAATTAATATAAACGAGGGAGTTGTTCGTGAAATTCTTGGTATTCCTTGTGGTGGTTTGAATCTGTGTGATTTAAATGAACTTCCTTTGGACAATCGACCTTTTATTAATCACTGGTATTCTCAGTTTCCAGTTTCCATCTGGCAATAAAGTTCGTGCAACTGAAATTTGCAAAGCTATTGTCAATTCTTCTGAAGCGGGAATTCTGTTTAAACTTAATTTTCTGATGTTGTTTTCAAATACAATGGTTCGATGCCCTAGTTCCGGTTGTTGTGACGTTACAGTTTGAAGTTTGTTGACGAATCTGTTGATATTTCTGCTGTAAATTGGTGTTGTTATGTTTTAGACTCTTTGGCTCTTAGTAAAAGTGGTTGGGACAAATATGGAAGCGGTTTTTATGGTGGTCCACTTACTTTTCTTGTTGTAAGTTTTTTTCTTTTCTTTTTCATTCTTATTTTCTATTGTTTTATTGTTATGTTACTTAATAAATTTTGGTTTTTATATATAGCTTTTGTATCTTGATTATGTGAAATTCGATTTGTATGATATACCTCGTGGGAGACCGGCAATTCAATCTTGGAGTATGGATAAAATGAGGACTAGGCAAGAGCTTGAAATGAAAGAAGGAGGGTTTGGGATTTGGGATTTGCAACCTGATTATAACGAGTTGATCATGAACGAAGATGTTGCTGTTGATGTTAGTTTTTTTTACTCTTTTTTTTTTCACTATTTGTTTCAATATTTATTCTTTTCTGTTTTTTTTGTTATTTTGATTTTTTTTGCTTTACTTTCTTTTAGCATATGGTGCGTAAACTGCAGTCGAAATTTTCCGTTTTGTTGGATGATAAAGATGATATATTTTCATCTTTACAAGAAGCTGTCCACAAATTTCTTCTTCATCCAAAAATATTGGATTTTAAAGAGTTGTTTAAGTCTTTTTTTTGTGTGATGATGATGATGTTGAAGATGCAGTTGAAGGAGGTGTTTATCGTTAAAGATGTAGGTGATGTTGGTCAAAATTAAACTTAAGTTGTTCTTGTTAAGTAGTTGTTTGTTGTTAAGTAGCTTATGTAGCTGATGTATACTATTTGAATACTTTTTAGAATTCCTGGACAAGTTCTGACCAACCTTTCGTAATATTTTATGTACGTGCTTTTTTATGTAGATCAACTCTTTTGTGTATGTCTAATATTGCAATTATTTGTACTATTTGTGTATTGATCATCATGTGATTTGATCATCATATAGATACGTGTTTATTATTATTACAGGTTTCGTTAAGAAACAATAACCAATTACATGTGATTGTAACTAGGTTCGTTTCTTTTGCTTAGATATTATACTTATAAATGACCTAATAAACCTGTTTCACATTCATCACAAAAAATTAAAGCGTAAATTTACTCAAATAGCATAAGCCAAGGTTTATATTACCCTACTTCGTCAAACTTTTTCTTTTACCTTTTTATTTACTTTTTATTATTTTATTTTTTCTTCCGAAAATCACATTTGATTTTCAACCTTACTTTTTAAAAATCACATGTGATTTTCAATCTACAAATCTTTTATGGGTAAAATCACGTTTGATTTTAAAAATTTATTGATTATTTTTTACTAAAATCACATGTGATTTTTAACCTACAAAATATTTTGCTTATAAAATCACATGTGATTTTCGAGAAACAAATTTTTCAAGTGTGACTTTAAAATTTATAAATTTTGGTTTTTGAAAATCACATGTGATTTTCGACAAAAAAAAAAAAATTCACGTGTGATTTTAAAATTTATAAATTTTGGATTTTGAAAATCACATGTGATTTCAATTTTTTACAAAAAAATCACATGTGATTTTGAAAAGAAAAAAAAAAGGTAAGTAAAACATAGCAAACAAACAATCGAAGACCAAAGTTTATTCAACACAAGCAAAGATAAGCCAATTTATTAAAATTCCTGTCATCAAGTGACAGGAACATAATCACGATTACAAACACAGGAAAATTCAACACAAGCAAACATAAGACAAACAAATCGAAGACCAAAGTTTGAAAACCAATCGAAGACCAAAGTTTGTTTGTTCCACATTGAAAACTCTTCATCTTACTAGAATTCTTCCACATTGAAAACCAATCGAAGACCAAAGTTTGTTTGTTTCAAGGTTTTTGTGAAGAGCAACATAGTCCCACATCGCAACCCATTTCTTTTTCTAAATCTATTCCATTCACCATTGATAGTTACATGGCTAGTTGGAACATTCCTTCGTGGGTCGGGGTGTGTTTGCATTTCGAACATCCTTTTGGTATCATTGTCGGTGAAAACAATTTCGCATTCTTGATATTCAGTAAGGTTATATTCCCTTACAAAGTATGCTGGTATTGTCTGCAAAAAATGACATAGTTGTTGTTTTTTATATACACAACATATATTAAAGTTAAACCATGATATTATGAATATATATTACTTACCACTCTTCCCCTTGTGACTTTGTTGCGATCAAGTTTAATGGCAAAGCAATCTTCTGGCATTTTTTTGATTTTCTGTTGTACTCCTATGTCTTCCATATACATCATTTATATAGGCAATATGATGGTTTAAAAAGCTAGTTGTTTTCAATGCTATATGTGTAGTCTACATAATAAAGCAAAAGCTATAAATGCAGGAATCTATCAATTTTGTGTTGTCTAATCCTATATACATGTGTAGTCTTAAATAGAAATAGTCATACAGTATATAGAATCACGTGTGATTCTTTTCACAATCGATGCAGTATTTTCTCAATTGTCCAATCGTACATGAGTAATGTGAAAAAGAAGCATGCAAAATCACGTGTGATTCCTCTAGTCAAATATATCATAATATTCACCTAAAAACATTCTCAAAAGAAGGTTATTTTACATATCATAACATTCTCAAAACATCCTTTATATAGGCAATATGATGGTTAAAAAAGCTAGTTGTTTGAAATGCTATATGTGTAGTCTACATAATAAAGCAAAATCTATAAATGCAGGAATCTTTCAATTTTGTTTGTCACTGTTTTTTATACATGCTTTTTGTGTAGTCTAATCCTATACACATGTGTAGTCTTAAATAGAAACAGTCATACAGTATATAGAATCACGTGTGATTCTTTTCACAATCGATGCAATATTTTCTCACTTGTCTAATCCTACATGTGTAATGTGAAAAAGAAGCATGCAGAATCACGGGTGATTCCTCTAGTCAAATATATCATAATATTCACCTAAAAACATTCTCAAAAGAAGGTTATTTTACATATCATAATGGGAAATTATTTCAAAAGAAACTCCCAAACCATAGTTTAATCATTTTTACAAAGATAACCCAGCTTTAATTTTTTAGCAAATCAAAGTTCATGTTTCAAAATAACAATCACGCGTGATTGTGCTAGTCTTCGAAAAGTTCCCTTGCATTACGTTTTTTCAGAGCATTTTTGATTCATGGCATTCTTTTCAGCTTCTGGTTTCTTGTAAAATTCTTGTAAAATTCTTCAGCAAGACTTAGGAATTCAGATTGTTTGGCATTAATATTTGATAAAAGCAACTTTGTCGCAAATTTCCTTCTAAGTTTTAGAAGCTGCTTAGACTACTGTGTTCGATCATTAGAGATGTCACATTTCCATTTGTTGATTTCTTCACCCATGTAACTTTCCATATGTAGCATCACAAATACTCCGCAATCCTTGTTATTAAATTTTGTCCTCCATTTCATCTCGGCTCTTTCAATTTTACTAAAATTCAACTTTCCAATTTTTTTGTAATTCATCCTATCAAGATGTTCGGTAACGAGTTGATGCTGTAAAAAAAGAAAAAAAAAAAAACAACATAAAAATTAAATTAAAAACCTAAAAACTTGTTAAATTTACATGATATAAAGAAAAGGAAAAAATATATATAATAATATCTAATGATATTTACTTACCAACATTGAAGGGACTCTGTCATATCTATCAAATTCACCATTCTTACTAATTTCAATTAGTAGAATCTTCGGATACTTTAAGTTGTAACACATAACAAAGTAATGCTCTGATTTACATATTGGGAAGAATACCTGTCAAAAATAATTCAAATATTAAAACAAACAAATTAAAAATGAACAAATAAAGAATTGTTCATAAATAATAAAAAATATATATGTACCAAGTCAATGTCCTTAAACGACAGAAGCTTCTTATCATTCTTCATAGCGAGTTCCAATTTTTCGATGAACATTTCATTTTTAGCTTCTTCTCTAATCTTCATATCCATGAAAATTCTTGTTTCCTGGACAACAACAAAGTTGTATTTAAAACAAATTAACAAAACATGATAATAGAAAACTAAATAACATTTAAAAAGATGAATTTTAAAAATTCAAATTAAAAACTTACAAAAGTGTCTGTCTTGAAGAAATACCGACGTAATGATCCATCACCTTTATGTTTTTCTTCATCATTTAGCATAGCAGACCAACAATTAATGACAACAACATCAACCCATAATGTAGGAGTTAACGTTTCCATTTGCAAATGTGAACACTCAGTTGAAGCATCTTCAGTTTGAAAAATAAATTCTCTGAAAGAAAAAAAAATATGTTATTCAAAAACTAATATTAAATCACATGTAATAAATAAACGTAAAAACAAATAAAAAACAATTTTAACTTTTTTTACTTACAAAGGAGGCCCATTCATAGCAAAAAGCGTATCAGAACATTTCTTCTCTATAGCTGAAATTGGGTTTTTGACATTAGTCTTACGATTATGATATGGTGATTTGTCATAACGAGCTACATGAGTGATACGTTTTTTTCAGCTTCAAAAGCAATTGATTGCAGAGGTACTTGGAACTCCATATTAACAATGTCCTTACAAGGAGTAATGATGTCAAACCCCGCTAAAGCGGAAACACGAGATGTGAAGAGCAAAGAATCATTTCACGGGCTATACTAAAATCAACGGTCCAAGTCATTAAATTAAAGTTGAAAAAGTACTGGAGTTCAAAAGGTACAACCAAGATTCAAAGTTTGAGACAATAACACACGGTAAAATGTTTTAATTAAAAATTCCCAAAAGTAAAGGTCTTCTTCCCGGGGTACACTTCACATAATTGGCTTGACCCGCCGGAGCAATGCACTTCATAACTTACGCTTAATTCCTGAAACATGAGATAAAGTGTTAACTACGAAGCGTAGTGAGTGAGTTACAGTTTATAAGTTTTTGACCAAAGTGTTCCGAAAATGTTTGACAAGTATATATAAGTATATACTTTTCTAAAGGAAAGGAGGCGGATAATCAATCGCCAAAAATATGTTTATACACTGTCGTAGAAGTTCAAGTCAAAGTTCAATGTTCGTAAAAGTTCAAGTTGTATGGCAAGCAGTAAGTGTAGGTAGTCATTACCTCAGCGGTGGATTAATCCACATGTGTAAGACAATAAGTGTAAGTGGTCATTACCTTAGCGGTGGATTAATCCAAATGTGTAAGACAGTATGTAGGCATATGCGTAAATAATAGTGACTAATGATCCTTGAATTGTACCAACCACTAAGCTTAATATAACGTAAGATTTTGCACACTAATCCGATTTTTGGTCAAGCACACGCCCCTAGTTTCAGTCTAAAGATCGAGTTCGTGAGAACTTAGTAATATGTACCCAGGTTGCTACCCTTAAGTAAGGAGTGACCGCTCCTAAGTATCGATACCCATATTTACTAACGGCTATTGTTAATAGTGTGTAGGGAATAGTTTCTAAAAAGTTGCGGGGCACTTTGTCCGTCCTTTTCTAAAATTTGGTCGTTTGTACTTACGACGTTTATATCCTCACCTAGGGTTTGCTCCAAATACAATCAAACTATCATTGTCTAATCAAATATCCAAAGAGGCAAACCTAGTTAGTCTAAAGTAAGCCAATCAGAATAGATGATATCGTCTACGCATATTAGTTTCGCAAGGTTTCCAAAATAGTTCCATAGTTCTCAAAGGTTCCAAAAGTTCAAAGAGTTGTAAGCTCATAAGGGTTCCAAAAATAGTTCATAAAGTTTCCAAAAATAGATTAATAGCTCAATAGTTCATAAAGTCTCCAAAAATAGATTAATAGCTCAATAGTTCATACAGTTCCCAAAAATAGATCATAAATGTTGCACGTTAGTTAAAGCGCGTAAAACAGTTTCACATAAAAGATATTGTTCACAAACGATTTTGATCTCATGTTTCCCCCAAAAAGAGTACTTAATATGTAAGAGTAAAGAGGGGTGTAACTCACGGATTGCGAAGACACAAAACTCGGAAATTGGTCGGAGCGGGAGCCGGGAATCACGGGACGCCTAATAATACCAAGGTAGTCCAAATGTTATTATCTTGTTATGTTTTATACTTAAGATAATATAAATAAGTTTTTAATTAAACTTTAAGTGTCAAGGTTAAGTATTGTCCAAAATAGTCCCAAAATGGTGAAAGTTACGTTTTTGTCCAAAATCCGATCTTTAACGTTTATTGTTATCATGTTATGAGTAATTTGGTCGCTGAAGTGGTGCGTATTTTCCTAATGAAATTTGGGCAGCGCTTCCGCGCCCAAATTGCATATCCAAAATTACAATTTCACTTCCGCTCACAAAATCACCTACAACACGATTTCTTATTAACCAAGTCCAATTTCAAGTCCAAATAGTCCATCAAAGTCATCAATATTCTAGTTTAGTCAAACTCAGTCCCAAGATGAAAGTTACGAAAAGTCAGCAAGTCAAACAAGTTCAAAACGTAAAAAATAAAGCATTTCGGGAAATCTGGTCAGGCCTGTGCGCCGTTGTGACCACTGTGACGGCGCACAGAAACCAGATTTCCACCCGCTGCGTCGTCCTGGTCATAGGGACGGCGCACAGGTTGTGTTTTCTTGATTTTTTGAGCAAAACGATTATTTTAGCCACGGATTTCGACATGCAAAAGGTCTAGACTTAATAAAACTTCATTTCCAGTGTTTCTAAAGTATTTTTATCCACAAAAACATAGATCTAAATACTATTTCGGTTAAAAATCGTTTTTGTACATAAAACGTTATAAATCTTTGTAAAAAGTCATTTTAAAAATTAGATCTTTCATGCAAGAGTTTGTTTGTATAAAGATAGTAGAATGACAGAAATCTACCGGAGGAAAAAGCTTGAATGTTGGTTTGGCCGGATTTGAGCTCCAAAAATCTTTACAAAAATGGTCCTCCACCGATTTGTTTTGCTTCCTCTTGCTTCTTTGGATGTTTTCAAACGATTTTTGATGGATAAAATGGGTGTTTGATGGCTGTGATTTACTGGGACAAGGGTGTCTTAGAGGGAGTTTTGAGAGAAAAGTTGTAAGTGTTTTTGTTTTTGATTATGTAAAAGTGAAAATGAAAAGGAAAGAAAGGAAACAATAATGAAAGGGGTTGGGGACTGGTAAGTGGCAGTAATGATGGCCTTTTCCCGAGTTTGATTGGGTTTGGTGGTGTGTAAAAAGAGACATGCAAAATTTTCAAAATTTTGCAAAGCTGGTCCTGGCAGGACGGCGCACAAGGCTTGTGTGCGTCGTCCTGGACCAATTTTGTAACAAATTTTGTGTTCTGGCTGTTTTTGTATTTTTGTCTCGTTGGACCTTTTCGTTAACTAAAGTTTTAATGTATGTTACATTATGAACTTAGGAAAGTTCATTAGGAGTTTTCTTGGTATTAGGACTTATATAAATTGATTTTGGTTGTGATTCCAATACTAGCGCGTTTCCGGTAATTGAACAGTTAAAGGCAACGGTAGGCAATAAAAGAGACGTAGGGCATAAAATGCACCTGGAATTGGACGGTTGTCACATTCTCCCGAGGTTGAAAGGAATTTCGTCCCGAAATTTAGTTCGTCCCATGGGGAAGAAGTGCCGCGGATCAAGGTGGATTCTCCTGACGGGTTTTGGTCCCTACGTCTTCACGCGGTTTTGGGATTACGTCGGGGGTTCCACCGAACTTAGAGATGGGAACACGGTTCTGCCTGGGTTGTTTGACATTGGAGTCAACAACTTAAGCGGTTCGGCAATGAGATCGGGTTCAGCATCGATTTGACCTTGTCTAGAGGGATGACGATGGTCTTATTCGATGAACACTCTTAAACGTGAGGCAAGGAACATATTCGGAACGTTTGGAGGGATCTGGGGGAGTTGATGGCGGTAAACAATCGGACCGGTATGTCCTAAAACTTGGTTTAGACCGGTGTGCCCAGGGCTCAGTTGCCGCATTTTCAGGAGCAGACTATCCCCGTCCATGGCGATATCTTGGGATATACTCTATCGCCACCCTGGGAATCGAGGGTTTTTCTTCTGGTTGGTCACGTAGCTCTTCTGCCGGGTACGGGATGCTTCCAGTCTTTCACGGGTAGAGGGAGACATCGGACCTTGCAAGTTGTCAATCGTCAGCTTCTAGCCGACAGAGCGGTGATCGACACTTGCGTCCATATAGAGTTTCGAAGCGTGCGCACTTAATGCTGGCATGGTAGCTGTTGTCATAGGTAACTCAACCAAAGGGAAGGTGAGTATCTCGACTCCCTACGAAGGCAACTATACATGCTCTCAGCATTTTTTTGAACGTTTGATCGTCCATTCGTTCTGACCGTCGGTCGGAGGGTGGTGTGAGGTGATGAGGTCTAGTCGCGTCCCTAGCAATTCTCTGGAGGGTACTCCGAAGAGATCGGGACGTAGATCGACTATCCTTATCGGATATGGTTGAGAGATGGGTTTCGATATTACGCCTTGACCTTGGAGCAAGTGAGGCACTTGGCTATATATAAGGCGATACTCTTATTTATGCCCTGCCACTGTCAATATTCTCTGGGATCCTTGTACGACAAGTCGGATCCCGGATGGATTGAGCACCGAAATCGGTGGCCCTTGCCGGAAATGAGTTTGCGAAGACTTTCGGATTTCAGAACTCATGCCCGGAGCTTGATGTAACGGGTTACGTGTAGCCTGAGTTCGAATTCCTTCGTGGTTGACTATAGAATCGGTGAAATGTTATTTTCGGGGCCATAATTCGCACTTCGGGAACTTGGCGCACAATTTCTGATCTCGGAGGAGTTCTAGAATGAGCTTGGGATGTTTCACATGATCTTCGTTGAGTAGGTGAGAACGTTGACCATGAATACGATCACTAATCGTCTAGGCACGGCCTACACACTTTGTTCATTAAGTCCATGGATACTACTAGTGTGTCGGCTAGGCCTATTGACAGAGGGGAGACATGTATTGCTTGCATCGAGTTTGGGGATGCGGTTTTAGAAATGTCGGTTATAATGTCGGTAAGCCGCACCCTGCAACTACTCGAATAGGTCATCGATCCTCGGGGGTGGTCATTGGTTCTTGACGGTGAGCTTGATAAGTTCGCGATGATCGGTGTACAGACGGAATGGTCCGTCTTCTTTTCTGATAGGGAAATTGGGGCTCCCCAGGGGAACGAACATGGGCGGATAGAATCGGGGTCTAGGAGTTCCTACAACGGCTTTGGCCGCCTTTGCATTTCGGGTGGTACTAGGCGGTAGGGTGTCTTGGCAACTGATGCTGTGCCGGGAGCGAGGTCTATTCGAAATTCCCACTTGTCGATTCGGCGGTAGCCCAGGAAAATTCTCAGGAAAGACTCTGGATGGTCCTTGACTAGGGAAATGTCTTGGACTCGGCTTTCCTCAGGTTTACGTTCGACGTCGTGCGCGAAGGATGCGTCCTAGTCCTTCTCGAGGTACTTGCGCATTATTAAGGAATACATGACGCGAAGTTGTCATCCAGGTGTGTCCTCCTGAACGACGGGAGTTTCACTTTCTGAATAGGAATACGGGTGAGTTTTTCGAAACGGACGATCTTGGCTCGAAAATGGGGTGACCATTCCATCCCAACGATAGCGTCAAAGCTTGATGGTTCGATAGGGATTAGATCGATAGAGGAAGGTTTTAGGCCAACGGAGTATCGGATATCCTAAGATTGTATTCGTAGCTTCGACTATTGACCGTTGGCTATTCGATAGTAAGCTACTCGCAAGAGCTTTAGGTCCTATGCTGATGAGGGGTCCAATTTCTAAGAAGGCAAAGTTTCTTTCAGATCCTGAATCAAATAGTATGGAAGAAATTGGTCATTGACAGAGAAAGTAATTTGGTCGCAGAAGTGGTGCGTATTTTCCTAATGAAATTTGGGCAGCGCTTCCGCGCCCAAATTTCATATCCAAAAATACAATTTCACTTCCGCTCACAAAATCACCTACAACACGATTTCTTATTAACCAAGTCCAATTTCAAGTCCAAATAGTCCATCAAAGTCACCAATATTTTAGTTTAGTCAAACTCAGTCCCAAGATGAAAGTTACGAAAAGTCAGCAAGTCAAACAAATTCAAAACGTCAAAAATAAAGCATTTCGGGAAATCTGGTCAGGCCTGTGCGCCGTTGTGACCACTGGGACGGCGCACAGAAACCAGATTTCCACCCGATGCGTTGTCCTGGTCATAGGGACGGCGCACAGGTCGTGTTTTCTTGATTTTTCGAGCAAAACGATTATTTTAGCCACAGATTTCGACATGCAAAAGGTCTAGACTTAATAAAACTTCATTTCCAGTGTTTCTAAAGTATTTGTATCCACAAAAACATAGATCTAAATACTATTTCGGTTAAAAATTGTTTTTGTACATAAAACGTTATAAATCTTTGTAAAAACTCATTTTAAACCATTAGATCTTTCATGCAAGAGTGTGTTTGTATAAAGATAGTAGAATGACAGAAATCTACCGGAGGAAAAAGCTTGAATGTTGGTTTGGCCGGATTTGAGCTCCAAAAATCGTTACGAAAATGGTCCTCCACCGATTTATTTTGCTTCCTCTTGCTTCTTTGGATGTTTTCAAACGATTTTTTATGGATAAAATGGGTGTTTGATGGCTGTGATTTACTGGGACAAGGGTGTCTTAGAGAGAGTTTTGAGAGAAAAGTTGTAGGTGTTTTTGTTTTTGATTATGTAAAAGTGAAAATGAAAAGGAAAGAAAGGAAACAATAATGAAAGGGGTTGGGGACTGGTAAGTGGCAGTAATGATGGCCTTTTCCCGAGTTTGATTGGGTTTGGTGGTGTGTAAAACGAGACATGCAGAATTTTCAAAATTTTGCAAAGCTGGTCCTGCCAGGACGGCGCACAAGGCTTGTGTGCGTCGTCCTGGACCAATTTTGTAACAAATTTTGTGTTTTGGCTGTTTTTGTATTTTTGTTTCGTTGGACCTTTTCGTTAACTAAAGTTTTAATGTATGTTACATTATGAACTTAGGAAAGTTCATTAGGAGTTTTCTTGGTATTAGGACTTATATAAATTGATTCCGGTTGTGATTCCGATACTAGCGCGTTTCCGGTAATTGAACAGTTAAAGGCAACGGTAGGCAATAAAAGAGACGTAGGGCATAAAATGCACCTGGAATTGGACGGTTGTCACAAATGAATGAAGGATCATCTTTTTCCATCACTTCTTTCCCTTTATCAACTCTTCCTTGTAACTCATCCGCTTTTGACTCACCCGCTTTTGACCCACCCGCTTCAACTTTTTGTTGCTTTTGCTTCACATCAACAGATGCTTTACCATCTTTTATTTCAACTTCCTTTCGCTTCACACCAACAGAAACTTGTAATACCTCTTGTTCTTTCGTGTTTAAAATTGTTGGATCAACAGCAAACTGTTTTACTTCCAATTTTTTTTTCATTCGGTTCTACACCATAGTCTTGAGTTATACCAAGAGAGAAAGTAGGACAAGAGTCTTTTACGATATCAAGATTACCACGCGATTCATCTCTATCAGTTCCACCGTCTTTAGCTTTTCCTAAACAAGTTGTTTGAACAAAACAAATTAGATAAAATGTCTTTTTTTCCCCCAACAACACATGTAATAACATAGTGTTGGCAAAAGTCGTCCGACCATGCCACCTGGGTGCCCGACTAGTCTGATTTTGAGGTGGTCCGACCCGACTTTAGCTTGAGACAGTCAAAAAAGTCGGTCAATGATAGTAAAAGTGTCAAATGTCGGTCAATGATAGTAAAAGTGTCAAATGTCGGGGTTTACCGGGTCAAAACTGTGTCAAATTGGGTCAACATCCGAGTAGTTCCTAATTATTCTCCGAGTTGGCTGACTAGTCTTTTAAAATGTCCTGACCGACTCGTCCCTACTAACGACTTTTTTAAACCTTGAATAAACATAATACAAATATAGAAAGTAGACTTACTGTTAAGTTCACTTGAACCTGATTCTCTATTCCGATACTGAGCTTGAACTTGACGGTCGATTGTTTGCATGACACTTGTCTGGTTGAAAAATTGTGTATCAGACACAATGATAGGGTTTTCTTCATTTTCGACAACATCACTAGATTTTTGTTTAGAAGATTCTTGATCCTTTAAAGCTTCTCCTAAAGAATTCATTACAAGAAAAGTAATTTGTTATTATTTTTTTTATTTAGGTTTTCTCCTAAAATCACATGCAACAAACATAATATAAATATTGAAAGTAGACTTACTGTTAAGTTCACTTGAACCTGATTCTCTATTCCGATACTGAGTTTGAACTTGACGGTCGATTGTTTGCATGACACTTGTCTGGTTGAAAAATTGTGTATCAGACACAATAGCAGTGTTTTCTTGATTTTCGACAATGTCACCAGATTTTTGTTTAGAAGATTCGTGAACCTTTAAAGCTTATCCTAAAGAATTCATTACAACAAAAGTAATTAGTTTAAATTATTTTTATTTAGGTTTCTCTTAAAATCACATGTAACAAACATAATATAAATATAGAAAGTAGACTTACTGTTAAGTACACTCGAACCTGATTCTCTATTCCGATTATGAGCTTGAACTTGACGGTCGATTGTTTGCATGACACTTGTCTTGTTGAGAAATTGGGTATCGGAAACAATCACATGTTTATCTTGATCTACAACAGCTGCTTTTTCTTCATGTATACCATCATATTCTGTTACTTCTCCAATGTCGATAACACCACGAGCTCCATCTATAGAAGATCCACCAACAGCTAAACAATATAATAGAAAAAAAAGATTTAGATAAAAGTTTTTTAATTTATTTTTCTCCCAAAAAACACAGGTGATTCACATTAATGAAATTAATAAAATGTACCTATTTTCAAGTTTTTGTCTATTTCATCAGGATCTACTGAATTTTCACCATCAACATTCAGTGGATGAATATCATCCAAAACAACATCAAGTTTTTTTTATCATCTTCTATAACAATATCATCTTTCATAGCTTCGTCATTTTCAAAAGAATCCTTTACCATTTCACCATCATCATCATTATTAAGATGTTCATAATTTGATATCGGGAATGTATATTCAAGTCCCTGAGATGACGATAAATCAATTGCAACATTTCTATTCTTCACTGAGTCATTATGTCCAACTTCTTCATAGTCATCATTTTTAGTTTGACCATTACCGCCAACAAAAATAGACTGAAATTTCACTTTATAAAGATTTATTTCTTCGTTATATGGGTACATTCTGGTAGCTTCTTCTAAAACAGATCCTATGTCGTTTTTTATTTCATCTAAAAATGACAACTTTGACTGTAGTTTTCTAACAAAATACTGCAAAAAATATTATTAATAGATATAATACAGATTTGTACAACTAAAAGTAGAAATAAATAAATAAATAAAACTATATTATATGTAGAAAAATTACCTCAGAAGAAAACTTCTCATTTTTTAGAGCTTCTCCAAATGGAGGTTCCATGTCTCCTCTGCCAAAACCACCTTCAAGGATTTCTGCATCTTATCTATCATTCATTTTTTGAGAATCCCAAGCGAGAATAGCAGGACGTTGTCGTGGCACATTTAATGTGTTACGCTTTACTGAATCCAATTACAAAAGCTGGTTTTATACAAATACATGAAAAACATATGTTAAAAACATACTCATTTGTGAAGAAAAAAAATACAATATAAATGTAAGATAGAAGTAAAAATTATTGTAAAAACAAACTTACAGTTAGGAATGACTGAGGTCCCACAAAAAAACTGGCTACGACTTTCTTCCAATCTTTTTTGCATACACGCAAAACATCCATTACTAACTTGCACCAGTTTATGTTTTTATTCTCTACCCCATTTGCTATGTAGTCCAAAATGTTAAGCAAACATGAACCCGACGGATGGCATTGAACCATAGTGTTCATGAACAAAACTAAAAAGTTCAACTTAAAATTTAATCCTCCTTCTCTAGAATGTGTAATTTTAGTACACACATCTCGTGGCCTAATCTTTGCCCCCTCTCCAAACTGGTTGTACCAATCAGCAATATACAGATCTCGATTTGAAACATGCTGTAACTCCTCCAATTCTCTTCCTCCATTGGGTATTCCAAGCATGTCGTGTATCAAGTCACATGTAATGTTAATAACATTACTCCAAATAGTTAATGTCATTTTTGATGGGTTAAAGTTATTTAGTACATACATGCCTAGTTTTCCAGGTAGGCCATCTAAAGTCATTCCACATAAGTTCCCAAACCCCATATCAAATAAGTCTGACTTCTGATCTGAACTTAAATCTTTAATTGCAGAATACAGTGACTTAGGTGACATTCTAGTCCTTAGGGATTGAAACTTAGTACTTAATACCTTAACTGATTTTGACAATCTTAGACTAACAGTTTCTTTTTCTGACTAATCTTCTTCGTTAACAGTTTCTAATTTATCCTTTGCACTTTGCTTAACTAAAAGACGTAATTCTGGTTTCTCTTCATTTATGTCTAGAGAAATTCGCTTGGCACCCCGATAGATCTTATTCTTCCTTGGTTTCTTTTTCACATCCCAGCTGTCTCGTTTTTTTCTTTTGTTTAGAACCCTCTTGACAGGAGATGTTTTATGCTTTCCGATGTAGCTGGCCAATGTTTGATCATTACTATAATCTAGTAATGGACCTACGTTAGACAAATAAAAAAATGAGTTAGTTTTTATTATTTGTAAATAATGAACATATGTATCAAATTTTTGTCATGTGTTAAGCTATATGTAAAGCAAGTAATACCTGAACTTGTGCTTTCGTTTTTTGGAAGATTAAGCATTCTCCCAATAGGCATTTCATCAAAATCAATATCTTCTTCACTCGATGATTCATCTTCTTTGTTGTCTAAATAATAATAATAAATAACAATAGTTATAACTACTTTTTTTTCATATAAACAAACTAATTTGTCAACAGACTAATGTTGTTTTCATAATCTAAGCCCATTTGCAGTTTATTTATCCATAATTTAAAGAGTACTTCAACCCCAAAATAATAATATCATGCAAATGAAATAAAAAACTTTGTTCCTGTTCAACAAATGAAGTATAAAATACATTTTCATAATAATGCTATTTCACTTCAATAATGAAGTAACCATTCACACAGTCACAAGTGATTTTCATATAAACAAACAAATTTGTCAACAGACTAATGTTATTTTCAAAATATAAGCACATTTTCATAAGCATAGCCACATTTTTTTTAACAACTATAGTAATTACTAGTTAATAAACATTTCTTCTACAAACAACTAAGATACAAACTGAACAAGAATAAGTTTTTATGGTTATTGATTCATAATTTAATCAGTTCTTAACCCCAAAATAATAACATCATGCAAATAACACTATTTCTGTTCAATAATGGAGTAACTACTCACACAATCACAGGTGATTTCATATAAACAAACAATTTTGTAAACAAAAACTTTTTATAATGATATCCATCAAAGTAATAAACTAGTATTAAAATCACAGTTGATTTTCATATTAACAGAAATACCTGAATCACCTTTAACAAATTTAGAAAACACTAAAACAGAATTATACGTGAATCACCTTTAACTTTTCTAGAACTATACGTTACTCCCCAATGCTTATCCACTGATGAACAAACAACTGTACATAAAAATAAAAATAAAAATTAAAAGTAGTAATTAAATATAATTTTACAAAAAAAAAAATAATAATAAATAAATATCATATTACGTTTAACTACGTCATTAACATCCATTTCCTCCATCAGTCCACCAGTTACGTTAACATTTTCACTCATTTGTTTTTCCCCAATTATATCTTAAATGAATAATATATACTACCTCCGTCCCATATTTATTGTCCACTTTTGACTTTTTAAGTCTTTCACTTGTAACTTTGACCTTTAATAACTTTTTTGTGTTATATAATATTTGATGCAAATTATATGATTTGATTCGGTTTTAAATATATTTTTCAATGATATAATTTTCATCAACAAGTTTTTAAAACGAAAAAAGTTATTTGAGATCAAAGTTGAAAAGCAAAGACCGAAAAAATCAAAACTGGACAATAAATATGGGACGGAGGGAGTATAACATAAAATAAATATAAAACAAAAAAATAAAATGATTATAAACAAAAATCTAAAACCCTTACTTGTCGATATTTTTTCTTTCTGAATTGTTTTTCCATCATAAACAACAATTGCATTATCATTATCTGGTTTTGGCGATGAATTATCACTTGATTCCATTGAAAATTTAAAGGAATTCGATAAAATAAAACTAGGGTTTGTGAGAGTGAAAGGGAGAGTGTGTTTTTGATATGAAATTCAAACGTCAAAATGGCGTGAGATATACAGCAAAGTAATTAACGACAAATTATTTTTGATTTTTTGTCAAATATGACCCTCAAGTTATTTTCTTAAGAATTTGAGAACTTTTATTTTTTTGGTTATGATGGAATATTTGGATTTTTGTGTTTTTTGTTGTTTAAAATACATGTTTTTAAGAATTTTGAAAACGTCAAGCTAGTCAAAATCACATGTGATTTTCATGTGATTTGAAGACGCCAACTTACTTAAATAGGCAATATCACATGTGATTTAATTTAGCCCACAAACCGGCAATCGTTAAACAACAAAATATGATAAAATCTCATACGATACTTTTTATATCAATACGTGAAATTCGTAAGGTAATATCACATGTGATTTTCATGTGATTTAAAAACGTCAACCTAGTCATGTTTCTACATGTGATTTTCATGTGTTTTGAACACGTCAACCTATTCAAATAGGAAATAATCGCATGTGATTTAACTTAGCCAACAAATCCCCAAACGTTAAACCACCACTTCCTAGGCGTTTCAACTCCAAAATTTCAAAACGTTCTACTCATGTTTCTACTCGTACCAAAGTCACTGAAGAACCTAAACAACATGTAGTTGGTACGACCGATAACAACAACGTTAAACCTGCTAAACCATGTGTAGTTGCTACAACCGATAAAAATATCGCTCAAGCAGCCATCAAGTGTTTTTTTGTTCAAAGAAATACACCAAACCAAAAATAAGTCCAAGTTCCTTATATTCTCAAACAAAATAATTGTCATCCAATAATGAAAACACTGATAAGAGTCTACTCATTACAAATAAAATTCAACTAGTAAAGTAACATATTAAGTTTGCTTACAAAAATAAATTCTTAAAAGTAACATTTTTGATCATATGTTATCACAAGTGATTTTTTCAGGTACCAACATTTGAAGTTTCATAATCCGATTCTTCATCACGCAATACATTATCAACTTTTCTTGCAGCTGCATTTGATCTAGTAATTTTCTGTTTCTTTCTTTGTTTTGACAAATTATCATAAGCATCATCTTCTTCACTTGCATCTTTATATGCTTGGCTCGCTACTTTTTTTCCTCTAGTCTGTCTTTGTGCAGTTGGTTGGACGTTATGCTGTTGAAGTTGTTCTTTTTCGGATTGTTTTGCAGCATTGATTTATGTGGTTGTTGTTCCAGTTTTTTGTTGTTGATGACGTAAATGTTGACGTTTCTGTTGATTTAACAACTCTATTTCAAGTCCTTTACAAGTTCTCCTGTCGTGATCATTAACCACTAATCCACAATCTCCACACTTTCGATATGGTCTCTGACTCTCCGTTTGTGCTCTTTCACCGTACCCTTGCATCCTTGAGTTACTTCCGCTTCCTTTGTTTTTTATACCTTTTGGATTATTGATCAAAATTTGCTCTGGTTTTTTGACTCCAAGAATTTCTTCCATCATTTCGGTTTTGTTGTGTTGTGTGACATCTTTTTCAACTTCAATCTTGAGTTTTTTTAGCTTTTCAACAAAGTAAGCTAGTTTTTCTTCATCATTTCGTAAAACAACTATGCAACTTTCTACACTCCGACATGCTTCATTCGCTAGTTTCTGGCATTGTTCGGTTAACCTACCTTCATATCTATGCGTTTTGTTCCTAACACTATGTGGAATTAAGTCTCTTTCCTAACGTCTTGTTATATACATTTTTGGTATTTCGTCTATGCCACGCGATTTGAAAACACAGAATATATGTCTACAGAGTATTCCACAACGTACAAACTGATTACAGGTACAAATGTAAGTTTCATCCGCTATGTTATGTTTGACCTATAATATAAAATATATTAAAAGTAAGGGTCAATTTGTGTTAACAAAATCACAGGTGATTACAATCTTTTTGTTTTTAGCTATTTTATGTTTGACCTATAATATAAAATAGTTAAAATTAAATTTCAATATTTGTTAACAAAATCACCGGTGATTGCAATCTTGTTTTAAGCTGTGTCAATAACAGTTGTTTTAACAGACAACAATGACGAATGTTGATATCCGTTATTGATTGCTGTTAATTTCATTTGGTGTTGCTGGTGGCACTTTAACAGCTACCAAAATCACAAGTGATTACAATCTGGTTTTGATTTAATTTTTTTTTATAAAGTATAAAAATGTGTGTACCTTAAATGTTGCTTCTTTTTTAACTTGAAGTTGAATCTCCGTTGCGGCTATCTCAGAAAACGGCTCAACCTCATTTTGTTCCTGTTTTTTTCCTTTTCATTTTGATTTTCCTTTGTAATTCTGTTGACTTTCATGTGCTCTTTCTCTAATCATCATAATCTCAGAACCTTCTTCTGTAGTGATTGAAATTTGTGAGCAAAACCAAATAGAATTATCAATTTATTTTTGTACCAAAAAAAATATTTCTTTTGTGTAAACATATCTTGCATGTTCCTCGATTTTCCATCTTGTTTTCAATTTTGGTGTTTTGCTCAATGTTTGATGATCTAAAAATTCTTGTTCATGTCTTTGCTTCTCCATTGCAGATTCAAAGAAATTCATAAAATTGATGAGTGTTGAACCATAACTTGTGAAGTGATTAAAGAACGAATTCTCACTTTCTGATCTTGATGTTGTTCTCATTAAACCGCACATTTTATATTCAATGAAGTAAGCGGGAATCCAAGTTGATCTTATTTCAAACAATTTTGCCAGCCAAATGTTGTCTTCAAGATTAAATTCTTCCAATAACGAAATCCATTTTTTTTCAAAAATTTCAGGTTTATGATATATGTTCCATATAAGTTGATTGAGTCTCGCTTTGAAATCAGTGTGGTCGATTATGTTTTTATCAATCTGTAGTAATAAAATAAGTTATAGAACATATCAGAATTATATATGAATAAAAACTAGAATAACATTCTAAAAACATGTAAAACAAAAATAAATTTTTTTTAATTTTTGTACCTTAACTGTGAATTTTGTGACGATATGCCACATGCAAAGTCGATGCTTTGTTTCTGGAAGTACAGTTGCAACTGCTCTTTTCATTGCAACTGCTCTTCAATGCGTCTAGGAATGCCTTTAGCAGCCAAATGTATGTTTCTATAGTCTTATTTCTCAGCATACCAGCACCAATGGTAACACACTTTTTGTGATTGTCGATTGCAGTGAACTGAACGAATATCATACTGTACCTGTAAATCATTTAAATCACATGTGATTATCAAATTTACAATTTCTTTAAAAAAAAAAGGTCTAAATTATAATACCTATTGGTACAATAAGTTGCGTCAAAAGAAATTATATCGCCAAATTCTTTGTAGTTTGCTTTTGCAGTTTCATCTGCCCAAAAGAAACACTCCACCTCGTTGTCTTTTATATCACACAAGAAGGTGAAGTCTTTAACATATTCTGCTCTGTTTGTTAGTTTGGTTACAAGCATTTGAGCATCACTTTCTCCAATAAAAACATTCAAATCTCTTTTGAAGTTTTTGAAATCATTTTTTGTTCCATTCACAATGTGAATAACCTCCTTTTGTATTACAATATAACTGGTAAGAAATCGTTGCCCCGTTCGAGTCTGCCATTTGTTTCATAAACATTAATTCTGGGATACCTAATTTTCTTTTTTCCTTAGACAGATGCCTATACTCTATAGGGTTCAATGGGTGGTTGTGTTCTTCAACAAAAAGGTGTACCTTATATGTTAAAGTACAATCTATAAGTTTAATCATGATATGAGCTTTGCATGCTGTTACATGAAAAGTCGAATTTCGTTTAAGTTTCCCACTGTTTGCTGGATCCAACGTGTTGATATTTACACTTTGAGGATCGCCATGTCTGTTACAACGAATATACTTGCTTTTCATAAGTCCACTTTTTGTTTTTTTTTTATGATGACAATTTTATGTCAAATCCCGACTTTGTTGCATACTCTTTATACATTTTGAAAGTCTGTTCAAATGTTCCATAATTCTTTCCCCTAATTGGTTTCTCGTCATCTTTAACATAAGGTAACCAATATCGAGAACCACCAGGAGTCTATGTTGTTGCTATCATTTGAATATGCTGTTGGAGTGGTGTAGTGTGAACCTGTAAAATCACAGGTAATTTTGCACATTAAGTTAATAATAAGTTGTTCAAAACATTATATTTTAATTCATAATCACAGGTGTATTTAGTTATTAAACTAATTTGTTAACATTTTTTTGTTAATTTCCTAAAAATATAAGATGATGACATATATTGGTAATCTGCGGATACTAATATATAACAAGTAAAACAACATTATATGGTCTTTCTATTGCTTCTTTTTTAAACGAGCATGGCACCATTATTAAAGAAAAAAAAATCAAAGACAACTAATTGCAAAAGACATTGGAACCATTATGAGGGATTCCATGTAGGTAAGAAGCCCAAGAATATGTAAATTATAACAAATTACAGCTAATTGCTTTGATTTGTTTGGAAAAAGCTATTTCCTATAAACGTTCAAAGTGGGTATCTAACGTTACTATTTATATGTGCACGGGTTTTTTTATGTTGAAACATGTAGTGACATTTTTATAATTTGTTGACTACAAAATTACATTTAAGTTATTTAGTGACTTAATTTAATATAATCACAGGTGATTACTAAACATTTGGTGACATTTTACATCAAGGTACTAAGGCACTAAATTATAAACAGTTCTTAATGTAAAAACTATAGAATCACAGGTGATTACTAAACATTTGGTGACATTTTACATCAACATACTAAGGCACTAAATAATAAACAGTTCTTAATGTAAAAACTATAGAATCACAGGTGATTACTTACTTTCCCAAGTTTGGTTATTGATCGTGTTTTCATTGTCATTATTTTCCAAATTAGTGTTCGTTGTTGAATCCACTATTTCTTCAATAGTTTCTTCTGAAATTAGCGTCATCTGCAATTAAAATAAAATCGGATCTAAGAATCGATTGTTAAAATTCGGATATAAAAATCGATTGTTAAAATTTGTGTCGATCCTTCAATCGATTGTTAATATTTGTGTCAAGCCTTCAATCGATTGTTAAAATTCGGATCTAAGAATCGATTGTTGCTGAGCGAAAACCGAATTTCATTTTCTAAATAATGAACTAATTTCTTTGTGTTTGCGTATTTGCAGCTAATCGGAGGCGCGTGAGGTTTTTAATTTTCTAAATAATGAACTAATTTCTTTGTGTTTGCGTATTTGCAGCTAATCGGAGGCGCGTGAGGTTTTTAATTAATTTTTTCAATATTGAAAAAAATGCCCCTCTGTGGTTTTGACCCCTAAGTGAATTTGTGTGGCTGAAAAGTGGATCCCTGGATCTCTAAAGAATTGAGGATCCCATTTGAACCTCACCCTATATATATATATATATATATATATATATATATATATATATATATATATATATATATATATATATATATATATATATATACGTATATATATATACGTATATATATATATATATATATATATATATATATATATATATACGTATATATATATATATATATATATATATATATATATATATATATATATATATATATATATATATATATATATATATATATCTATATATATACATATATATATATATATATATATATATATATATATATATATATATACGTATATATATATATATATATATATATATATATATTTATATATAATATATATATATATATATATATATATATATATATATATATATATATATATATATATATATATATATATATATAGCCGGCATCGTGGGAGCTTTGGTTTAGCGTTTTATGGTAGGAGATTCACGGAGTAATCGAAGACCTTATACAAAGAAGCAATACGAATCGGTTTCTAGGGTTTTACGAGGGAGGGTTGTTGCTGCTGGTAGATCAAACATGGGGAAAAAGAAAAAAGGAAAAGGTAAGGGTAGCGGGGGAGATAACTCGCCTCAATCGTCTGAGTCAGATGCAGGTCATATCGGAAATCAGGTGCATGAAACTCAGGTGAATGGAACTCCGGTGGGGGATAATACTGGGGCTTCAATCGACCCGCTGTGTACTCCGGTGCATGGGAATAAGGTGGAAGGAAGGAATCCAGAGGGGCTGTTGGATCAGGGTTTGCATGGGAGTAATGATGTAGGTTTCGGTTATCCAACGACTGGGGGTGTGCATGGGGTACCTGCTGAACCGGATGTGCATAGCCATAATCAGGGTTCTTTTCATAACGTGCAACCTACATGTCTCTCGAGTTTGAAGGGGTTTAACGAGGATGAATTTCATATTAAGTCCCCAAGCGTAGCTATGAATGTAGATGAGGAGTATGCTAATGAACCTAAAACTCCTTTTGTGGAGGCAGCAAAGGATGCTGAAATTAAAACTCCTTTTGTGGAGGTAGCACAGGCGATAAACAAGGCTAGAAGGGTGAATTTTCGGTTTTTTCCTACGAATACTGGGATAAATGGGGTCGACTTGGAAATACCGCGGGAAGCAGTTAAAATTGCTAGTAAGCGTTATGAACATACTGTCTATGGTTATTTTATAGGGAAACGTTTGCCTTTTCCTGTTGTTGATCGGTATGTATGGAATGTTTGGCGGAGGTTTGGGCTGGAAAAAACAATGATGACCGCGAAGGGATTTTTCTATTTCAAATTTGCGACTGCAAAAGGGGTTGTTGATGTACTAGAAGGGGGACCCTGGTTGATTCGGAACATGCCTATTATCTTGAATAAATGGTCCCCGAATATAAATGTGGTAAAAGAAGATATTACTTCTATTCCGGTCTGGATTAAAATGCATGATGTACCGTTTGTGGGGTATACGGAGGATGGCTTGAGTGCTATGGCTACTAAGATTGGAACCCCACTGATGTTGGATTCGTACACGAGCTCTATGTGTATTGACTCCTGGGGACGACCAAGCTATGCAAGGGCAATGGTTGAGGTTTCTGCGGATGTGAAACTTAAGGAGAAACTCATTATTGCTACGCCAAGATTGGATGATTTGGGAAGTACCACACATGAGGTGCGAATTGAATATGAATGGAAGCCGCCCCAATGCCTTGGGTGTGGTGTTTTTGGTCACTCGGATGGTTCGTGTCATAAAAAGATGGTAGAAAATAAAGAGCTTCTTAACATGGACGCGGAGGGTTTTAAAGAAGTGAAAAAGAAGAAGGGAAAGGGTTTTAATGTGGGTCTTCCAAAGGCGCCAATTTATGAGTATAGGCCACGAGTTAATCCTAACATGCTGGGTTCTTTGGCTTCGGGTGCAAAGTGTGGGGGGGATTTAATCCTAGATGATATTGTGCATTCGGGTGGGATGAGTAAGGCAGCGGCTTCGGATGGGATGAGCAAGTCAGCGGATAAGGGGGAGATGAGCATGGCAGCGAACAATGAGGATTATGTGGGTACTTTAGCAAAACAAATTGTGGACTCGGTGGTGGGTTCTGCAAAGGAAAAATATCAAAATAACACCCCTCAAACTGATTACGATGGTGGCGGGGTTTTCTTGGATTTGAGCGGCGGTCCAGATTGTCAAAAGGAGACTCACGCAGCAGCTATGGTGAGGGGGGTAACTGGATTTCCAGCAGCTGGTATGAGTGGTTCGGGTATGTCAAACTCTGAAGGGGCAAGCACTCCTGGTACACATGGTTTAGATGTTTAGTACAGCCGCTTGGAATATACGGGGTTTGAACCTATCCCTCAAACAAACAGAGGTTCAGGAGGTTGTTAATGCAAATCGATTAAAAGTGTGTGCTATTTTAGAAACGCATGTCGGCAGTCAGAACTTGCAACATATTAGTAATACTGTTTTTAAGGATTGGAGTTGGGTGTCAAATACTCAGGCTTGTAACGGGGGTACTCGGATAATTGTGGGTTGGGACTCTTCTTGTGTTGATTTAATGGTGCTTAATTTTTCTGATCAGGTAATTCACTGTCAGCTCAGGTTGCTCGATGATGGGAAATCATTTTTTTGTTCTTTTATCTATGCTGGTAATCATTACTTGCATCGTAGAGAGTTGTGGAAAAGTATTCAGCTTCATCAGGTTTTTGTTGCGGGTAATCCTTGGGTGTTAATGGGAGATTTTAACGTGATTCTTAATACGAATGAGACAACTAGGGGAAGCTCAAATGTGTCTATTGGCATGCTGGAGTTTAAAGAATGTGTTGAGACCATTGGTTTTGAGGATTTAAGTCAATCGGGGCTGTTTTTCACATGGAACCAAAGGCCGAATGCTGATGATGGGATCTTAAAAAAGCTTGACCGGGTGATGTGTAATGGTGCTTTCTTGCATTATTTTAACAATGCTCATGCTGTTTTTAACCCATATAGAATGTCGGATCACTGCCCTATTCTGCTTAATATACCGTTGGTTAAGAGGAGCAAGCCGAAGCCATTTAAATTTTCAAATTTCCTTGTTAATAAGCCGGAGTTTGTGGATTTAGTGAGGTCGTCTTGGTCAGGAGGAGTTGCTGGTTACCATTTATATAGATGTGTTACAAAATTAAAGAGATTGAAGCCTATATTGCGGAAGCTTACATGGAAAGAGGGTAATATTCATAAAAGGGTTGCTCGGCTTAGAAAAGAATTAGATGAGATTCAGTCTGCGTTAGATAAGGAACCGGAATCTATTGAGTTACGGTTTGAGCATAGTGTCTATTTTCAATCTTTTGCAAATGCTAAGTTGGAGGAGGAATTATTTTTAAAGCAAAGAGCGAAGGTGAGATGGTTGAATGCGGGGGATGGAAACACAGGTTACTTCCACAAAGTCGTTAAGGGCAGGCGTCACAGAAGCTCGATTCATGCTATTCAGGATGTGGCGGGTATGATGTATAACGGCGATGATGTTGCTGGTGTTTTCGTGAGACATTATGGAGAGTTTTTGGGGAAGGCCGAAGCTGTTGATGACATTTTGGGTATTGCGGGTTTGTTCACTAACGTTATTCCAAATGCTAAAGCGTGTAGTATGACTCGTGAGGTGGTGAACGCGGAAATAAAGGAGGCTATGTTTGCGATTGGTGAGGATAAAGCGCCTGGTCCGGATGGTTTTACATCAGTTTTTTTTAAGAAGGCTTGGAATGTGGTTGGGGATGATGTATGTTTGGCGGTTAAGGAGTTCTTTCGACATGGTAAAATGTTAAAGGAATTAAATACTACGATTATTACTTTAATTCCGAAAGTTGCTTCTCCTGTTAAAGTCACTGATTATAGACCGATTTCATGTTGTAACGTTTTGTATAAATGCATTAGCCGTATTATTACAAATCGTTTAAAGGAGGGGTTAGTAGACATTATTAGTGATAATCAATCGGCTTTTGTTCCGGGTCGTAATATTGCGGATAACATTCTTTTATCTCAGGAGCTTGTTAAAAATTATCATATTAAGAGGGGTACTCCGAGATGTGCGTTTAAAATTGATATTCAGAAAGCATACGATACGGTGAACTGGGTTTTCTTGGAATCGATTTTGGTTGGTTTTGGAGTTCCTCGTTTAATGGTTAAGTGGATTATGGAGTGTGTTACGTCTACTTCGTTTACTATATGTGTGAATGGTAATCTCCATGGTTTCTTTCGAGGTAAAAGGGGTTTGCGTCAAGGGGACCCTTTATCTCCGTATTTGTTTACAATGGTCATGGAGGTTCTTACACTTCTTTTAAAACGTCGAGTTCGGGATGCAGCTTCTTTCAAGTATCACCCTAAATGTGCTAAACTAAAATTAATTAATTTATGTTTCGCAGATGATTTGATTATGTTTTCGCATGGGGATCGTCATTCTGCTTTGCTTGG
>CAJVGC010000001.1:53670199-53711540 GCA_910822075.1 Senecio squalidus | reverse complement strand
AAATTCGTAATGACCGTAACGAGTTCGGAATGCGGTTTTAGGAATGCCGGTCTCACTGACACGAACCAGGTGATATCCCGAACGGAGGTCGATTTTAGAGAAGTAAGTTGCACCCTGCAACTGGTCGAACAGATCATCGATCCTCGGGAGTGGGTATCGGTTCTTGACGGTCAGCTTGTTCAGTTCAAGATAGCCAATGCACATATGGAAGGATCCGTCTTTCTTCTTAACAAAGAGGATTAGGGCTCCCCAGGGGGACGAACTCGGGCGAATAAGACCATGGTCTAAGAGTTCTTGTAACTGTTTTGACAGTTCTAGCATTTCGGGTGGTGCCAGACGGTATGGTGTCTTGGCAACCGGTGCTGCGCCAGGAACGAGGTCTATTCGGAATTCCATTTGTCCATGGGGCGGTGGCCATGGTAAATCCTCGGTAAAGACTTCTGGATGATCCTTGACCATGGGAATATCTTGGATTCGGCTTTCTGTAGGTTTACGTTCGACGACATGAGCGAGGAATACGTCATAGTTCTTTTCGAGGTACTTGCGCATTTTTATGGAAGATACGATGCGAAGTTGTCGTCCAAGCTTGTCTCCCTGAACAACGAGAGTCTCTTTTTCCGAAAGAGGGATACGAATGAGTTTTTCGAAACAGACAATCTCGGTCCGAAAGCGAGATGGCCAGTCCATTCCGACGATAACGTCGAAGCTTGAGAGCTCGATAGGAATTAGATCGATGGGGAAATTTTTTTCAGATAAGCATAGTGAACACCCTAAGATTATATCCTTAGCTTCAAACTCTTGGCCGTTAGCATATTCGACGGTAAAGCTATCCTTAAGAACTTTAGATCCTAGGTTAATAAGGGATCTAAATTCTAAGGAAATAAAGCTTCTCTCAGATCCTGAGTCGAATAGTACGGAAGCAAAATGGTCATTGATAGGAAACGTACCCGTAACTGCGTTGGGGTCCTGACGTGCTTCCTCAGCTGTTAGTGCGACGGCGCGGCCCCTACGTTGTCCACCCTGGTTCTGCGGAGTTCGATGCAGCTTAGGGCAGGTGTTTCGAAGGTGTTCGTCGCTTCCACACTCAAAGCACGTCGGCTTCTAAACTGGGGTGGTTTTCTTGTCCGGGCACTACTTGGCGAAATGGCCTACCTTCTGGCACCTCAAGCATAACGGGCAGTTCCCGTGGTGATGAAAGTTGCACTTGTTGCACTTCGGGTACGGTCCAGAGTAAGACCGGGGTCCAGTAGGTGGTGCTGGTGTAGGTGCAGGTGCAGGTGCGGTAGTCACATCGAAGTTTCGGGTGCTACGGGTCTTCTTGTTGCAGTCGCTTCTCCTTGGGGTCTGCTCAGCCTTCCTCTTCTCACCTGACTCCTTTTTGGAAGATGTAGGAGCAGTGAGGAGGTTGCTGGTGAGACGGTGAGCTAGAATGATGGCGCTCTGCAATGATTGGGGCTCAGATGCGATGACCATGCCACGGATTTCCGGAACGAGACCAGAGATGTAAAGGTCGATCCGGTTCTCCTCAGGGGTTACCAGCCTTGGAACTAGCCGGGCGAGCTCGTGGAACCGGGTGGTGTACTTCTCGATGTCGTTTCCGATCATCTTGTGGTCCCACAGCTCAGCCTCGAGCTTCTTGATTTCCCCTCTTGGGCAGTATTCTTCGATGAGTAGGTTCTTAAAGGCATTCCAAGAAAGAGCGTAAGCAGTCTCACGCCCTCGGGTCTGAACAACAGGTGGTGGAGGTGGTAGTACAGTCCTCGGGATGGACCCGATACCGCTGGAGTTAGCCATGGAGGTGTCCTCCGTGGGGTCGGTGGTCTGATGGCGTTGGCTTTCCGAGGCGGTGCGGCCCTCAGAAGCCTCGTGAGACGAAGCGGCTCTCGGTAGCGATCGGGACTGGGATCGTGACGGTGATCGCGAACGGGAGGAGTGAGACATGACGGATCTGTGAACAATGAGTTTCATAAGTACGTGGAGACACAAAAGAAATAATAAAGGAAATGTGTAATGAAATGCATGCACGGGTCAGTCACGTGAGAATCGGGAAAAGACAGAACCGGGAATTTTCGACTCAAAAACCGTTATCAATAATAATTACGTTCCGTCCTTGCATAATTCATTTTGAACTAGGCATGGGTGATCAGGCCATGCATAGTTAAAAATAACCATGCAATCGCGAAATTAATTCTCTAAAGTTTGAACCCATAAATGATTTTCCGAAAAAGCCTTGGTTATAGTTTGGTTTCGAAAATTTTTGAAAATTTTTAAAACCGTTTTCACTATAACCTGTGCTCTAATACCAAGTCTGTCACACCCCGCTAAAACGGAAACACGAAGTGTGAAGAGCTGGAACATCATTACACGGGTCATAATAAACATAACGGTTCATTTCATCGATTAAAAATAAAAGTGTTTACAAATTCAAACAACCAAGTCATTCAGTACACAAATACATAATTTAAAGTTTCAATTTAAAATTCCCAAAAGAAGTGGACAAGTCTTTTCCCAATAATGATCTCACGCAACCGCCTTGACCCGGCCATGACAAGCACTTCATCCTTACACTAAATTTCCTGAAACATAAAATAAAGTGTCAACTACAAAAAGTAGTGAGTGAGTTACAGTTTAAGTTTCTCGGCAAAAGTTTCGGTTAAGTATATAAAAGTAAAAAGTTTCCCAAAAGGAGGTTAGCGGAGAAAGTCGCTTAAAGTTTATATACTTTTAAAGTTTCGAAGTAACAGGCGTATCAATACCCTTAAGTTGTACAAACCAAGTAGAACAATATTTAGTAAAATCATAGTTGCGGAATAAATCGCTAAAAGAGAGTATATATGCGTATAAGTAACTAATTAGATTCTTGTATCAACCTCTTGGCATTCTATAACTTAAGTGTTCACACTAAACCGATTATTCAACCGTGAGGCCCCTTACCCCGCCTATGCTACGGGGAGTATCAAAGATCATAGTAATATGTACTTAGACTGCCATCTAAGCATGGAACGGTTCTTTCCGAAGTATCGATACCCATTATTACTAAACGGCTCAGAAGTTAATAGTGGGTAAAGTTCTAAAAAGGTGGGCACTAAGTAGTTTTGTTTCAAAAAGATAGTAGACACTTAAGAATCGCGTTATAATCTCATCAAGGGTTGGTCTCGCATACAAGTAATCAATAACTACTTTAGCCGAATAGGGGGCAAGCCGGTAAGTTTAAAGTAAGCCAGTAGGGCAATAAAGTGTTTACCCATAAAAGTTTCACAAAGTTTCCAAAATAGATCACTAGTTCCATAATAGTTTCAAAAGTTCATAATAGTTGCATAAGTTCGAAATAGTTTCCAAAGTTCACAAAAGTTGCAAATGTTGGTAAAGTTTCCAAAATACAAGTAAATCTTATGTTTCCCCCAAAAAGTCATGCAAAAATACATTAAATAAAGGGGTTGTAACTCACGGATTGCGAAGAGTACGAATACGGAAATCGGTCGGAACGGAGGCCGGGAATCACGGATCGCCTATTAATACCAAGATAGTTCAATTGGTTATTATCTTATTACGTTATTTTTATGTAATATAATAGATAAAATTTAATTAAACTTTAAGTGTCAAGGTTAAGTATTGTCCAAAATAGTCCGAAATGGTAATTGTTACGTTTTTGTCCAAAGTTCGTTTTAACGTTTATTATTGTTATGTCACAAGTGATTTTATTTGCTGAAGTGGTTTACATTTTTCTAAGGAAATTTGGGCAGCGCTTCCGCGCCCAAATTTCATATCCAAAAATGCAATTTCCACTTCCGCTCCCAAAATCACCTATAACACGATATCATACTAATCTAATCCATTTTAAGTCCAAATAGTCCATACGAGTCCCAAATATTATTATTTTTATGTTCTCAGTCCCAAATATTACTTTTACGAAAAGTCAACGGGTTACAAATGCTTAAAACGTCCAAATAACGAATTTTCGGGAAAATTTGCAGCTCTGTGCGTCGTCCTGGGCCTTAGGAAATGACGCACAGAAGGCAAAAGTGCCCGCTGCGTCGTCCTGGTGCCCTTGGACGGCGCACAGGTTTGTGTTTTTCGGGTTTTTCGAGCGAAACGTTTATTTTAGCCCCGGTTTTCGACATGCAATGGGTCTAAACTTAATAAAACATCATTTTAACAGTTTCTAAAGTATTTTTAACCATAAATTTATAGATCTAAAGGTCATTTTGATTAAAAATCGTTTTTGACCATAATAAGTCATAAATCTTTGTAAAAACTTAGTTTTATGCTTTAGATCTTACATGCAAGTGTTTGTTTATATAAAAGTAGTAAAATAACAGAAATCTACCGCAGGAAATAGCTTGGATGATGATTTGGCCGGATTTAGAGCTCCAAAAATCGGTAAAATGCTTGAAAACGAAAATAGTTTGCTTCCCCTTGCTTGCCTTGATGTTCTAAACGTTTTTGGTGGTTAAAATGGGTGTTTTAATGGCTGTAAACCTACTGGAAATGGAGGTTCTTGGGAGTATTTTAGAGAGTTTTAGTGTATGTGTGTGTGTGTTTGTTAAATGAAAATGAGAAATGAATACAAAAGTAAAGAAAATAGAAAAGAGGGAGTCTAGGTACTGCCAAGGGCAGTAATTGAGTGTATAAGGCCGAGATTGATTGGTAGTTGGTTGTAGGAAATCGAGACATGCAGAAAATTCAAATATTTTGCGGATTCAGTCCTGCCAGGACGGCGCACAAGGCCTGTGTGCTTCGTCCTGGACCATTTTCTGTATAAAATTTTGAGTTTTTTTTGTTTTTGCTATTTTTGCGTTATTGTTTCGTTGGACCTTTTCGTTAACTAAAAGTTCTTAATTATGATACGTTATGAACTTAGGAAAGTTCATTAGGTGTTTTCTTGGTATTAGGACTTATATAAATTGATTCCGGGTGTGATTCTGACACTGACGCGTTTCCGGTTATTGAACAGTTAAAGATAAAGACAGACCATAAGAGAGACATAGAGTATAAAATGCACCTGAAATTGGACGGTTGTCACATATAATCCGTTAAGTCTCTTTTTGTATGTCAACATTAACTTTTTTTTATGGTTATTGGTTTTTATTTTCTCTTAAAAAAGAAAAACAAAAAAAAACAAAAACAAAAAAAAAAAGAATGAAACAAAAAGCGTGTCATGATCTGTTGAACTATACTTGTATAAATACAAATGTGTAGATCTAGATCTATCAAAGGAGTTGGAGCGAATCAACACTTTGATATTAACAAGGATTAACTGATTAACAATTTATGTATATATGAAGGAATAAATGTTAACAATTAAGAACACGAGAATTTCCACCAACAGCCTCAATCTATTAAGAATATTGTTCGTTAACAGACGTGTGTTTACAACGACACAGGGATCTATTTATATAGAGCTTGAGGAAACCCTCATAACGATTAGGTTAAATCTAAAGAAATCTATGAAGATAATTATCAATATATTGTTTACATAATTATCTCCTTACAATGCGCTAACTAACTATATCACATAAGCAGTAGTAATAAGCGCGCTAGTAGAAACTCCCGTCATGCAAATCCATGCAGCCAGTATAAACAATCACCATAATGAAGTCAGCGGTAGTAAATCACCAGTAGTAATCTTCAATACTTGACCACCAGTACAAACTATAGTCACCAGTATTATTACTCACCAGTATTAACAATGTTACTCCCCAGTACTAACTGCCTCTACCAGTATTAACACTTTATAAACCCAACAATCTCCCCCTAAACTTCTGCATTCATCAAAATTGCATAAGTTTCTTCATTACAAACCTTGGAGAATGGTGCCAATATCTCTACCTGGCTACAACGAGTTTCTATGATCTGTAAGCTGGCATCTGATCTTCCATAGTAGTTGAGTAGCTTCTTCCGAATCTTGATTGGCCTTCAACTTAACATTCAACATATTGATCATCACATTAATACCATGCTTGTATTTCTTCTCTACCAAAAAGTAGTCAGTTGAGCCATCACTTCTGCTCAATGAGTAAACTTCGCAAATCTCATAGTGTATCCATTCAAGCACAGGAGTAAAATTTGACAACTTTTCTGGTACATTCTCGGGCTCAAACATGACCTCCAGTACTTCCATAAGTAAATCATTATGATCTAGAACAGTACCTTGGCCATTGGAGTATTTCTTGCACCCGATGAGGAAGAGCTTCACCAAGTATTTTCGACTTATATTCCTATGGATCTCAAGATGACTGTAAAACACTCTGAAACTCTTATCAGCTCGAACAACCTTATAACCATTTTTACCATTCACCACCACAGCAAACCAATCTACTATGGGTACTTCAGTGAAGGTTGTTGTACACTTCATATCTTCTGAATGAATAACCAGAGTCTTCATGTTATCAAAAACTCTGTCAACAGCCTCATTTACCTGATCATCTGAGATCTCAGGCACACATCCAAACACAAAGTTTCCAGAGATATCTTCTTGTTTGACCAGGACTATCTTTGGCTTCTCTTCTTCTTTCTCAGCTTCTTTCTCCTTATCATTTCCCTGAGAACTTTCACTTGTAGATTTCTTTTGTTGCTCAACTCTAGCTTTCTTCACACCAGCTTGAACATGAGAGCTAGCACTTGCCTCTCTTTTTGTGCCAGTAGTAACTGTTTCTGCTGTTGGTTTTGACCTTTTAGCAGTAGGAACATTACCACCTGGATATCTTCGTTTAGATGGCACAAACTGTGGTTGAGCTTTATTCTTCTCCATTCTTGGCTCAGCATCTTTCTTCTTGCCAAAGTGCACAACTTTATATCCCCCTATCAAGAGAAGCTTTGAGAGCTCGCTCCTTCTCCAACTCTTTTCTTTCCCTTTCCAGCTTTGCTTGCTCTTGCGCAGACTTCAAAATGCGTTTCTCCTTGATGTACAAAGACAGGACGTTATCCAGCTTCATTGGCCCCAATTGTTTACCACTGTATTTCCCAGTTGACTTCAGGAAATCAGTGTACTTCTTCTTGTCTTCAGCTCTTGTCCTGTTTCTCTTTATAGTATTCTTGCTTCTCTCTTCTTCTTTCTTTTTCTTTTGTAACAAGAGCTCCTCTCTATCAAGCATTTTCTGGGCCAATTCAGCATCGTTTCGTTCTTGATCTTTTCGCTTCAATTCATCCTGTATTTGTTCATCAGCCATTCTTTGGGCATGAATTGCATCTGTTTCTGCAATTTTCTTTAATCTTTCTCTTTCAGCTTTAGCAGTTGCTTGGTCTTCGTTGTTACCTTCTTGTTCCATCTTTTTCAACAACTCAGTTGTAGCCCTTTCTTGCTCCAGTCTTTCTCTTTCTAACTCTGCTAGTCTAATCTTCTCATCTCTTTCTTCTGCTAGCTTTTGTTTCTTCATCAATTCTTCCTCCTCCAGTTCTTTCTTGGACTTCTCAATCACCTTCCCTTTTCCTTTACTTTTATGTTCTGGGTCATCAAGATTGACCCTCTGAAGTCCCTTCTTGGTTGTAATGTATCCAGTGTTTTTCTTTGATCCATGTGGAGCATCATCATTTGTACCTGCAGATTCATCAAACGTAACTGGTTTTTCTTTTGGTTGCATAGCTGCTGCTTTTCTTTGGCGTGCAACTACAGTAGCTATTTGTTCTTTTCTTAATGCCTCTGCCTTCTCCTTCTCTTGTTTAGCTTTCTCTTCTTTGATCTTTTCAAGTTGAGAAGCTAATGTTGATTCATCGTTCATTACATTACCAGTATTAACTGGTTGCTCCTCACCAGTATTAACTGGTGGCTCCTCACCAGTATTAACTGGTGGCTCAATTGTTGTTTCCTTCTCAGTTGTTTTCTTAGCTTCTTCTTCAATATTGATCTTTGCAATTCCAAGCAAGATCTCATCCACTTTCTCCCTAGCCTGTTTGACTTCAGCCTCAGACCCTCCCATGTTCAAAATAATATCATGAATTTCTTGGTCTTCAGCCGTCCATTCTGTTTCTGGTTCTGTAATCACCCTCTCTTCCATTTGTTCAACATTTTCACCCATAGTCTCTTCTTCAAAAATTGGGACCTCTTTTTCAGCTTCAAACTCTTTCTCTACATTTTTCTCCCCCTTAGAGGCAACATTCTTCGCATCTGGACCTGAAGAACTGGGCTTGAGCTTGAACTAGAGGGGGTTGGAAACTTGGACTGTGATTTACCCTTCATCCCACTCTTCTTTCCCACTTTCTTTCCAACTTTCTTCTTAAATTTGACCGGTCGTTTCATCACTATTCTGCAAACTTTGAACCAAGCGAGATACAACTTTCTTCAGTCTTTTAATCTCCTCCTCCTGTCCCTCCACTTTTATAATAAACTTTTGGCACATTTCCATCAATTCAATATTTGTATAGTCATAACTATCCTCCCCACGCTTCTATCGAGTACCAACAATGGGCAGTTCCTCGGATGTAGAGGGTGCCTCCTGCCGAGAAGTTGCATCACCCTCCCCCTTGGTCTCTTGGTGCCAGGTACCTCTAGAGGATGATTCCGAAGAAACATCCTCTTCTAGAGTTGCCGTTGATTGGGTCTTATTGCCTTTCTTACTGCCCTGAGCACCACGAAGGGGTGCATCAGTAGTATGAGCCCTTTCAACATGGTCTCCCCTCTCCTTACGGACCACCTTCTTAGCCGGTTTCACCACTGGTTTAACAGATTTAGTTTGAGGTCCAAGAGGTGAAGGACCCTGCTTGGCCTTTGGGGCGTACTCCTTCGGAGGTGTAATTTGAGTGGATGGAGTTGGTGAAACTGAGGCACTCTTTTCAGTTTCAGTATCATGTTTAGAAGTGGAAGTGGATGGTGTGGGTTGGGACTCAAGTGGGTTACTTAGTCCATCACCAGATGCAACAGGGACACCCACCATTGTAGAGAACAAGGGTGTCACCTTCCCAAAAAATTTATTTGATGTTCTCCTCATGTTAGAAAGTGTTTTATGAGTATGACAGTCCATAATGAGAACATCTCCCTCCAATATTTTGAATTTCCTTTTTAAAGATGACAGTTAAAAATCTTGGATACATTAAAAAATTGTTTTCCACGTGGGTAAGATTAAACTTAAAATCACCAAAAATCATATTTGAAAAATTGTATACCCTGTTTGTAGCAAGACACGCCATAGTTGTAGCTATGGTGGTGTTAAATTCGTTCCAGGTATACCTCTTTTTGGAGATACATTGTTGTAAAACATGTACCATATATCTCCACTGGGTCAGAGAAGAGCCTTTTGAAAAGTAAATTTAGTTAGGCTTCCCTCGTACCCCATCCTTTCAAAAATTTCAAATAGTTCATCGTTGGGGATAGATGTTATATCTGAGGCATCGTTAAGGGCTAGATGCGTTCGAATGGTTGCCTCTGTAACCACTATCTCCTTTTCTTCAATGATGGCGCGTATGCATTCTTGATTATTGATGTTTTCTAGGGTTGCAGTGGCCCAAAATTCCCGAATGTGCTTATCATTAACCGGAGGGTTGACCGTTAAAGCATAACGTATGTAAGATCTTCTAAAGAATCTAATGATTTGATGAAAGTCTGCGGCGTCTTTATGAAGTTTAAGATCAGCGGCTATGTTGTGGGCAATTCCGAAAGTAAGTTCTGGTTGTTCTGCCATTGATTTGAGAGTGATTGAACTTGATGATTGATCGATTAGGGTTTTGAGGAATGAAGAGGGTTTGTTTTGAGAGGGTTTCCACATCCACATCAGGAAACAAATCGAACGAAATACCTAGATTTGGTAGGACAGCTCAGAAATTTGTGAGCTCAATTAATGCAAATGCCAAGAAAATGCGAATGGCTTCAATCCTGGCGACTGGAGCGAACACTTCATCATAGTCAACCCCATTTTCTTGTGTGTACCCCTGAGCAACCAACCGAGCTTTATTCTTGATTACTATTCCCCTTTCATCAGTTTTGTTCTTGAAGATCCATTTGGTGCCAATGACTCTTTTCCCACTCGGGAGTACAACAAGTGTCCATACTGCTTGTAATTTGAACTGTAAGAGTTCCTCCTGCATTGCTTCAACCCAACTAGGATCCTTGATTGCTTGCTCGATCTTCTTCGGAGTTATTTGAGAAAGAAACAGACAAACAGACATTCATTAAAGCTGCGATGAAGCTGTTTTCTTGTTTTTACTATGGAGAGAACATAGCCAATGACTTGTTCCAAAGGATGAGCCCTGCTAATGCAATGGGTTTGAAATGGATCGACTGGAATCTCCTCATCCAAATTTGAATCATTTTTCTCAGGAATGTCATTTGAATTTGATTGTGGAGTGAGAATCGTTTCCTCTTCTGGAGCAGTATCGGCTGGAGTAGGACTGATGTAATGGTCCTCATCTTCAAAAAGTAAAATCTCACCGTCCTTAGGGCTACTCGAATGATCATAATCAGCATGGGAATCCACGGTGCTTGCAGCGTCAGTGATGTTGGGCTTAAAAATTCCAGGAGGATCAATGCTGATATATGGAAAGTATACGAATTGATCATGTTGAGTAGTAGGACCAGGTTTGTCAGTTGAACCATTAGAAATGGGATCACCTATATTAACTTAGAACCAGTAGGAACATTTGAATGTCCAGTATTAACCGGATGACTAGTCTTAACTGAGGTACCAGTATTAACTGGATGACCAGTCTTAACTGAGTGACTAGTATTAACTGATTCCCCAGTATTATCTGGTTCAACAGTATTAACTCCTTCTCCCGATTCCTTGTTCTGTTGACCTATAAAATGAGTATTCAAAGATCGAGTTAGTTCATCTATATTAAACAACCAATCTGGTCCTTCCCTTGTGGCATTCAGAGTCTTCTCGTTGAAAGAGACATTTGTGCTTTCTTCCACAATCCTGGTTTATATGTTATAAACTTTGTATGCCTTGCTCTGAGTAGAATACCCTACGAAAAACTCGTCATAAAATTTGCTGTCAAACTTCCCCAAATATTCCTTGGTATTTAAGATTGTACAAGGACACCCAAAAGGTTTAAAGAAGCTTATGAATGGCTTTCTCTCATTAAAGAGTTCAAATGGGGTCTTGGTTTGAGATTTGACAATCATTACTCTGTTCTGAACATAGCTAGCAGTGTTAAGTGCTTCTGCCCAGAAAGTAACAGGAAGTTTGGAATCAGCAAGCATTGATCGTGCTGCTTCTATAAGAGTCCTGTTTCGACCTTCTGCCACTCCATTTTGTTGAGGAGTGCGAGGAGCATTGTACTGACGTTCAATTCCTTTGATGCTGAAAAATTCATCCATCTCTTGATTCTTAAATTTAATGCCATTGTCACAACGGATTATCTTCACTTTCTTTTCTGTCTTGTTTTCAATTCGTGTTATGAACGATCGTAGATGATCACCTGTTTCATCTTTAGTACCAAGAAAGAAAACCCACGTATATCTGGTAAAGTCATCAGTAATAACTAAACATTAATACTTCTTTCCTAGACTCATAACATGAGTTGGACCAAAAAGATCCATATGCAATAAGTGTAAAATGGACAGATTAGAATTTGTGTCTTTGATTTTATGAGAAGATTTATGTTGTTTACCCTTTAGACATGCAACACAGTGATCATTGAAAGTAAACTATTTTTGGGGTAAACCCCTAACCAACCCATTGTTAACCAATTTGTTCATGTTTTTGAAATTCATATGACACATTCTTCTATGCCATAAAGAAGATTCATCCTGTGATGCTTTTAAAATGAAACAATTTTCTTTTACTTCGGATGAAGTTTGTCCCATGTTTAAACAATATAAATTCTCTTTCCTAGGAGTTCGAAGTAAAATCATACTTTCATCAGCTACTTCAAACTTAGGATCAAGAATGATGCACTCGGTTTTAGTAAACAGTACCTTGTTCTCTTTATCACAAACTTGAGAAACACTAACCAGATTATAATTCAATTCTTGAAGAAATAGAACATTTTCAAAGGTAATGGTACCATTGCTGATTGTGCCTTTTCCTGTAATTCTCCCACCTCGTGGATTTCCTCCAAATGCAACATAGCCCCCATCATATTCAACATTGTCTTTGAGCTGCAGCTTGTTGCCTGTCATGTGCTTAGAGCAACCACTGTCTACATGCCACGTCTCTCCTTTCTTGACACCTGGCTTGCTCTGCACATGAAAAAGAGGTTAGTTTCTTTTAAGAACCCAAGCCAAGGTAGTCTTGGGTTTACCTTTTTCATTAACATAATCAAAACGTTTGAACTGATATGCAGGATTTTTGTTTTGAACATGTGCAGAGTTACTACTGTCAGAGTTACTACTGGTGGAGTTCCTGTAGTTTCTACTGGTAGACTTACTACTAGTGGCTCTCCAGTAGTTTCTTCTGGGAGTAGTATTTTGAACGTTTGGTTTTGGTTTCTTTGCATTCACATTCATTGAGCTCACAAATTTATGAGCTGTCCTACCAAATCTAGGTATTTCGTTTGATTTGTTTCTATTAAATCCAATTCCATGATGATGATTTCTATTATAAAAACAATCGACAGTCAGGTGATTATTCCTCCCACAAATATTACAACTTATAAAAACTTGTTTTCCTCTCTGTTGAGTGAATTTTTTATTCCGGTTTCTCACATTACCCCTCACTCGAGGTGTACTTTCCATTTGACACCTACGCTGACACGTTTTTCCCTGTGGCATTGGACCAACCCAATGCCAGTTTCGTTCCCTATAAACTTCAGGTCGGTTTTTGATGTTTTTGTGAACAGTAGGATTTCGACTTTTTTTTCAACGTTGGACTTTCACTAGACTCGGAATCACTAGATTTCTCCTGTTTGACATGTGATTTATTGACGTGTTCATTAATTCTAGGTCTAGTTAACAAGATTTTATTTTTCATGGGGTCTGCATTGGCGTGAGTGTTAACAGCAATTTCTTCCTCACTAAGTTCTTCACTAGACTCAACTTTAGGTGGAATATAATTGTTGTTAAATGGTGGTGACACATTGTTGTACCCAATCCCCTGTTTCCTGTTCCCATGGACTTGAGATCTAAGAATTTGATCAACAGTTTTAGAAGCATTTTCATACTTCTTGATAATGAGCTTGATTTGATCATTTTCTATTTTGATCTTTTCGACCTGTTCTTCCATCTTAAGAACTTTAGCCAAAGCATTGTCATTTTCCCATTTAGCGATTGCTAAATCTTCTTGATATTTTGTCCCATTCTTGACATATGCTTTCACTTGTTGTTCATAACTAGCAATTAATGCGGCCAATTCTCTTTTACTCTCTCCTAACTTATGTACATACTCACACATAAGTTTATTATGTTCTCTATATTCCCTAACTTGTTTAATACATGCAGGAGTACAAAGTTCAGAAAGTACCTCAGGTGGGATATCGTCTTTAGGAGTGTCTGCCATGAGAGCTTGATTTGTTGTTTCTTCATTTACTTGAAAGCTCCAATCAAATCCTAGTCCATCTTGAGTGACTAGAGCAGTTGAATTAGATGATCTTCCTTGATGGTTGTTATTTGATTCAGACGAATTGTGTTGAGTTGTCTGCTTCTGATGATCATCTTGGTTTTCTGGACATTCCCTTGCAAAGTGACCTAGCTTTTTGCAGTCAAAACATCGTACTTTGCTTTTATCAATACCAGTTCTGTCACCCTTTCGTACTGCAAAGTTGTTTCTTCCTGTTCGTTGCATGAACCTTCTTGTTCGAACACTGAGCATAGCAAATTGCCATTTTAAATCCATCTCCTCCAGATCGTCAACATTCACTTGTTCCAAGTATTCAATTACTAAACCAGAGTTTCCATGACTGGCAAAGAAAGCTTCTCTAACACTTTCTTCATTCTTGTTTCCTTTAGATTCACTTGATATAAACCCAGTCTCAGAAGGAACTCCACCAGTAGAAACAAATGTTGCATTCTGTGTTGAGTGATTACTTGGTCTTTTGATTTCAGGTTCAAACACTCGTAGTTCATTGTATAGCTCGTCAATCTCCAGAGTGTCAAGAGTGTTTTCTTGCCTATAACTGACCATGTACATTTCCCATTATTCTCCTGATGCTCCAAGAAACTTCTTGTTGATATCGTCTTGAGCAGTATTAACCCCCATGCTTGACAATTCACCAATCAGTTTGTTGAATCGGTCGAAGGTTTGAGATAGAGTATCACCCTTCACAGCCATGAAGTTCTCACAATTGTTACTTCAGAAGATCCTCTTGATTTCTCCTTGTACTTGCAGTTCCACCAAATCTTTTCTCCAAGGCCTCCCACAACAATTTAGCATCAGTATAGTTTATGAATTGATGTTGATACTCATTACGGATAGCAATAAGTAGAGTGCTTAACGCTTGACATTCATAGTGAGTATCTCTTCTCTCTTGCTCAGTTATTGGTTGGCCTGAACCTTCTGCTGCTGCTTTGTTCTTGAGATCTGGTCCAGGTATAGGAGCATGTTTAGCGTCATTCTTCACTACTTGCCACATGGAGTAGTTGGTTTGTAACATGTACCGATACATGCGACTTTTCCACATATCATAGTTTGATGATGTGAGAACAGGAACCCTATTTGCTTGAACGCCTTCTGTAAGATCAGACATCTTGTTTTTGTTTTGTGAAAAACTTGTTTATACGCCTTGTTGATCGTAGATCTAGAGCAACCTTGTGCTCTGATACCACTTGTCAGGATCTGTTGAACTATACTTGAATAAATACAAATGTGTAGATCTAGATCTATCAAAAGAGTTGCGGCGGATCAACACTTTGATAATAACAAGGATTAATTGATTAACAATTTATGTATATATGAATGAATAAATGTTAACAATTAAGAACACAAGAATTTCCACCATCAGCCTCAATCTATTAAGAATATTGTTCGTTAACAGACGTGTGTTTACAACGACACAAGGATCTATTTATATAGACCTTGAGGAAACCATAATAACTATTAGGTTAAATCTAAAGAAATCTATGAAGATAATTATCAATATATTGTTTACATAATTATCTCCTTACAATGCGCTAACTAACTATATCGCATAAGCAGTAGTAATGAGCGCGCCAGTAGAAGTTCCCGTCATGCAAATCCATGCAGCCAGTATAAACAATCACCAGTATGAAGCCAACAGTAGTAAATCATCAGTAGTAATCTTCAATACTTGACCACAGTACAAACTATAGTCACCAGTATTATTACTCACCAGTATTAACAATGTTACTCCCCAGTACTAACTGCCTCTACCAGTATTAACACTTTATAAACCCAACAAATCGTATTTTATTTTATTAAAAAAGTTTAATATATAAAAAATATTTAAGATATAAAGTAATGGTCTCAAACTATGTTTTTTTAAATAAATACTAAAGTGAAAGGTTTATATTATATTTTAAAATGGAGGAACGGAAATAACTATTGATGATGTCATATGAAATCATTATTTTGATCTAAGACTTTAATATTAATCTTAAAACGAATCTAATGTCTCATACTTATGATTTTTATTGCACCTCTGTTAATATATATTATCGATTATTGATAATTAGCAAGTTAAATATCACAGATATAGGTCACTAAGTTCGTCAATAACTTGTTCATGTTTGTCACTGAGTAGATCAGTCACCATATTCCTACATCTTATTATCCTTTAATATCAATTATCAAATTACTGATAATATCAATTATCAAATTAACTTACTAAATGAATAGTGTTTTTACTTGAAAAAAAACACTATTTATTAAATATTTTTATTTTTAACATTTAAATATAATATTTTACGGATTAACTTTTAACTTCTAGTTATTACTATTTTTAGTTTTTGCTATTATTTTTGTAGTCCATTATCCCGCTACGAAGCACGGACAAGTAAACGTATTTTCTTATAATTCTCCCATTTTTACGACCCACGACAAATTACAGAAGAGACATTGAATTGGTAAATCGTTCTGAGTAGAAGGCTTTGTGTTTAGATATTGCCTTAAATAGTTTTAAGTAAATAGCGCAATATTATGACTTATGAGTGTATTTTGATGATTGATTGGTTTGTTATCTGGCTAGAACTTTGATGATGGTTAATTTAGATTAATTTTGTTGTTCTGAAGTTAATGTTTTACTATTAATTTAAACCGTATGAATCAGATTAAGGGAAGTTTATTATGTAGTCTGTTTATGATGGATTGACTTTTTAAGCAAAGAGTACACGTTACTTATAATATCATACGTGATAAACAAAGATTTTTTGTGTTTAGGTTATTCGAAGAAGACAAGTGTTTTGACTTAACTATCACAACTGCGAGCTAACCTAGGTATGCGAGCCCTCAAAAAGGAGCGGTTTCTCTATTGCCGACCTTGGGAGCCCTTGTAATGTCATCACGCCGCATAACGTGTAGGCAACACCGGTGGAAATGGTATCGTACCAGTAAGGATGTTTTTTCCGTCAATTAATATTTACTTATATAGACACTTTAATATTTCGATTTTAACATTTAAATAATGTTTTATTTTTCAATCATGATATATGAACCCAATTCATAAACCTTGTCATTTTTCTTTTATTTTTAATATTTTTTTCGTTCTGTAATTACGTATTCAACACTTACTCGCTTTACATATGCAATGATTTAATAGTTTCTTATATATTATCATTGAATTAATATCGATGTAGCTCTTTGCGTATTTATGGATCCATAATCTAGTTAACTTACTGTGTTCCCGAGATTTTTTTCTGGAGAAATGAAAGGAAAGGAAAAGAAGCAGGAAGAAAATAAAAAAAAAAGAACGTGTTCCCGAGTTTTTTAGTGGAGAGAAGAGAAAAGAAATGAAAATAATATTTGTTCCATTTTTCTCTCTTAATTTTCCCTCCAAAATTAAGAAGATTTGAAGAGAAAACTATATTTTGTACATTTTTTAAAATTAATCCTCAAATTATCTTTAAACAAATATATATCTTTCACTGACATAAATACTATTTATTGAATATTTTCATTTTTATTTAAATTCAATATTTTATATATTAAGTTTTTATTACTATTTTCAATTTTTGCTATTATTTTTGTAGTTGATTATACCGCTACGAAGAACGGACAAGTAAAACTTTTTTCATATAATTCTCCCATTTTTATGACCCACGTCAACTTACAGTAAGTAATCTTAACAATTATTATTATTATTATTATCATTTGTATTGTTATGATTATTGATAATCTGCGATGGAATAATTGTATAAGCATGGTTAAAATTATTAATTGTACAACAAATAAGATAGGGTTTTTGTCGGTTGGTTAAAAAGTCCAAGTTGCTTAATTAATGTTTTTGCAATGGCTGAGAATTGTCGAACAATGTAGGTTTACAAGAAATAATTGCAAAGGTTATAAAACGTTGATTGTTACCGAGAATTGTCTAATTTGGTCAATGTCTATACAAAGTTTGGGTTAAACTTATTATTGACTATAACATCTTAGTTTTATATTGAAAGTCATTTTAACCTATAAATAGTTTTTATCTAAATTAAGCGAGGGTAATTTGATTAGGTTATTTGTTGTGTTTACTAGTATGGTACCCGCACGATGTAGCGGATGAAAAAAAAAATCATATTTAACAATTTACAGTGGGTGATTTATGGTAGCTACTCATTTGTTTCGTTACATATATGTGAAGTGTAATAGTTTAAAGTTATGTCATTCACGCAATATAAAAAGAATGTTGTGGTAACAATTTATGCTTCGACCATTCAACGATAATAATTATTATGTCGTATAATCGATTTTCTCAACTCTGCTCCACTAACCTAAGGAATCTCAAATTTTTAACTAAATAAAAATTTAGATTCCAACGGATTTAAATTCCGTCATAAACTTCAAACAAACATGTTATGGAAAAGGAATTCAATTCAAATTCACTCAATTTTTTCTAGATTTCGTGAAACAAACACCCCCGCATATTATTTCCCGTTCGGATCATTCAACCCATGCCCATTTTGGATAATTCGACTCATTTGAAGATTAAACTCATTTGCGAACATAACAAAACTCTAATTTTTCAGGTCATTTTGTTTTTTTAATAGGTGACGTCTGATAATTTCACGTTCGGTCAAAAAGAGAATTAAATATATATTTCCTGAATAGTTTTCCCTTATAAACCCATGTTTTCTATAAACAAAATCTAATTTTCCTTCAACGATGCAACAACAAATTAAAAATACATTCAGACACTACGTTTTCTAATCTTTTATCGTTCTCCTTTTCAAGCCGGAAAAAAATATTTGTCTTCAAGACATTAAAATTCAGTCTGTTTCTATGAATCCAGGTAACACATACTTTCGAATGTTGTAATTAAGAACAATCAATATGGTAACAAAGTTTATTAACCTTAAAAGTATCAAATGTAATACTACTCAGCTTATTTGTATTAAGACTTATCAATTAATAACTAACTTTATAAAACTTAGATTATAAATCAAATATTTGATAAATTTACTCCATCAAATAACGTTTAAAGTTAAAAAATAATGGTTACATGAATACAAATTTTATATCAATTAATTTAAATTGCCTTTATTTTATATGGGTATATTTTTTTTTATGAAATTAGTAATATAATTATTTAAAGGAAATTAAGATTAGTTTATATGTTATACTCATTAAGAGGTATATTACTAATTATACTTTACTTAAAAATTTAACATTTTAATAAAAAGTGAAACAGTTTTATATATTAGTAAAGATAAAGATATATTTATTAATTATTGTTGTAATTAAGGAAATGTCACTAATTATAAAGTGCTTTAAATGATGAATTTTGTGAAATGTATAAAAATGGTAGAAAAGTAATTTCAATTACTTAAAATTTAAGAGATTAATACTTTTAGAGAAATGCTTTATAATATAGTAAAGATATATGGGTATATTTTTTTTTATGAAATTAGTAATATAATTATTTAAAAGAAATTAAGATTAGTTTATATGTTATATTCATTAAGGGGTATATTACTAATTATACTTTACTTAAAAATTTAACATTTTAATAAAAGGTGAAAATATTTTATATATTAGTAAAGATAAAGATATATATTTTAGTTATTATTGTAATTAAGGAAATGTCAATAATTGTAAAGTGTTTTAAATGATAAACTTTGTGAAATGTATAAAAATGGTAGAAAAAAGTATTTTCAATTATTTAAAATTTAAGAGATTAAGAGTTTTAGGGAATAATCTATAATATAATAAAGATTAGTTTATTTAAATTTATTTAAATTTTTAAAAGTTTATAATCTTATTTTAATAACTTATAAATTTATTAAGTTAGATTTATGACTACAAATTTTGACAAACACAAAAGATAATCAATATAAAAATGAAGCTCAAACTTTAAATAACATAATATTGGTTCATGTGGTTGGAGGCAATGTAGAGGAGTCAAAATCTGGTTTGACCCAAAATCGAACCGGTTTTTGGTCAAACCTACCAAACCGGTTCGGTTTGGATCGGTTCGGTGGCAAGAAAATATCAAACCGATGGAAACCGGTTCCAACCGGTTCCAAACCGGTTCGGGTTATAAACCGGTTCCAAACCGGTTACTATTCATTTAATAAAAAAAAAAGCGTAACTTGCAAAAACACGCTAAAATTCGACTTTTTTAAAAAAAATTTCGCACACATCATACTTAAACGTTGTATTCTACTAAAAAGGCTTGAAACATATTTTCAAATCTTAATATTCCGAGAATTATTAACGAAAAAAGTAAAAAAAGTACTATTTTTTACTACTATTTCTTATTAGAATGTAACTAATAAGTTTGAAAAAAAAAAAACCGAAACTTGCAAAAACACTTTAAAATTCGATTTTTTTTAAAAATTATTGGCACACATCAAACATAAACATTGTATTCTACTAAAACAACTTGAAACATATTTTCAAAGTTTCATAATTCGACAATTATTAAACAAAGCGGAAAAAGTACTAATAAGTAATAACATAGGAAAGTCATCTTCGTCTTCGTCCAATCTTCATATTTCTTCATTCTCATTATTGGTCTACTTGAATAAAGTCATCTTGAACGGGAACTTGTTCTTCTTCGGAGCTATATGCTCGGTTAGCTTCATCCAAAGCGATTTCTTCATCGGAAATTGATATTGCAACTCCTTCTTCCACCTCGATATCGAGTACTTCGCCTTCATAATCTAGTTCACCTTCAAGATTTTGGTGGTCTTGTGTACGTTGGGCCGCGTCTAAGTAATCCTTCAAGCAAATGCACATCTCCAATGCCCTCGGTGTGAGTCTTGTTCTTCGTAAAGATAATACCCTGCCACTAAGAGAAAAAGCGGATTCCGAAGCTACCGAAGAAGCTTGGGAGGTTAGTAGATCTTTGGCCATGGCGGATAGAACGGGATATTGAGCTTCCCGTGCTCTCCACCAAGCCAAAACCTCAAAGTTGGTGAATTCTTCAACCCCCATAGTGGCTAAAAAATCCGTTCCCGTATATCTCCCATATTCGGTATTAGTTTGATCACCCCCCTCCCCCCTAGCACGTTTAATGTTTTCTCGTCTTAATTGGTTATACATGTCAATTTCCGGGTTCGCGCTAATATAGTTTTCATAGGTTTCGGTCATAGAAGAACTTGATTCACCCACATTTGATGATCTAAACTTGTTAAAATAAACACCAAATAACCCTTTAAAATAATTATCAAAATCGACTATGGCTTTATCGGCAAATATTGGACATTGGTTGTTAACAAGATTCAATTTTTCATAGATTATTCTTATATTGTATTCCACCCCAATTTTGTTCAAACACGGGTTTAGAGCAGCGGAAACGGTAATTAAAGGTGACAATTTAGAAAAATATTTTCTCATTTTTTCTTTCATCGGGGCTACCATTAACTTATACAAATTCCCTCTATGTTCATAATCGTCTAACTTTGTAGCCATAAAAGTTAGTTGTTTAAGGACTAAATGACTCGTGGGATAATAAACACCCGATAACAAAGTTGTTGCGGTTTTAAAAACTTTTAGCAGTTCACTTATTTTACGAATAATTTGCCAATTATCACTCGGAAATTCTTCAATACCCCGATGCGCTACCACTAAGTCGTTATGAAATAAAGTTAAACTAGCTTGTTGCCGTAAACCGCAAATAAGCATATTGTAGGTCGAATTCCATCTTGTAGGAACATCCCAATTAGGTGCCAAAAAGACGGAATTCGTTTCCTTACAAAGTTTCATATATGCCTTGTATCTACTTTTGCGGTTTGAAAATATATCGTGCAACTTTTTCTATAAGCATTTATGGCGTCTTTTACTTCGGTGACTTCTAGTCCGGCTTGCACAACCAAATTAATAATATGTGCAACACATCGACCATGATAAAAGTCACCGTCCATTGGTGGTTTGTATTTTAGCTTTAGTTTACCCACCGCGTTTGTATTATTACTTGCATTATCAAATGCAATTGAAAACACTTTTTCTTCCAAATTATATCTTTGTAAAACATCCATTAACATGTGAAATAAGTTATGACCCGAGTGAGGATAAGGAAATTGGTCAAAAGCAATAACCCTCTTCATCATTTGCCACGATTCGGGATCACACCAATGTGCGGTAACGCAAAGGTATGAATCGGGCAAACCATGAGGAGCCGACCAAACGTCGGTTGTTAAGTTTACATTTGCATTTAGATTTTCAAAACCTTTTAATATCATTATTTTAGCTTTTTTCCAAATTTTTAAACAATCCTTACGAAGAGTATTACGACTTACATGAGTATATCGCGGTTGGAGGCACTTTTGAACCACGCTAGTGAATCTCGGGTTGTCGAAGTGATTGAATGGCAAGGCGGATTGAATCACAAAACCCGCAAACTCTTCACGCATCCTCTCCACCGAATAAACAAAAATACTCCCGTCTCCACCCATCGATGATTGACCCGATTCCGGTGCTCTATGGAGAACTTTCCAATGCCTATCGACATGATTCTTCAACGTCGGGTTGGAATTTTGTTTCAAAAAAAGGCCGCAATGATTACAATGCGCCATCGTTTGGCCATCGGACAAACGCACCAACCGGTAATGTTGCCAAACATTTTGGTTTCGGGTTGTTGGGATAACCTCTACGATCGTTCTTTCACTTGACGAACCACAACCGGTTGAAGCGGTAGAGCTTTGAGTTGCCATTTGATTGTTGGTGATTTTTTGAGAATTTTTCAAACGTTTTTCGAAGGTATTTTTTGCGTTTTTTGAGCTTTGAGAGTGTTTTGAGAGAGTTAGAAGTGTGTGTTTACTCTCAAACTCTACCACATATATATAGTAAATTTGGAATGGCAAAATGGTAAAAAAATTGCAAAAAAACGGTCAAAAAATGGTCCCAACGGCCTTAATAACGGCTATATTCGATTCTGCAACGGTCAGCTAAACCAAACCGGTTTCTCGAACCGGTTTCCCAAACCGGTTTCTCGAACCGGTTTCCCAAACCGGTTTCTCGAATCGGTTTCCCAAACCGGTTTCCGTCGAACCGGTCTCAACCCGATTTTGAAACTGAAAATACAAACCGGTTCCAAACCGCCGGTTTCGGTCAAAACCGAACCGGTTTTGGTCAAACCCGGTTTGGACCGGTTTCGGTTTCGGGTTTTTTTTTTCGGTTTTGGTTTCGGACCACATTCACAATGTTAAAATACCTTCGAAAAACGTTAAAATCAATTATTATAACTCCCCTTTGGACCACATTCACTCAAATGATGATGATAATCTATTGAGTTTTATACATTACCTATGCTCTTTATCATCAAGATGATAATCTTGATTTAGTTATTTTGTAAAGTCTGTATTTGATAGTCTTTTTTCTCAGTATCGTGAAATATTTACTTCATTTGTTTTGAAATCTTTATTACTGTAATATATATTGTTATTAAGAAAAACCCTTACCCTTGTCTGATAGGCTCGAAAAATATTTGAAATTTTATCACGATAGAGATGGATCATTATAATTGTTAGTCTTAAAAAAGGAATTCTACTAAGTGTGAGTCATCAACTCGCGTTACCTACTGTGGGAGTAGTAACTAATTAACAAACTAACAATTGCATAAAATAGTGTTAATATTTATTTATTTTAGTCTTGCTAACATCTTTTTTTCTCACTATTACCAACTATGGGCTAGTAGGTTAAGTCAACTTTTATTGAGCCAAAATATACCACTTAGAAAATTTCATTTAATTGGGCTAAGCAGATAAAATAAACTATCAAAACGGGCAAGACAGAAAATAACAAAAGACACTTTTTAAAAAATTGTTGAGAATTAGAGAAACAAATTATGGAGTTTTCTTATTAATCGGTAATTTTCTGATGTAGTTACAAAAAATATAATCCCCTTTAAATAGAGTTTGGAAACGATAAAATAGGAAACGAATTAATACATATGAGGAAATCATGGGGAATTTGTTTAAACAGAAATTCCTTTTCTATAATTTCCTTTTCTATAATTTCCTTTTCTAACATTTTCCCTTAAGTTAAGTAATGGGATTCCCAATGCTTAACTTGCTTAAACAGAAATTGAAGATCTTTGTATTAACTGCTTTTGTTAGGATATCGGCCAATTGTTCTTCCGATCTCACAAGTGGAAGTTCTATGGTTCCATTTTCAAGTTTTTCTTTGATGAAGTGTCTGTCAACCTCAACGTGTTTAGTTCTATCGTGTTGGACCGGATTCTCTGAAATTCGGATGGCTGCTTCATTATCACACATAATACTGCTTGCCTGTCTGGGTGGAAATCCTAGCTCTGTTGGTAACTTCCTTATCCATAGTACCTCTGCCATTCCTCTCGCTATTCCTCTGAATTCTGCTTCTGCGCTGGAAAGAGCAACCATTTTTTGTTTCTTACTTCTCCATTTGACCAGATTTTCTCCAACCAGTGTGAAGTAGCCAGAAGTTGATCTTCGGTTTCCTTTGTCTCCTGCCCAATCAGCATCAGTGTATGCATGGATCTCTAAGTTGTCATTTTTCCTGAATGTAACTCCATGTCCAGGTGTTCCCTTTAAGTATTTAATGATCCTCCTTCAGCATCCATGTGAGCCCTTTGCGGTTGATGCATAAACTGACTTATGACTCCTACAGCGTAAGCAATGTCTGGCCTGGTGTGGGACAAGTATATGAGTTTTCCTACAATTCGTTGATATGTCTCTTTATCAGCTAACTCCGCTTCCTCTTCCATATACAGTTTCTGGTTTGCAATCATTGGTGTGTCAACTGGTTTGCACTCCAACATTCCTGCTTCAGCTAAAAGATCTAAAACGTATTTCTTCTGACAAATGAAAATTCCAGCTTTAGACCTTAGAACTTCAATTCCTAAGAAGTACTTCAGTCTTCTTAGATCCTTCATTTCAAATTCTCTGAACAGGTTTTCCTTTAGCTTTGTCATTTCTTCAGAGTCATCTCCTGTAATTATCATATCATCAACATAAATAATCAAGCAGGTTATAAGTTTCCCATTTCTTTTAATAAATAGGGTGTGATCAGAGTTGCTTTGTTGGTAACCATATTTCTTCATTGCTACTGTGAATCTTCCAAACCATGCTCGCGGTGACTGCTTCAGACCATATAAAGCTTTCTTTAATCGGCACACTCTTCGGGGGTTATCAGTTTTCACCATTCCTGGGGGCAAATCCATAAAAACTTCTTCCTTTAATTCACCTTGTAAGAATGCATTTTTCTACGTCAAATTGATGAAGTGGCCAATTTTTGTTAGCAGCTATAGAAAACATATCGATCTTCGCAACAGGAGAAAATATCTCAGAATAGTCAATCCCATAAGTTTGAGTGTACCCTTTAGCTACTAGCCTGGCTTTGTATCTTTCAATTTGTCTATCAGGTTTATATTTGATAGTGAAGACCCATCTACACCCGACTGATTTCTTTCCTAGTGGGAGTTCACAATCTTCCCAGGTATTGTTCTTTTTTAGTGCTTCAATCTCCAGTTTCATTGCCTCCTTCCATTTTTCTGATTTAAGAGCTTCTTCCACGGTGGTTGGGATGTCTTCGGTGCATATTGATTCTGTGAACGTACGAGCTTCTGCTGTAATATTTCCCTTGGCTATGTTCGCCATAGGATATCTTGATCCCCGTGTCACTTTTTCTGGAGAGTATCGCTTTGCTGGAATTCCTCTCGTAGATCTTGGTGGAAGAACATACCCTTGTGGTTCTGGTTCTGATTCTTCCACTGTAACTTGTTCTTCCATTGTAACCTGTTCTTGTATTTCTGGGGTACCATGATCAGCCACTTCATGATTATTCATAGGATTAGTAAATTCTTGATCTTGAGAAATACTTACCTCAGACACCGGTAGGGGATGATCATCTTCGGTGGTACTAGTTTCTTCTGCTATATTAGTGGGTTGTAGTACTGAAGATGTCCAGTTCATCCAACTTAATGGGTCATTCTCACGTTCCCCCTGACCATTATGTTGGGTGTTGTAAAAGAATTCGGTTTCAAGGAAGTCACAGTTCATTGTAGTGAACACATGTCGTTTGGTTGGACTATAACATCGGTACCCTTGTTGATTTACCCCATACCCCACAAAGACACATTTTTCTGCACAAGGATCTAGTTTAGAACGTTCTATCTTTGGAATGTGAACGAAAACAGAACATCCAAAGATTCTAGGTTCGAGAGTTAGGGTTGATGGGGGTTTGTGGAACTTTGACAGTTTTTGGATTGGGCTTTGTAGGTTTAGAGCTCTGGGTTGAAGGCGATTAACAAGATAGGTTGCTGTAGTAACAGCCTCAGGCCAAAAAGACTTTGGGACTTTTGATTCTATCATAATTACACGAGCGATTTCTAAAAGAATACGATTTTTTCTCTCCGATACTCCATTTTTCTCTGGTGCATGAGCACAAGATGTTTGGTGAATGATTCCCTTGTCTTGACAAAACGATTTCATAGAATTATTTACAAACTCCCCCCGTTATCAGATCTAAGAATTTGAATATCACTTTTGAACTGATTTTTTTATCATTGTACAAAATGATTTGAATTTGGTGAAAACTTCAGATTTGGATTTGAGGAGATAGGTCCAGGTCATTCTAGTACAATCATCAACAAACAACAGAAAGTATCGAAATTTTTTCCCCCCTCAAATTTTGCTGGGCCCCACACATCGGAATGAATCATAGTAAATGGAAAATCAACACGGGTATTATTTGATTTAAAACTTTGTCTGTGGCTTTTGGGTAAAATACAAGTTTCACAATGCAAATCTTTATTATCAGGAAAAATATTGGGAAATAAATTACGTAAAAAACAGATAGATGGATGTCCAAGACGTCGATGCCACAACCATGCTTTTCTGTCCGTTGATCCATGAGCTAACATAACAACTCCTGATTGTGTAACTTCATCCACATAGTATAGCCCTTGTCTCTCACTACCACGTCCAATGATCTTCCCCGTCCTGGTGTCCTGTAAAATACAAAAGGTCGGGTACATCAAAACACTGCAGTTCAACTCCTTGGTAACATGGCTAATAGAGAGAAGTTTGTGTGATAAAGACGGAACATATAAACAATTTTTCAATTTCATAGTTGGTGAAATTTGAATTGTCCATCCCCCTTTAACCTGAATTGTCTCCCCGTTTGGGGTGTGAATTCTGGATTTCCTTGTTTTAGATAACATACATAAATCAGACTTTTCAAACGTCATAGTATCCGTGGCCCCACAGTCAAATATCCAAGATTTATTTTTCGTGTTTGTTACCGCATTAACTTCCTCACTAAAACTTTCCGGTTTATTTAATACCTCGAACCTATTTTTATGTATAATATCTAATTTTGGGCTAAAATTAACATTACACATAAATTGGGGGTTTCGGGATTTATTTTTTCCTTCACCCCCGTTACCTGATTTCCCTTTACCTCCGCCGCCAGCCAAGTCGCTGCTACTGCCGCCACCATAGAAAGCTCCCCCTTCATCATCATCGCCGACGGTAGTGTTGGTGGCTTCATTGTTGCCCACAGTCGCCGCTACTTTCCCTGATTTGGCTGTTTTATGGTTATCGTTCCACCAATCGGGATACCCGATTACCTTAACCACTGTTCTCCTGTGTGTTTCGTCATTCCACACTCCTCACACTTGAGCTTTGATTTATCAGGCTTTGATTGCCGGAATGATGGACCCTTTTCTGACCGGTGGCCTTTTGAAATTAAGCCCGCCGCCACCCCTGATGGTTCTGGTTTTTGAGTCATCCCCAAAATCCTCTAGTGAGCTTCTTTTTATCTGATTAACGAGTAAGCTTCCTCCACGGATGGAAGAATTTCCAATCGGAGGATTTCTCGTTTTATTGAATCATACCGTTGATCTATTGAGCTTAAAAATTGGAAAAGTTTTTGATCGTTTCGGATTTTTGTGTAGATTCTTGTGTCTTCTGGACATCTCATGGGATTTGGGTCGATTCGATCTATCTCCCCCCATACGCCTTGCAGTGAAATCCATAGACTTTCCAGAGATTGTTCTTGCTGCTTAATTCCGTTTGCTTTGATGTGTAAGTTGTAGGTTTGGAGCTTGTCTCTGCCACTGCTGTACGTTAATGCTAACGCTTCCCAAAGAATTTTTGCGGTCGGAAATTCTGTGAGATTACTTACAAGCGTAGGATCGATGTTCTGGATCAGCCATGAGAATACTACCAGCTCATCTTGTTCCCATTGTTCGTACGTAGCATTAGTTGGTTCTGGAGGATTACCGGTAAGATGTTTCAATAGGTTTTTTGATTTTCATCCAATTGCCACTCGAATCATTCGAGTCCATAAGGCATAATTTTGGCTGGTAAGTTTTAAACTTATTTGGAGACTGTCGGATAATTTTGGGTTCTGGGTTTGGTGGTTAAGGCTGGTTTTGAGTAGGTTTTCTAGCTGTATCGCTAAATCTAAATTTGGTCTACCGTCTCCGGACATGGCAGCCAATTTTTAGAAAAACAACCGGTAAATGATGGGTTTTAACGAATAGTGTCCTTCGGATTACGAACACTGCTCTGATACCATGTTGAGATCAAAGAAACAAATTCTGGGGTTTTCTTATTAATTGGTAATTTTCTGATGTAATTACAAACAATATAATCCCCTTTAAATAGAGTTTGGAAACGATAAAATAGGAAACTAATTAACACATATGAGAAAATCATGGGAAATTTGTTTAAACATAATTCCTTTTCTATAATTTCCTTTTCTATAAGTTCCTTTTCTAACAAAAAATTATCTAAAGAGTATATTCAAAAAAGGCACCAATCAAAAGTTAAACCTCTTCATTTGGCGTTTAGATCAACTCTCTAAGTGTGAATCCTTCTTTGGTCTACTCGTACTTAAACTTATCTCGGTACATGTCGATCCTAAAAACAGTTTGGCATACTAATATGGACGATAATAATAAAATCACCAACAAATCTCTTCCTTTTTAATATTATTCAGTGACTTACTAAATGAAAAAATAAATCCATCAAACAATATAAAACAAACTAATGCATAAATAAAACAAACAATAATTTTTACTTAGTTTATTACACATTCCACATATTATCGATAATTAATCTGTTACTAAGGATTGGACACTTTCAACCAATTTTAAATACATTTGGATTATACGTACAAAAGTTTCTACAACTCTCTAATATTTATCTATATAGAATTTCTACAACTCTCTAATATTTATCTATATAGAGTTTTGATGACAAAAAACTTTTAGAGTTACCAACTTGATATTTACCAGTACAAAAGATAAATATGTCATCAACATATATTCAAATGATTAGTCAAGATAAATATGTCAACAACATATATACAATTGATTAAAACATATATACAATTGATTAGTCATTTACTGAATGAATCAAATTTGCTATATACACACTTATTTTGTTTTAAACAGAAACCATTTGACCAAATACTGCATCAAACATTTGATAGTACTTTCTAGATATTTGGTTTACTTACACATCTTACGTTCATTTTCCCGAATAACAAATTTTGTTGTTTATATTTACCTCTTCTTTCAAATTATCATTTAAAAATATGTTTTGACATCTATTAGAGATTGGAAGTTTCTTCTAGTGATACATCTTATAAAAAATTTGTCAAAACAAGATTTTATTATTGGGTTAATGTTGTCAGAATATAACATACTTTCGCCAAATATTTATTTTGTATAACATACTTTTTACTTATTTATTTAGGTACCTCAACTTTCTAAACCGGGTAATTAAACACCTAATGACTTGTTACCAGTTAAACACATGACACAAACATGACGTCATGCTCCCACCTAACTTATTTATTGTCTTCTTGTGTCTCTCTCTCATACTGATTCAACACAAAAAAACCCCAAATTCAAAGATCAAGATCAACCCTAATCATGTGTCTCCACAAGTCGATCAAATCGTTCACATCAACTATCCAAAAAGGCGTTATTGATTCTTGCGATACTTGGATCTTTAGCTTTCTTTCTTGTCTTATTTTTGGAATAATAGTGATGGAATTCATCACTAGAAAAAGGCCAACATGACTTACCGAAGAGGAGGGGATCCAGTTCACTTTGCCACAACTAGTAGACAGAGCACTTTCAAATGGAGTGAACGAGCTGATTGAAATTGTGGATCCTGATTTGTCGTCCAACTTTTCCACGAAGAAGGGTGTGATCGAAGAGCTTATGAACCAGCTGATTGAAATTGAGTGAATGAGCTGATTGAAATTGTGGATCCTTACAAACATCAGCAAGAAAGTCTAAATCGTGAAGTTTACAATTGGAACGAATAACTAAACCAATTACTTGTATCTATTAGTGTTTTTAGAAAATCGGTGGTATCATCTAATGTCAAGATTCTAACCAGCGGGTTTAAAGCTTTTTAAGCAGTCTTCTTATTAATTTGTTGAATTTGCTGTAGGAGTGATTCAAAACAGGTCATGGATTTGAAACAGAAGGGAGGGACTTGAAAACGGGTTAAAATTGTAAACGGGTCAAGTTATTTGGGTAACCTGAAATTATACCTGGCAAAATGGGCGGGTTGGGTTGGGTTGGGTCACGGATCAAAATGGGTGTGGGTCAAAACCGATGCGGGTCCAAATGGGTCACTTTAAAAATATACCAAACGGATGCGGGTCAAGACAGGTGCGGGTCAAAACGGGTGCGGGTCAAAACGGGTCTTTTTAATCCCATATTCCTTTTAACGCTATTTCTTAATGATACAAATAAACAGGTTCAAATATATAGTCTTGAGTGGTATCATTTGGACCCGTAAACAAAAAGTATCATAAAGAACATATCAAAAGATAACTCAAAAGACATACATAAAAAAACTAAAAAAAATTGACATGTATATTGCAATTAAATATGTGTATATTGTAAAAACAATTTCGAATTTCAATCAAATTTCATTAATCAAAATGTGAATTTTCTGAGTAAATTATTGCAATTAAATATGTGATTAATGGTGGTTATTTATTGTTTGTTGTAGATTATATAAAATGGCAAAACGGGTGCGGGTCAAAACGGGTCTTTTGTGAATCATCTCACCCATTTCAACCCGCTTCTGATTCTATCATTTTTCTTAGACCCATATTGACCCGCATGAAATGTTTCCATTACCCACTTTAACCCATACAAGGAGTTTTAAATACCCAAATTGACCCAAATTTAAGAGTTTGGGTCAGGATTGTCGGGTCTACCTGAAACCAACAGGTAGCCGGTCAAATTGGATCTCAAAATCATTATTAGAATAAGTACGTTATTCATTTTAAAAGTTTCAAAGAGTTGATGTACCTAAATAAAAAAAAAAAAAAATATGTTATACAAAATAAACATTTGATAAAAGTATGTTATGTTCTGACAACATTAACCCTTTTATTATTATATATAAATTGTTTATATACATATATTCATACTTAAGAACATAGACATTGTTTAAATGGTATATTAATTTGAAATATTAGGTTGCGTTTAGTTATGGAAAAAAATTTCTACTCACTACTATAAATATATGTGAAAATAAATATAAATTTGTGTTTCTTCAATTAACGATATTAGAGCAACCAGAGTGGGAACGGTTGTCGCTCTCGTTCTCGCCCCCAACCTGGTTCTAGGCTCGTTATCACTCCTCACATCTTGTTGTTTCATTGTAGGATTCGTTACCTGGTTAACGAGTCCTTGTGTGTGTTTCTTTTTCCTTTACTTTTCCAATGACTAAATACTGAAAAAATAAAATAGAAAAATATTGAGTACCAGTTTATCATTCTTTTAAATTTTGACAACCAAATTGTGAAGCTTTTATTGACGTGGCATGTGAAAATGTCACAACTGAGTTATTACTCCCAATGACATGTTTGTGTTGGATGTATTGTCATCTTCTAAGCTAAGCATGAGGGAGGATTCGTTTGACTTTTTAAAAGCTGTATTCCTTTTAATAAAGTTAGAGGGGGTAATGTGGTATATAGTAAAAGTAAAAGGGTAAACAATGAATATTAAGTCGAAAGAAATCATGTTGGGATGCCATCAAACTGTCCTGTCTCTAATTACATTCACCAATTATGATTTGTTTCAGCCTTTTCTTTCCAACTCATTATTTCATCTTACCCTTTTTAGTAATTATTTACTGTACTCATTAATATAAACAACACAAATGCATTAGTTTTCATGATTTGCTATTATTTTTATCTGAATAATATATATTATCACAAAACTGACGAACATATTTTTTTTACGTCGACAGGCATTATTTTGAATAATAACCCATATCTCCAATCATATTTTAAAGTTACCAATTTAACTTTTATAAAGGTTACATATATTTTCCTATTTTCATTTATTAATAAATTGTTGAAATTAAGATTCGAAGTTTTCATATATATGAAAATCGAGATAAATGTATGGTTAAGAAAAAGGCTAAGAACTATGAACACTCGGTTAGTGGCGCAAAATCAATGGATATCTAAAATAAATATTTTTTATAAAACCTATTAAATTAACATATAAAATTTTTTTTGAAAATTTTACCCTATAAAGTTACATGTTCGGCAAATTGAGGGGTATCCTTAATGTTACACCCAGCCTGCGGCGGAAACGTAGGGTGTGACCGATTGACAATCATCACAACACAACAATATAACAGATAAATACTAAATGCAATATATAAGAAAAGTGTTGTGACATTGTCATTTTAACAAGAAAGTTATCATTGTCTCATTACACGTCTTACACTACAACAGAAATATTCAACATAAACGTAAATGGTAACGAAGTATTTCAAATGGAAAGACTTACGCATGCAAGCCTGAAATAACCCAATGATTTAATAAAGAGAGTACGCTAATACAAAGCAACAATCTAGAAGTCTTCTAGAGTCAAATCTCAAAGGTACGTCTGATGCGTGCTCGTTACCTGAAAATAAAGCTTGAAAAAGTCAACATAAAGTTGATCGAGTTCATCGAGTAAGTATAAAATGTAATAGTAAGAAAAACATATCTCAACACCAGTTTAGCAAAAAGGATGTGTAACTAATGCACGTAAGTAATAAGAAAATCAACAATCCATAATCATCCATTTTAAGCATATATCACTAGTAGGCAAAGTATACTAGTAATAAAGTAATGTCAGTAGGAAAGGTATACTGACTAGAAACATCCGCAGTAGCCACGCTACCGTAAGTACACCTCATTAGTAGGATAGTTATACTAATGAGCGTGCAGGTATCAGTAGGAAAGGTATACTGATACATCAGTAGGAAAGGTATACTGATACGTCAGTAGGAAAGATATATTGACCAGAGTTCTCACCAGTAGGAAAGGTATAGTGGTGAACAACTCTCACAACCAATGTCTCGTTTAAGTTTTGAAAATATGCATTAGGTTTATCTTTCAAATTTCATGATTTCTAAAAGTAGTAAGTTTCCAAAAATAGAAAGATTTCCATATAAAGTAAGTAATGGAAATTAAATCCGTTTATAAAAATCCTTTTTTCACAAAAGTGGTTTTGGTTGAGCTTTACTTTCCCCCGATTTGTAAAACATATACAATAGTAAAAGTGGGGAAATGAACTCACCTCGATATAATAAGTAAGCGTGTTAGGATCTGTCGAACTAGGTTTGAATAAACAAACGTGTAGATCTAGATCTAACAAAGAAGTTGCAGCGGATCAACACTTTGATATTAACAAGGATCAATTGATTAACAGTTTATATGAGTATGAATGAGTAAACGTTAACAATTAAGAATACAATAATTCCACCAACAGCCTCAATCTTTTAGAGTTCATATCTCGTAATAGACGTGTTTTTACAACGAAACAAGGATCTATATTTATAGACCTTGAGGCTAAAACCCTAAACATAATCGGGTTACAACTCTAACGAAATCTACAAAGATAATTAATTAAATCTATTCCATAATTATCTCCTTACAATAAACGCAAAAATATATCAACTAAACAGTAGTAACAAGCGCCAGTAGAAACTCCATGCAAACCATGCAGCAACAGTAGTAACAATGTAACCAGTAGTAATAGTATGACCGGTAGTAATCTTCAATACTTGATGACCAATAGAAACCATATTCACGAGTATTATTACTCACCAGTACTAACAATCTTGACGACCAGTACTAACTAACTCCACCAGTATTAATCACTAAAACCCAACAATCTCCCACTAAACTTCTGCTTTCACTTATAAGCATAAGTTTCTTCACATCAAAAATGGAGAATGCTGCCAAAACCTTGAATCTTCTACATCGAGTTTCTATGATCCGTAAGCTGACATATGATCTTCCACAGCAGTTGAATTGCCTCTTCAGAATTTTGATTGGCCTTCAACTCACATTAAACATATTGATCATGATGTTGATGCCATGCTTATATTTCTTCTCTACCAAGAAATACTAAGTTTTTCCATCTGTCCTGCTCAAGGAGTATACTCTACAGCTTTCAAAATGGACCCATTCAAGTACTGGAGTAAATCTAGCTAGCTTCTCAGGCACGTTCTCAGGCTCAAACATAAGTTCTAGTACTTCCATAAATAGATCATTAAAATCTAGAAATGTACCTTATTAGAATACTTCTTGCTGCCAATGAGGAATAAATCTACCAAGTCCCTTCAACTGATGTTCCTTAAGATCTCTAGATGATTGTACAGCGAAAGATCTTCACCTTCTTCTTTGTCACAGCGAATGATCTTCACCTTCTTCTTTGTCTTGTTCTCAATTCGTGTTATGAAAGATCGTAAATGATCACCTGTTTCATCTTTAGTACCAAGAAAGAAAACCCAAGTATATCTTGTAAAGTCATCAGTAATAACTAAACAGTAATACTTCTTTCCTAGACTCATAACATGTGTGGGACCAAAAAGATCCATGTGCAGTAAGTGTAAACTTGACAGATTTGAGTTGGTGTCTTTGATTTTATGAGATGATTTATGTTGTTTACCCTTAAGGCATGCGACACAGTGATCATTGCATGTAAATTCTTTTTGTGGTAAACCCCTGACGAACCCATTTTTCACCAATTTGTTCATATTTTTGAAACGGTAAAATGCACTGGATAACCATTGTAGTACACAAAAATATCCGTCTAGGTCATTGTACAAAATTTACGTCTATCTACATCACTATACCGAAAGAAACCTGTTATTTAAACCATTTTTACCCGATCAACAGGTCAACCTCCACTAATTCTCTCTCTCTCTTTCTTTCATTTTGAAATTGTGCTGATGATACTGTAAAAACTCTGACTCATCCATTGGCAGAGCCAATTTCATTTCCTCCACCATTATGACTTCATTTCCTCCACCTATGTCCACTGCAGGATAATTTAGTCCTACCAAACTCATTTAGTCTAGAATTTTTTTTATCACCATCATCTATCATTATGGCAAAAGCCTCAAAAATATCTCTGAAATTAAAACACAAATTCTCATCATCGTCTTAGCCTCCTCCTGAGCCGTATTTCTTTCCGAAAACGATGACCTGAAGCTTGTCGTAACCGGCAAGTACTCCAGCACCAGCCACAGCTCTAAGGATGTTAGCAGCTCCACCCTTGAACAATGACGTGTACCCTTCTTTCTTCACGATTGGCTGAAGGCATCAAAAGCGCTCTTGTACTTAACAGCCTCACCTGACGTCATCATCATTCTTCTACGCACGGTATCAATTGGGTACGAGGCAACAAGCGACGGATTGAATAGAGTTTTGTTCGATTGATTGCTGCTTATTTGAATTGATAGAGTTGGAATTGGATTTGAAAACTGCCGACATTTTGCGGCGAGTTAAGTGGATTTGGGGACTGGTTTTGGTGGCGACGGTGGTGGTGGTGGTGGTTCCGTTCTGCTGCTGAGGAAGAGGAGGAGGAGGATGATGAGATCCATCTTCCCCAATTGAAGCTATGCAAATTTCCCAATTGATAAACCCTAATTTCTTGTTTATAACGTTGAAAATATAAAGTTAGAGAAAGGGTGACGTGGCGGTTACCAACAGGTTTCAAGTCACCAAAATGATTTATTAAACGGTTTCTTAAAGTTAAGGTTATAATTTAAACGGTCAAATGCGGTATAGTGATGTAGATAGACGAAAATTTTGTACAATGACCTAGACGGATATTTTTGTGTAGTACAATGGTCATCCAGTGCATTTTCCCTTTTGAAATTCATATGGCACATTCTTTTGTGCCATAAAGATGATTCGTCCAGTGACGCTTTTGAAATAAAACAATTTTCTTTATTTTCAGAATTATTGTGACCCATGTCTAAACAGTACACATTCTCTTTCCTAGGTGTTCTTAGTAGAATCATACTTTCGTCAACTACTTCAAACTTAGGATCAAGAATGATTGATATCGCTCAATTATAAGCATATTCTTTCGCGATATTTGTTATGTTTTTGTGTCGAAACGTAATGGATTGGCCTCGTATTACTTATGTTTGTATAAAGTTTATGTTTTAGTTGTTTTAACATGTTTGGAGTGAAAAAGAATCATTTTGGGGCTAAAAGATGCGAAATAAGAAAAGTTGGGAAGCTGCAGGACAAAACGCACTGAGGTGCACTCAAAAGCACTGAGACGCCAATGCGATGCACTAAGACACCAATATGACACATTCAAGGTTGTGACAATATTTGGAGCCTACTGGTGTACAAATGCGGCGCATAAGCTTCACAATGCGGCGCATTCAGCCTAGTGACAGTTATATGTTCGTTTTCAATGTTATTCAAGTCGGGAAGTGAAGGGTCTTTACACCAGCTTTCTTAAGGACGATTTTGGGGACATTTTTACATATCTTACACACCATTGGGAGCCTAATAATCGGTCCCAAAACATCAAATAATCATTACATAATCATTGAAGATCATCAATCTTAGTAATTTTCGGTTAATTGGAGAATTAGTCTTTTGAACACTTTCGGTTTTTTTCTAATCATCTTGATACTTTGGAAACTCATTGGAATCATTGTTTTCTTTTGGTATTGAACTTTTACTCTTTTAATTTCAATTTAATCATGTCTTATTATCATTATTCGTGTTTGATAAACATTATGCGTAGCTAATTTCGTTATACGTTTGCTTGGATATGTGATTGTTTGTATGACTAATCTTGAGTATGAAATTGTATGATTATGATGTGTAGAGGTTAATTGGGGATCCGTTTGGGTTACAACTTTAGTAATCTTGTGAAAATTTTTTTTACTTTTATTTGGTAATCTAAAAACGGGTATTCGAAAGGAATCCGTAATTTTTACTAAAATAGAAACAAAATAATCAACCGGTCTATAGTTGATTTCGAGTTTGCGGTATTCGAAAGGAATCACTAACGACAATTAGAACAAGTAAGTGATAATACAAACACTAGTTGATAAATTAAGAGAAATCGGTTTATTGATTAGTAAGCTATTCGAAAGGAAGCTTATAGGTTAATTCTCACACATCGACTTGAAACATTATGCACGATTATTTTAGGTGTTAACTATATTCGAAAGGAATAGTTACATGGATAAATAATCGTAGAAATCCGGTATTCGAAAGGAACATAGGATTTTATATTAGAAGTCTATCATCAATTTATACTTAGGAAAGATTATATACTCGTGAACGTTCCAAGCAAGCGTACTTTATATATTTGAATTACAAATCACTTTTAGTCGTATTTACATTAAGTCTTCGTAAGACTAAAACCCAATTGTTACGTGTTATTTGTTACTTTTAAACTATTATCTCAATTATAAATAGTCCCCGTGATCGAACCTGGAATTTGCTCATACTTTACTACAATAGACAAGGGTACACTGCCCGGTGTCGTGTGGTCTAGTTAAAAGCTAATTTCGGAAAACTAGATTTTCGCACATCAAGTTTGGGACTTGATTTAATTGGATTTTAGATTTTGTGTTTTATTTTGTGTTGGATATTTTCACGGTATTGTTGTTAGTGTTGTGATTTTCAGGATTATAAGTGGGTGATGTTCACGAGGTCAAAAGGAAACATGTTGTAAGTCGTTTTCCGACCCGGAAAAATGGTTGTTAAGGCGGTTTTATGGGTTGTGAAACGTGTGGAGGGCCACACTACTCGGATGAATGTGATCAAATTCGAGGAGATATCAAAACCAAGGTAGGAATTTCGGTTATGGATATCAACAAAGTGGAAGGTTGAGACACGAGGAAGAGAATGTGAGTTTAAAGACATGATGAAAGAATTCATTCGTGTCAAGAGTGCGAAGAATGAGAGTATTTTTTAACTCAATGAAGGTGTTAGACGATAGAATTGAGCAATGGAGTAGAAGCAACCAAGCGGTTTTTTCAAGAATTGGACCGGAAGATTGAGGAGATGGATGAACTGTTTGAAAATCAACCAACGGGTCAAAAACAGATTTCTACCCAATCAAACCCGAGACCTTCAAACGATCAAGGTGGTGAATTTAACCAAGGTTCAAGGTATCAAACACCTAATCAAGGGAAAGAGCAAGTGAATGCAATTTCTACACGATCGGGTTTCAGCTACGGAACGAGAGGAGCAGAACGAACGAAAAACGAAAAACAGGACAAACTGGGTGGAATGCGCCGCACATTGTGCGCCGCATTCCCAGCTCAGTCAGCTCTGTTTCGTTTTCCAACTGTCTAATGCGGCTCATTCAATCCAATGCGGGGCATTGAGACCCCAGACCCCGAAAATGACCGAAAAGGTGACTTAGAGGTAGAATCAAGTGGGGATGAACCAATGGTTAAAAATGAAGACGGGGCATCACCAAAACGGGACATAACTACACTTATTGGGTCGGAAATGGTGGCGGTTGACAACCCGATTAGTGTAGACATAACTTTGGAAGATTTTGAGAAGTTATTTGATTTGAGTACGGAACGGTTGTCAACAAAGTTCAGAAAGAGGTTGAAGCCAAGGAGGAGTTGATGCCCGAGAAAGAAATCATTAAAACAAGTGAATTGTGCATTAAGCTAAAAATCGGTACGGAGCCGAAATTGAAAGTTGACAAAGACGAGGAGTACTTGAATTTCGATGATTTCATAGATGGAAAACCAAGTGGGAAAGGGTATGAAAAAGATAACAATGGGGGAAAAGGTGGCGACTCTAGACGATGGAAGGATGTTTCGATCATGCGGGAAACAAAGGAGTGGCATGACGCATGGGCGAAAACCCGCAATGAGCTCATTTTATCTAACTATGAATTTCTTTATGATGATTTGATTTATAGGTGTGTTGGGGGATGCTACATCTTGAGGAATGGCGCCGAGTTTGTTTGTTTTCTTTCTTTTCTTTTCCTTTTATTTTACTTTCATTTTGTTTGGTTTTTAGTTTTTAGTTTTTATATTTCTAGTTGGAAACGCATTCGGGACAATGCGTTAAATAAGTATGGGGGGACGTCAGGAAATTTGTTATCTTTAATTTTCCCTCTTATATATCCATTACGTGTTTTTGTCCCATCTGAGTATTATTAAAAAAAAAAAAAAAAAAAAACGCTTAAACGTAGTTAGGGAAAATGATAGGGGCTTGTATATTTAACTTATTCCGGTACTTTAACGTGAAATTGTTTAGGAACATCTTAGTTAATAAAATATTTGTAAGTAAGAATTTAGGTTTCTTAGTTTTAGTTCCTTAAGTTTCCCCGAAAAATCTAAAATCGGATAACCGCTAGATATCCTTAGTACCGAGCCCTTGTAGTCCTTGCACCCTTTCGGGGGTAGTTGGGGAATCCTAGTATCACTTAATCCCAATGAGAGTTAGAGGCGAAGAAAAAGGCCATAGGTCTTTCCCGTCAACAAAATTGAACTCATCCTCACTATAACGAAGACTCAAATCCCTTACAAACCGTTCACTTCAAAGAAAATATAAAATATAAATCTATATTTGAAGTGAACAAAGTGAGAGGAAAGCTAAAAAGATGTAGACTAACCAAAAATTCTCAAAGAAAAGAACCAAAAAGAAGAAAAACGGTTTATGATATTTTAAGGTTTCCCCCGAAAGCAAGGCGGTATAGGGGTCGGCCCAAAGGCTGATCGCTCCAACTTCGGTTGGAGAGTGAGGGAAAAGGGTGGTTATTATACATATCAAAACTAGGGGATAAATTAGGAATTACATTAGGAAATTGCGGTTTTTATTTGCTTAAGTAATTTAGTAATTTTGATGTTCGTAGTCGGTTTTACGATCTAGCAATTTCACGCATATCTTTATTTTGAACACCGGAATGTAGTTAAATGTTAAAGCCCGTGATTCCTTAATTTTTCTTAAGTTGTATTTTAGAGTTAGTTTGAGTCGGATTTGCTTAGGGACAAGCAAATGTTTAAGTATGGGGGGTTTGATATCGCTCAATTATAAGCATTCTTTCGCGATATTTGTTATGTTTTTGTGTCGAAACGTAATGGATAGGCCTCGTATTACTTATGTTTGATAAAGTTTATGTTTTAGGGGTTTTAACATGTTTGGAGTGAAAAAGAATCATTTTGGGGCTAAAAGATGCGAAATAAGAAAAGTTGGGAAGCTGCAGGACAAAACGCACTGAGGTGCACTCAAAAGCACCGAGACGCCAATGCGATGCACTAAGACACCAATGCGACGCATTCAAGGTTGTGACAAAATTTGGAGCCTACTGATGTACAAATGCGGCGCATAAGCTTCACAATGCGGCGCATTCAGCCTTGTGACAGTTATATGTTCGTTTCAATGCTATTCAAGTCGGGAAGTGAAGGGTCTTTACACCAGCTTTCTTAAGGACGATTTTGGGGACATTTTTACATATCTTACACACACCATTGGAGCCTAATAATCGGTCCCAAAACATCAAATAATCATTACATAATCATTGAAGATCATCAATCTTAGTAATTTTCGGTTAATTGGAGAATTAGTCTTTTGAACACTTTCGGTTTTTTTCTAATCATCTTGATACTTTGGAAACTCATTGGAATCATTGTTTTCTTTGGTATTGAACTTTTACTCTTTTAATTTCAATTTAATCATGTCTTATTATCATTATTCTGTTTGATAAACATTATGCGTAGCTAATTTCGTTATACGTTTGCTTGGATATGTGATTGTTTGTATGACTAATCTTGAGTATGAAATTGTATGATTATGATTGTGTAGAGGTTAATTGGGGATCCGTTTGGGGTAAACTTTAGTAATCTTGTGAAAATTGTTTATACTTTTATTTGGTAATCTAAAAACGGGTATTCGAAAGGAATCCGTAATTTTTACTAAAATAGAAACGAAATAATCAACCGGTCTATAGTTGATTTGGAGTTTGCGATATTCGAAAGGAATCGCTAACGACAATTAGAACAAGTAAGTGATAATACAAACGCTAGTTATATAAATTAAGAGAAATCGGTTTATTTATTAGTAAGCTATTCGAAAAGAAGCTTATAGGTTAATTCTTACACATCGACTTGAAACTTTAGGCACGGTTATTTTAGGTGTTAACTATATTCGAAAGGAATAGTTACATGGATAATAATCGTAGAAATCCGGTATTCGAAAGGAACTTAGGATTTTATATTAGAAGTCTATCATCAATTTATACTTAGGAAAGATTATATACTCGTGAACGGTCCAAGCAAGCGTAATTTATATATTTGAATTACAAATCACTTTTAGTCGTATTTACATTAAGTCTTCGTAAGACTAAAACCAATGTTACGTGTTATTTGTTACTTTTAAACTATTATCTCAATTAAATAGTCCCTGATCGAACCCGAATTTGCCCATACTTTACTACAATAGACAAGGGTACACTGCCCGGTCGTGGTCTAGTTAAAAGCTAATTTTCGAAAAACTAGATTTCGCACATCATGATACACTCAGTTTTAGTAAAAAGTACTTTGTTCTCTTCATCACAACTTGAGAGACACTAACCAGATTATAATTTAATTCTTGAACAACAAGAA
>CAJVGC010000001.1:53554935-53670099 GCA_910822075.1 Senecio squalidus | reverse complement strand
GATTTATTTAAACGGTTTCTTAAAGTTAAGGTTATATTTAAACGGTTCAAATGCTGGTTATAGTGATGTAGATAGACGAAAATTTTGTACAATGACCTAGACGGATATTTTGTTGTGTAGTACAAATGGTCATCCAGTGCATTTTCCATTTTGAAAATTCATATGGCACATTCTTTTGTGCCATAAAGATGATTCGTCCAGTGACGCTTTTGAAATAAAACAATTTTCTTTATTTCAGAATTACTGTGACCCATGTCTAAACAGTACACATTCTCTTTCCTAGGTGTTCTTAGTAGAATCATACTTTCGTCAAATACTTCAAACTTAGGATCAAGAATGATTGATATCGCTCAATTATAAGCATATTCTTTTCGCGATATTTGTTATTGTTAAACGTAATGGATTGGCCTCGATACTTATGTTTGTATAAAGTTTATGTTTTAGTTGTTTTAATGTTTGGAGTGAAAAAGAATCTTTGGGGCTAAAAGATGCGAAATAAGAAAAGTTGGGAAGCTGCAGGACAAAACGCACTGAGGTGCACTCAAAGCACTGAGCGCCAATGCGATGCACTAAGACACCAATATGACACATTCAAGGTTTGTGACAATATTTGGAGCCTACTGGTGTACAAATGCGGCGCATAAGCTTCACAATGCGGCGCATTCAGCACTAGTGACAGTTATATGTTCGTTTTCAATGATTCAAGTCGGGAAGTGTAAGGGTCTTTACCAGCTTTCTTAAGGACGATTTTGGGGACATTTTTACATATCTACACACCATTGGGAGCCTAATATCGGTCCCAAAACATCAAATAATCATTACATATCATTGAAGATCTCAATCTTAGTAATTTTCGGTTAATTGGAGAATTGTCTTTTGAACTTTCACTTTCGGTTTTTTTTCTAATCCATCTTGATACTTGGGAAAACTCATTGGAATCATTGTTTTCTTTTGGTATTGACTTTTACTCTTTTAATTTCAAGTTTAATCATGTCTTATATCATATTCGTGTTTGATAACATTATGCGTCTAGCTAATTTCGTTATACGTCTTGCTTGGATAGGTGATTGTTTGTATGACTAATCTTGAGTATGAAATTGTATGATTATGAGTGTAGAGGTTAATTGGGGATCCGTTTGGGTTACAACTTTAGTAATCTTGTGAAAATTTTTTTACTTTATTTGTAATCTTAAAAACGGGTATTCGAAAGGAATCCGTATTTTACTAAAATAGAAACAAAATAATCAACCGGTCTTATAGTTGATTTCGAGTTGCGGTATTCGAAAGGAATCACTAACGACCAATTAGAACACATGTACAAGGATAATACAAACACTAGTTGATAAATTAAGAGAAATTCGGTTTATTGATTAGTAAGCTATTCGAAAGAATAATTCTCACACATCGACTTGAAACATTATGCACGATTATTTTAGGTGTTAACTATTCGAAAGGAATAGTTACATGGATAAATAATAGTAGAAATCCGGTATTCGAAAGGAACATAGGATTTTATATTAGAAGTCTATCATCAATTTATACTTAGGAAAGATTATATACTCGTGAGAAGTTCCAAGCAAGCGTACTTTTATATTTGAATTACAAATCACTTTTCGTGTATTTACATTAAGTCTTCGTAAGACTAAAACCCAATTGTTACGTGTTATTTGTTACTTTTAAACTATTATCTCAATTATAAATAGTCCCCGTGATCGAACCTGGAATTTGCTCATACTTTACTACAATAGACAAGGGTACACTGCCCGGTGTCGTGGTCTAGTTAAAAGCTAATTTTCGGAAAACTAGATTTCGCACATCAAGTTTTTGGCGCCGCTGCCGGGGACTTGATTTAATTGAGATTTTAGATTTTGTGTTTTATTTTGTGTTGGATATTTTTCACGGTATTGTTTGTTAGTGTTGTGATTTTCAGGATTTATAAGTGGGTGATGTTCACGAGGTCAAAAGGGAAACATGTTGTAAGTCCGTTTTCCGACCCGGAAAAATGGTGTTAAGGCGGTTTTATGGGTGTGAAACGTGTGGAGGGCCACACTACTCGGATGAATGTGATCAAATTCGAGGGAGATATCAAAACCAAGGTAGGAATTTCGGTTATGGATATCAACAAAGTGGAAGGTTGAGACACGAGGAAGAGAATGTGAGTTTTAAAGACATGATGAAAGAATTCATTCGTGTTCAAGAGGCGAAGAATGAGAGTATTTTTAACTCAATGAAGGTGTTAGACGATAGAATTGAGCAATGGAGTAGAAGCAACCAAGCGGTTTTTCAAGAATTGGACCGGAAGATTGAGGAGATGGATGAACTGTTTGAAAATCAACCAACGGGTCAAAAACAGATTTTTACCCAATCAAACCCGAGACCTTCAAACGATCAAGGTGGTGAATTTAACCAAGGTTCAAGGTATCAAACACCTAACCAAGGGAAAGAGCAAGTGAATGCAATTTCTACACGACCGGGTTTCAGCTACGGGAACGAAGAGGAGCAGAACGGAACGAAAAACGAAAAACAGGACAAACTGGGTGGAGTGCGCCGCATTTCATTGGGAATGCGCCGCATTCCCAGCTCAGTCAGCTCTGTTTCGTTTTCCAACCTGTCTAATGCGGCTCATTCCAATCCAATGCGGGGCATTGAGACCCTAGACCCCGAAAATGACAAAAAAGGTGACTTAGAGGTAGAGAATCAAGTGGGGGATGAACCAATGGTTAAAAATGAAGACGGGGCACCAAAACGGGACATAACTACACTTATTGGGTCGGAAATGGTGGCGGTTGACAACCCGATTAGTGTAGACATAACTTTGGAAGATTTTGAGAAGTTATTTGATTTGAGTACGGAATCGGTTGTCACCAAAGTTGAGAAAGAGGTTGAAGTCAAGGAGGAGTTGAGAAATCGTTAAAACAAGTGAATTGTGCATTAAGCTAGAAATCGTTACGGAGCCGAAATTGAAAGTTGACGAAGACGAGGAGTACTTGAATTTCGATGATTTCATAGATGGAAAACCAAGTGGGCAAGGGTATGAAAACGATAAGAATGGGGGAAAAGGTGGCGACTCTAGACGATGGAAGGATGTTTCGATCATGCGGGAAACAAAGGAGTGGCATGACGCATGGGCGAAAACCCGCAATGAGTTCATTGTATCTAACTATGAATTTCTTTATGATGATTTGATTTGTAGGTGTGTTGGGGGATGTTACATCTTGAGGAATGGCGCGGAGTTTGGTTTTTCTTTTCTTTTTTTTTTTTTTTTTTTTTTTTTGATTTTTAGTTTTTAGTTTTAATTTCTAGTTTGGAACGCATTCGGGACAATGCGTTAGATAAGTATGGGGGAACATCGGGAAATTTGCTAGCTTTAATATTCCATCTCATATATCCATTACGTGTTCTTATTTTGTCTCATTTGAGTCTTATTAAAAAAAAAAAAAAAAAAAAAATCGCTTAAACGTAGTTAGGGAAAATGATAGGGGCTTGTATATTTAACTGTATTCCGGTACTTTAACGTGAAATTGTTTAGGAACATCTCTAGTTAATAAAATATTTGTAAGTAAGAATTTAGGTTTCTTAGTTTTAGTTCCTTAACTTTCCCCGAAAAATCTAAAATGCGGATAACCGCTAGATATCCTTAGTACCGAGCCCTTGTAGTCCTTGCACCCTTTCGGGGGTAGTTGGGGAATCCTAGTATCACTTAATCCCAAATGAGAGTTAGAGGCGAAGAAAAAGGCCATAGGTCTTTCCCGTCAACAAAATTGAACTCATCCTCACTATAACGAAGACTCAAATCCCGTTACAAAAACCGTTCACTTCAAAGAAAATATAAAATATAAATCTATAATATTTGAAGTGAACAAAAGTGAGAGGAAAGCAAAAAGATGTAGACTAACCAAAAAAATTCTCAAAGGAAGAAGAACCAAAAAGAAGAAAAACGGTTTTATGATATTTTAAGGTTTCCCCCGAAAGAAAGGCGGTATAGGGGTCGGCCCAAAAGGCTGATCGCTCCAACTTCGGTTGGAGAGTGAGGGAAAATGGGTGGTTATCTATACATATCAAAACTAGGGGATAAATTAGGAATTTACATTAGGAAATTGCGGTTTTTATTTGCTTAAGTAATTTAGTAGATTTTGATGTTCGTAGTCGGTTTTACGATCTAACAATTTCACGCATATCTTTATTTTGAACACCGGAATGTAGTTAAATGTTAAAGCCCGTGATTCCTTAATTTTTCTTAAGTTGTAATTTTAGAGTTAGTTTGAGTCGGATTTGCTCAGGGACAAGCAAATGTTTAAGTATGGGGGGTTTGATATCGCTCAATTATAAGCATATTCTTTCGCGATATTTGTTATGTTTTTGTGTCGAAACGTAATGGATAGGCCTCGTATTACTTATGTTTGTATAAAGTTTATGTTTTAGGGGTTTTAACATGTTTGGAGTGAAAAAGAATCATTTTGGGGCTAAAAGATGCGAAATAAGAAAAGTTGGGAAGCTGCAGGACAAAACGCACTGAGGTGCACTCAAAAGCACCGAGACGCCAATGCGATGCACTAAGACACCAATGCGACGCATTCAAGGTTGTGACAAAATTTGGAGCCTACTGATGTACAAATGCGGCGCATAAGCTTCACAATGCGGCGCATTCAGCCTTGTGACAGTTATATGTTCGTTTTCAATGCTATTCAAGTCGGGAAGTGAAGGGTCTTTACACCAGCTTTCTTAAGGACGATTTTGGGGACATTTTTACATATCTTACACACCATTGGGAGCCTAATAATCGGTCCCAAAACATCAAATAATCATTACATAATCATTGAAGATCATCAATCTTAGTAATTTTCGGTTAATTGGAGAATTAGTCTTTTGAACACTTTCGGTTTTTTTCTAATCATCTTGATACTTTGGAAACTCATTGGAATCATTGTTTTCTTTTGGTATTGAACTTTTACTCTTTTAATTTCAATTTAATCATGTCTTATTATCATTATTCGTGTTTGATAAACATTATGCGTAGCTAATTTCGTTATACGTTTGCTTGGATATGTGATTGTTTGTATGACTAATCTTGAGTATGAAATTGTATGATTATGATTTGTAGAGGTTAATTGGGGATCCGTTTGGGGTAAAACTTTAGTAATCTTGTGAAAATTGTTTATACTTTTATTTGGTAATCTAAAAACGGGTATTCGAAAGGAATCCGTAATTTTTACTAAAATAGAAACGAAATAATCAACCGGTCTATAGTTGATTTGGAGTTTGCGATATTCGAAAGGAATCGCTAACGACAATTAGAACAAGTAAGTGATAATACAAACGCTAGTTGATAAATTAAGAGAAATCGGTTTATTTATTAGTAAGCTATTCGAAAAGAAGCTTATAGGTTAATTCTTACACATCGACTTGAAACTTTAGGCACGGTTATTTTAGGTGTTAACTATATTCGAAAGGAATAGTTACATGGATAAATAATCGTAGAAATCCGGTATTCGAAAGGAACTTAGGATTTTATATTAGAAGTCTATCATCAATTTATACTTAGGAAAGATTATATACTCGTGAACGGTCCAAGCAAGCGTAATTTATATATTTGAATTACAAATCACTTTTAGTCGTATTTACATTAAGTCTTCGTAAGACTAAAACCCAATTGTTACGTGTTATTTGTTACTTTTAAACTATTATCTCAATTATAAATAGTCCCCTTGATCGAACCCGGAATTTGCCCATACTTTACTACAATAGACAAGGGTACACTGCCCGGTGTCGTGGTCTAGTTAAAAGCTAATTTTCGAAAAACTAGATTTCGCACATCAATGATACACTCAGTTTTAGTAAAAAGTACTTTGTTCTCTTCATCACAAACTTGAGAGACACTAACCAGATTATAATTTAATTCTTGAACAACAAGAACGTTTTCAAATGTGATTGTACCATTATTGATTGTAATATTTCCTGTAATTCTCCCACCTCTTGGATTTCACCCAAATGCAACATAGCCACCATCATATTCAACATAATCTTTGAGCTGCAGCTTGTTTCCTGTCATGTGCCTAGAGCAGCCACTGTCCACATGCCACGTCTCTCCTTTCTTGACACCTGGCTTGCTCTGCACATGAATAAGAGGTTAGTTTCTTTTAGGAACCCAAGCCAAAGTGGTCTTGGGTTTACCTTTTTCATTCACATAATCAAAACGTTTGAAATGATATGCAGGATTCTTAGTTTGTGCATTTGAAGATTTACTACTGTCAGTATTACTACTGGTGACTTCCCTATAGTTTCTACTGGTAGTGTTTCAACAGATAGATTTTCTACTAGTAGAGTTTCTAGTGGTAGAGTTACTATTGGTGACTCTCTAGTAGTTTCTGTCGGTAGTAGTATTTTGAAAATTAAGTTTTTGCTTCCTTTCATGCACATTCTTTTTGCTCATAAATTTCTGAGTTGTCCTACCAAATCTAGGTGTTGTGTTAGATCTATTTCTATTAAATCCAATTCCATTACAATGATTTTTATTATAGAAACAGTCCACAGTCAGATGATTGTTCTTTCCACACACATCACAACTTTTAAAAACGTTTTGTCCTCTTTGTTGAGTGATCTTTTGATTCCAGTTTCTCACATTACCCCCTCACCGGTGGTGAACTTGCCTTTTGACACATACACTTGCAAGTTTTCACTTGTTGCTTTTGACCAATATAGTGCCAGTTTCTTTCCCTGTAAACTTCTGGTCTGTTTTTGAGGTTTTTATGATAAGTGGGACTTTGACCTTTTTGAAAAATGGGACTTTGGCTAGACTTAGAATCACTTGATTTCTCCTGTTAGACAGGTTGTTCATTTACTTTTTCATTGATTCTAGTTTTGGTTAAAAGAATTTTACTTTTCATTTAGGTCAGCTTTAGCTTGTGTATTGACTTCAATTTCTTCCTCACTAAGTTCTTCACTAGACTCTACCTTAGGAGGAATGTAATTGTTGTTATAAGGTGGTGACACACTATTGTACCCAATCCCATTCTTAGAGTTCCCATGCACTTGAGATTTAAGAATTTGATCAACTGTTTTTGAAGCATTTTCATACTTCTTAATACTAAGCTTAATTTGATCGTTTTCAAACTTAATCTCCTCAACCTGTTCTTCTGCTTTGATCAACTTAGCTAGAGAATTGTCCCTTTCCCACCTAGCAATTGCTAAATCCTCTTCGTATTTTGACTCATTCTTAACATATGCTTTAACTTGTTGTTCATAACTAGCAATTACTTTAGACAACTCTCTTCTCCTTTCTTCTAACTTATGTAATGACTCACACACAAGTTTATTATGTTCTCTATAATCCCTAACTTGTTTAATACATGCAGGAGTACAAAGTTCAGAAAGTACCTCAGCTGGAATGTCATCATTAACTATATCTGCCATGAGAGCTTGATTTGTGATCTCTTCATTTGCTTGGAAGCTCCAGACAAATCCCAATCCATCCTGAGTAACCAAAGAAGTTGAATTAGATGTTCTTCCCTGTGAGTTGTTGCTTGAACCTGCTGAGTTGTGTTGAGTTGGCTGCTTTTGTGTATCATCTTGACTTTCTGGACATTCCCTGGCAAAGTGTCCAAGTTTCTTGCAGTCAAAGCACCTCACTTTACTCTTATCAAAGCCAATATTATCTCTTTTTCTAACTGCAAAGTTGTTCCTTCCCGTCCTTTGAATGAACCTCTTTGTTCTCACACTGAGCATAGCAAACTGCCACTTTAAATCCATCTCTTCCAGATCATCAGCATTCACTTGCTCTAGGTCTTCAATTCCTAGTCCAGAATTTCCATGACTAGCGAAGAAAGCTTCCCTAACACTTTCATCATTTTGGTTTCCTTTTGATTCCTTAGATATGAAACCAGTTTCAGATGGATTACCATCAGTAGAAACAAAAGCTGCATTCTGTGTTGAGTAACTTTTTGGTCTTATAATATCAGGTTCAAACACGCGTAGCTCATTGTATAGCTCGTCAATCTCGATAGTATCAAGAGTGTTTCCTTGTATGTAACTGATTGTCTACATCGTCTATTCTTCTCCCAAAGCTCTAAGAAACTTTCTATTGATGTCATCTTCAGCAATATTAACTCCCATGCTAGACAATTCACCAATCAGTTTGTTGAATCTTTCAAAAGTTTGAGATAAAGTATCACCATTCACAGCCGTGAAGTTCTCAAACTGTTGCTTTAACAGATCTTTTTAATTCCTCCTTGTGCTAGCTGTTCCTCCAAATCTTTTCTCCAAGGCCTCCCATAACAGTTTAGCATCAGTATAGTTTCTAAAATGATGTTGATACTCATTAGGAATAGCAATAAGTAGGGTACTCAAAGCTTGACATTCGTTATGAGTATCTCTTCTTTCTTGCTCAGTGACTGGATGAGATGAACCTTCTGCTCCTTTGTTCTTGAGATCTGGTCCATGTAATGGAACATGTTTTGCACCATTCTTTACCACTTGCCACATGGAGTAGTTGGTTTGTGGCATGTATTGATACATGCGACTCTTCCACATATCATAGTTTGATGATGTAAGTACAGGAACCCTATTAGCGTGAACGCCTTCAGTAAGATCATACATCTTGAATTGATTTGTGAAAAACTTGTTTAAACTCCTTGTTGATCGTAGATATAGAGAAACCTTGTGCTCTGATATCACTTGTTAGGATCTGTCGAACTAGGTTTGAATAAAAAAACGTGTAGATCTAGATCTATCAAACAAGTTGCAGCGGATCAACACTTTGATATTAACAAGGATCAATTGATTAACAGTTTATATGAGTATGAATGAGTAAACGTTAACAATTAAGAACACAATAATTCCACCAACAGCCTCAATCTTTTAGAGTTCATATCTCGTAATAGACGTGTTTTTACAACGAAACAAGGATCTATATTTATAGACCTTGAGGCTAAAACCCTAAACATAATCGGGTTACAACTCTAACGAAATCTACAAAGATAACTAATTAAATCTACTCCATAATTATCTCCTTACAATACGCGCTAAACTATATCAACTAAACAGTTGTAACAAGCGCTAGTAGAAACTCCATGCAAACTATGCAACAACAGTAGTAACAATGTAACCAGTAGTAATCAGCAGTAGTAATAGTATGACCAGTAGTAATCTTCAATACTTGATGACCAGTAGAAACCATATTCACCAGTACTAACAATCTTTACGAACAGTACTAACTAACTCCACCAGTATTAATCACTAAAACCCAACAAAGCGACACTACTCGTGTAGTGTGAATGTGTGTCTAAAGTGGTAGGTCACAAGCTAGTCCCGACTAAACGATGAGCTTCCCTAATAGCAAGTAATTACATATGAGTACGTTTTCATTTTCAAGATTTAATCCCGTTTAATGTTTTTTTAGAAGTGTTCAAATGTCCGATTCAAAAAACCCGTTTACATAAGACCAAAAGGTAGATTTATATAAGAACGTTAAAAACTCAGCAAATATCCCCTGTTATGAAAACTGTTATATCTCGAGTTTGAAAAGGAGTTAGGAAAAGAATCTTATATAATCAGAAAGTAGACGCAAAGAGATACATCTAGGAATCCGTATTTGCTTAATTTGAGTAATTTCTGACAAAGTTAAGATCAATACAAAACAGTTCAAACAATTTGTCCACAAATGTCACTTTGATAGTTTAAGTTTATAACGAGTTTAGAACATACTACGAATACACAGACGATTCCGACATTCAACTATCGTGATTTAGACCAGTATAAAAGTATACAAATCAGATTCATTCATATTTAATTTTACTAAATCGTTACACAAATTCAAGTTATCAAAACCTAACAATATCGTTTTAGTATTTTAGAATTGACCCACGTTCTTTAAAATTCAGTTTTAAAGAGTTTGATAAGGGACTAGGATACGAGCTTACATTTTAGAAAACTAGACTCCGTGGCCTACAAGATAGATCTAGAGCTCGATTAGTTTGAGTAATTTATCACCAATTTAAGTCCATTACAAAACAGGTTGTAAAATCTATCCAATATGTAAATTTTCATAGATGAAGTTTTAAAACGAGTTTGAGGAGTCCAATAAGTACACGAATGACCTAGACCCTTATGGTGACATGTAAGACCTAAACTAAACCCACAATAATCAGTTTCACCATGTCGATAAGTTTCCTAAGTCGTTACACATTTTCACATTGTAATAACCTAACAAAACCATTTTAATATATCAAATTTGACCAACGTTCACTAAATTGCAGTTTCAGAGAGTTCTATAAAGAGTTAGACGACGAGGTTTATATTTACAGAAAACAGATTCCGAGAGCTAAAACAATGATTTCGACCTCAGCTTCATAATCAACTTCAAACAGGAGTTATTAACCGAACAAGACAGAATAATTTACCGATCAGCAAGTTTCAACATTAGCATATGTATAGACTTTTGTATTAAGGTTTTTATAACGTTTCGATAAAGAATAAGCATGAACGATTCAAGATGGTAATAGATCAGTTAATGAATGAACCATGACCATAATTTCAAACTCATACAATTCCATAAAGATATCAAATGAAAGATCAAACATGAATTGAATTAGGGTTTATACCACTTCAAATTCGTAATGCTTTCGAATGGAATTGAGTCTTGATCTCTAAACCACGATATGAACCAAATGAGGCTGCTGAATTCGATCTATAATCAGCCCCAAACATGAATCCCAACAGAAACAAAAGATTAGGATATACATAATTGTCATAGAGTTCGGCAAGGGCAAAAAAATACACAACACTTACGTTTGAATGATTGATGACCCGAGAGTGAGGGAGATCGATTAGGGGCTGGTCTTGGATAGAAACACAGCCAAACAAACGTGATCTAAGAAAACAACACAGCAATCAAACATAGATATGAGATGGTGATGATGTCCGGTTAACCAAATCAACACAACCGAAACATTTTTATACCTAACGAATATGATGTTGAACGATGATGATGATGAATTAAGGAGGCTCCAAGGTTGATGATGGTGGTTGCAACACCACGAGAATTGACTGGAAATGAAAGGGAATTCGGCTGCCAAGAAAGAGAAGAGTGACGGTTGTGAAATGAGAACCAAAAGGAGATTAGGGTTTGTTAAGGATGTAATTATGTGATAGTCTTAGGGTTAAGGGTTAAAGGGTTGGTTAGGGGTTGTTTGGGACTGGTTAACACCCGGCTAGAAGATGGTTCAAGGCTAGGACTCGACACAACCACTCCAACAAACATATTAGAAAGGCCAACCTGGGTCGCGGCTGCGGTGCACCAGGTAGCCACTACGGCGCAGTGCACAATCAAAACAAAGATTTGATTTTTGCTCACAAGCAACGAACGTTTCTCAAAAGCGTAGATCATAAGATGAACGTAACCCGGGACTGTGATTTAAGTACATTACGTACAAGCATTGAACACGGACACTCAATTAACTTAACATCGTTTATGTAACAAAGTGAGACGGTAATATAAAATACGGGATTGCTCGTTTAGTCATTTAGAAGCTCATCTATCGGGGACTATCTACTTGTGCACCTAATCTAACACGATAATAAACACATACAGAGATATACACACATGTCCAAAGCAATAAACAACATAAGTAAAGTATAAAGAACTTAAATTTAGAAGTTTTTGTAGAACCAGGTAAGAGCTACAGGCATACTAGACTAGACTGAGACGGAAAAAGTGACGGTTGTCACAGTATCCCCCACTTAAGAGAATTTCGTCCCGAAATTCAAGTGGTATAACTGTTGAGATAAGTATCATAGAAATGGGTTTCGAGTTTCGTACATCAATTCCTCACGATTCATTTATGAAATGTGTCATGAATGCAGACACTGATTATAATAGTTTGAGTTTCCGTCTGACACTGAAACAGATACGCGTTGCAATATATTTATAATTCGTCTAATTATAAACACATTCTACATGTATGTTCACATTACCATAACAGGTCATGGGTAGTTTGTGTAAGCGCTTGAGGTCAATCGTATAACAATGTACAAAGTTCAGTTCAACAGAGAGTATGAAATCTTGTAGATACTTGATAAACGATAAGTTCTCCATTATGTTGGTCAGACATAACTTAAAACTCATAATTAAGTATTATTTATAGTTTTCGATAGGTAACACTTAATTGTTGAAACACATTCAACAATAGAACTCACGGGCCACGGTTAACGAACAAAATCGTTGGTCGCGAAAAAATCACACGTAATCGATATAAGGGTGAAATAACTTCATAACTAATATGAAAGGGAATTGGAAGCGAAATGCTACGCGAAAGTTTGCAAATTAATACAGAGGTCGAAAAGGTTTTATCAAATTGTGTATAACAATAAGTTTTCTCTTATATTGATCAGACACAAGAAAATTTCTATCATTACCTGTGAGTGATCACCACTAAATATGAAACACCAAATAATATATATTATGATAAATTAACGTACATTTTTTACGTCGACATGTATTATTTTGAATAATAACCCATATCTCATATCATGTTTTAAAGTTACCAATTTAACTTTTGTAAAGGTTTACATATATTTCCCTTTTTCATTTATTAATAAATTGTTGAAACTAAGATTTTAATTTTTTATATATATGAAAATCGAGATAAATAAGGCTTAGTAACTATGAACACCCGGCTAGTGGCGCAAAATCAAGGGATATCTAAAATAAATTTTTTTATAAAGACTATTAAATTAACATATAAAAAGAATCTTTGAAAATTGTTACACTATAAAGTTACGTTATTCGGCAAATTGAGAGGTATCCTTCACCACCCCGGCCTTTAACTATGGTCGGCCACTGCACTCGGTGTAAGCGGAAGAGAGGGCGGGGTGGTGTGGGACGTCCGAGGGAGGACGGATCTATCATATAATAGGAGGGAGATGCCCCGGCTAAACACATGCCACCAGTGGTAAACGCTTTTCTCGAATTGTTTTAGCCCATTATCTATTGATCTCCAAGCCCATTACCATTGACACCTTTATTTTGTGAAGAAAAAAAAAACAAAAAAGAAGGCAAACAATCGACACATTATTTTTTTTTATTTTTTTTAGTTTGTTAGTGTTTGATAACGTGTTGCCACCTCCATTATCTATAATCATCCATTGAAGGTAACGGTTTAAACAACCAATAAATATATATTCTACCCGCCTCATATTAAATATTTATATTTAGATTTTAAGTTCGTTTTCTTTTTATAACTTTAACTATTATTATAATTTTTTATAATATACAATATTTGATGTATAAAATATATAAATGGATTGGGTTTTAAAAGTATTTTTCATTGTTATAATTTTCATCATTTATTATAAAACAAACAAATATATTTAAAGTTAAAGTTAAAAAAGAAACTTTAAAAGCTAATTGTACACACTTATTATGATACGGAAGGAGTAGTATTCGACCTTCATTTCGACTTCTATTTGAATTCCTAAATGTAAACCCTTTACTTCTAGTTCTTTTTTGTTTATACGGAGGACCTTATCCAAACAAAAAAAATAAGATTATAATATATTGATATTGAGAAAACATTATATATTCTTAATAATGTAAGATAATATAAGTTGTGATGTCGAACATTTTTTATTTTGTGTACACGTACGCATTTTGTGACATTCGCAAATTTCACGGTATTATTCTATCGTCTCGTATTCGTTTTATTTATTTATATTCGTGTTTTGACCCTATTATATTTCTTTTATGTTTATCGTATTCGAATTTTATGAGTATCGTATTTGTATTTTATGCGTATTTACGTTTATCGGGTATATAGCGTGTAATTCGGATCTTTATGTCGGGAACGTATAGTCTAAAGTGCCTTTAGTATAAGTCTAGTATGCTCTTATGATAAGTTTAGGGGAATTATGCCTTAATTATATGATTAAGATTAACGTTTAAAAAGTATTTCATTTATAGTCTTTTCGGAAATTTTATTACGAAACTAGTCCTACGCGAGATTTTTATTGCAAGCTTAGTCCTCCACCAACCTTTTGTCTTATCTCTACCAATAACTTTGTCTTTATTCACTATCACCTTCTTCTCCAAGTAAACACACACACACACACTTTCTCTCTCTAAAAACACACAAACACCTCCACCTTCTCTCTAACTTTTCCGGCGATCCGACCGTCCGATTTTAGATCCGAGACCGGATTATTGATCACCATCATCACCTCTATCTATCCTCCGAAATTCATTACGATCGGGTAAGTATTTCATCACTTTGGTTTTAAACTTTATTCCATTTTTGATTCAAACCGAAACTATCATTTTCAACCGTCAAAACTTGGATTTTATGTAAGATTATTGTTCCTATTAGTATTCTGGACATAGGGTTCCGATTTGGGGTCAAATAGACACCTAGAACACTTAGAAATCTCATTCCGAATATTGTTTTTCGTAAAAATCCCGTCATGTCACGTAACTATGATTACGCTCACGAAATTTACATTCTGAATCACGAAATTGGACTTACGCTCACGTAAATCCCATATTACGTTCACGAAAGTCCATTGATGTTCACGTAATTCGTATTTCGCTCGAAACAGCCACCTTGGTCACGAAATTTGGTTATGTTGCACGTAAATAGTATTACGTTCACGTAAGTTTGTATCCATGCACGAAATACCTATGTGGTTCACGTAATTGCTTGAAGCCACGTAATTCGTTCCATGTTCACGTAATTCCCATGCAGCATGTGATGAACTTGTATAGCATGTCACGTGATTAACTTATCTTGCATATATAATTCAGCAAGTAACAAATAAAAGTCTTAATCTACACGTGACCCCCTTTTTTTTTCTTTGCATGTGATTCTTGTTAATTTCATAAATTATTTAGCATGTATCTTACAACCAAGTTCATGCACGTAACTCATTTTTTTTGTCAAATAACTAAGTCCCTTATCACCTCTTGAGCACGTATTACCTCCTTGTTCCGTAACTCTTGTATATCACGTAATTTGATACTTACGTGACTTGTAGTGCACGTAAGTATGAAGAACACGTATCTAGTCCATTGATTTTCCGAAACACTTGTTATTCCGTTATATCGATATTCCTTTGATTATTTTAAAACCCGTATAAAACGTTAATCATTAAGGCATAACCCTACTAGACTTAGAGATACTTAGACATATTTTATTTACGTGATGTATAGGGCACTTAGACGTTGGAGCTTGACGGTATTGTAGTATTTCCCGACATATAAAGATTTGGATTGCTTTGCTATCTGTGAGTTATTCGTTGCCCTTTTTACCCTTTTTATATTTTTGGGCATGATTAGCGTTAAATAAAAGTATTTATGGTATGTATGTATTATGGTATGATTATATGCGGATAAGTATGCTTTAGATGATCTCACCCAACTTGTACCGCCTATGTGGTAGTACAAGGCCCCGTATACACACCTGTTAACTTTGAGCCACCGGAAGTATATATAGCGCTATATGGGTCTAACAAACCCTCATTCTAATACGTTATTATGATAAGGGAGGAGCCCTGTCCGTATTAGTAATGTTACGACCGTTTATTATTATCGAGAACAACCTGGTTTGAGACACTAGGTGGGGTTAGTTGCCTTATTATTGTTATGGTTCAGGTGTACCTTATATTTTCCTAAAGCTGTTATTTATCCCGTATGGTATTTATTTTATGATATGGTTATGTTTTATGAAATGATTATGGTACCGTATGGTAATAATCTGAATATTTTATCGAAAGGTTTTATATACTTCAAATATATTTTGAAATCTCTTTTCCAAAAAGACTTATCTTCAAATCTTATCTTTTGGGTCAAAACTTATTGAAAACCTTTATTCTAAAATGTTTTTATTTACTATTGCGAATAATTCACCAACTTTATGTTGACGTCGTATTTTTAACGCTTTTCAGGGATTTGAGGTTACTTTATGATTGCTTGCTTGACTGCTTGGGAACTTTTTGCTGGAATTCATTTTTGTATTGTAATTCCTTAGTTTCCCAAAACTCTGTAGTCGTATTTTGGATATTATTCGGATGACTGTAATAAGTATTTCACTTCAAACTTTTATCTATGTTGATGATGTTTGGTTTATTTATGTTTGATGTAACCTTGAATCTCTGATACCGTATACACTGTACACCTCGGTTCCGCCATTTCTATGCGGGGTGTGACAGAAGTTGGTATCAGAGCCAATGGTTATAGCGAACTAAGTGACCTTACGGAATCACTTAGACTATGACCTAGGCTTTTGGACCTATCTGATTTACTCTATGTGCGCATTTCTTTCTTTTGTGGGCCTGTATGTGATTTATATGCTATATGTGCTTTTATTTCGCTTTTTATGTTTTGAGGCCTGCTCGTTTTAGTCGCACATACAGTTTATCGTTCTGATTTATTCCGTTTGATATTCGTAGAAGATGCCGCCTAAGAGAACTTCTTCTAGAGCTACTTCTACTAGAGCTACTCCTGCCGCCACTGCCCCGAGAAGGTCGGCAAGGCGAGGTCGCGCCAGCACTAGATCGGGTGCTACTGCTCAGAACACCACTGCTGTCCCCAATACTACTCCTGCTACTCCGAACATCAGTCAGCTGATTGCGGAGCAGATTGCTGCAGCTATTCCAGTGATTGTGGCACAACTTAAGGAAACACCCGTGCAAAATGCTGATTTAGGGTTTGAAGAACCTGAGATGCAAGATGTTGGAGCAGAAGGTATGGCGTCTGGGCGCGATGGTTCCGATGTTGGCAGAGCAGTGCACATAGGATCTGGTGGACCAAGAATTGTGATTGAAGATCCACCCAGAGGCTGTTCGTATAAAGCCTTCCTGGACTGCAAACCTACTGAGTTTAGGGGTACTGAAGATGCAGTTGCCACCCTACAATGGTTTGAGAAGATGGAGTCCGTATTTGACGTATCAGGATGTGCTGATGAGAGCCGTGTTAAGTATGCTACCTATCTGTTCCAGGGTAAAGCCCTCACTTGGTGGAACTCTGTGAAGAAGGTTCAAGGTCGAGCTGCTGTCACCTTGATGACCTGGGAGAATTTGAAAGTTATGATGAAGAAAGAATATGTGCCGTCGTCGGAGACGCAGCGATTGGAGGATGAGTTTTGGAACCTAACTATGCAAGGTTCTAACTATCGTGGGTATGTGAACCGCTTCTATGACTTATGCGTCCTGGTTCCTCGTCTGGCTCGTACTGAGAACGAGAGGATTGAACGGTTCGCGAATGGTTTGCCGCAGACTATGCGAGACCATATTATTTCTCATCTTCCGGGTACACTTCAGAGCGCCGTTGATATTGCGGGTAGGTTGGTCGCTAGTGCAATCCGTGGTGGTACACTGCAGCCAGTTGTGAGTCGTAGGGATACTGGTAGATCTGCTAGAAGGGATGGAAGTAATTCGAGGAAGAGGAGCCGTAGCCATGACCAGAGGCCTCAACTTCCTCAGGTGTATGCATTGACTGGTGCTGGAACTGGTTATCAGGGTAAACACCCTAGGTGTGACACTTGTAATAGTGCTCATGCGGCTAACGTAGCGTGTTGGATTTGTAAACGCTGCAAGAAGTTAGGCCACACGGAGCAATTTTGTAGAAGAACTGTTGGAGCATGTTATGAGTGTGGAGAAATGGGTCACCTTCGTCAGCAGTGTCCCAAGCTTGTATCGTCTACTTCCCATCCTACTCCTGGTGCTGGTACTAGTGCTAGAGGAAACCCTGCAAAGAGCCGAGTTTTTGCTATGGAATCTGCGGAAGCTCATCAGGATCCTACCGTAGTTACTGGTACATTTCTTGTTGACGATTATCCTGCTTTTATTCTATTTGATTCGGGTGCCGATAGAAGCTTCATTTCTAGTGACTTTCGCCCCTTAGTAAACCGTGCCTCTAGTCTTTTAGAGCCTGCCTATGAAGTAGAAATAGCTGATGGTAGATGTGCGTGTGTTAAGGAAGTTATACGCGATATCTCTCTCGTTTTAGCCGATATTCCTTTTTCCATCGACCTTATTCCTATGAAACTCGGTAGTTTCGACGTCGTAGTCGGTATGGATTGGTTAGCGAAGCATAAAGGAGAGATAGTCTGTTATGAGAAGCTTATTCGTATTCAGAAGCCGGATGGAGATCAGTTGATTGTACACGGAGACAAGGCCGGGAAACGCCTTAAAGTTATTTCTTGTTTGAAGGTTCGCGAGTATGTCCGTCAGGGTTGCTCTTTATATCTCGCTCACTTGGTGAAGAAAGACTCTGCGATAAAGATTGATGGTGTGCCGATTGTTCGCGAATATTCTGACGTTTTTCCTGACGATTTACCTGGAGTCCCTCCCCAAAGACAAACCGATTTTCGTATTGATCTTATTCCTGGAGCAGCGCCTGTTGCTAAGGCTCCGTATCGTTTAGCTCCTTCCGAGATGCTCGAGTTGTCGAAGCAAATTCAGGAATTGGTAGATAAGGGTTTTATTCGTCCTAGTTTCTCCCCGTGGGGTGCTCCTGTTCTCTTTGTTAAGAAGAAGGATGGCTCCATGCGTTTATGTATTGATTATCGGGAGTTAAACAAGTTGACTGTGAAGAACCGTTATCCCCTTCCTCGTATTGATGACCTATTCGATCAACTTCAGGGTTCTTGCTATTTCTTAAAGATCGATCTTCGCTCTGGTTATCATCAGTTGAGAGTTCGAGAAGATGATATACCTAAGACTGCTTTTCGTACTCGGTATGGTCATTACGAGTTCATGGTGATGCCGTTTGGTATGACAAACGCCCCTGCAGCATTCATGGAACTAATGAACCGTATTTGTCGTCCGTATCTTGACAAATTCGTTATCGTATTCATCGACGACATTCTTATCTATTCCCGAAGTCGCAAGGAACATGAAGAGCATTTGCGTCTTGTTCTAGAAGTGCTTCGAAAAGAGAAGTTGTATGCGAAATTCTCTAAGTGTGAGTTCTGGATTTCCGAAGTTCAATTCCTTGGCCATGTGGTTAGCGCGAAGGGTATTCATGTTGATCCTGCTAAGATTGAAGCTGTTAAGAGTTGGGTTGCACCGAAGTCATCAACCGAAATCCGTTCATTTTTGGGTCTTGCTGGGTATTATCGCCGATTTATCGAGAACTTCTCCAAGATTGCTTCACCTATGACTAAGCTGACACAGAAGAGCGAACCATTCGTTTGGGGTTCCGATCAGGAGGAAGCATTTCAGATATTGAAGCAGCGGTTGTGTAACGCTCCTATACTTAGTCTGCCTGTTGGTTCGGAGAATTTTGTGGTTTATTGCGACGCTTCGCACAAAGGTCTGGGTTGTGTGCTTATGCAGAATGGTAAAGTTATAGCTTACGCTTCGCGTCAGTTGAAAATCCATGAGCAGAATTACACGACGCACGATCTAGAGTTGGGAGCAGTCGTCTTTGCACTGAAGATTTGGAGACATTACCTGTATGGGACCAAGTGTACTGTATTCACCGATCACAAGAGTCTTCAGCACATTTTCGATCAGAAGATGCTGAACATGAGACAACGACGCTGGGTTGAGTTACTGAACGACTATGATTGCGACATTCGCTACCATCCTGGTAAGGCGAACGTTGTTGCTGATGCATTGAGTCGTAAGGAAACCGTCAAACCGGTCCGTATTCGTTCTATGGTGATATCTATTCAGACGAGCTTGAAAGCTCGGATTATTCAAGCTCAGGAAGGTATTATGACTGAGAACCGTGTTAAAGATGAAAGATTGTATAAGTTAGCATTGGAGCTAGAACCGAAGGAGGATGGAGTTCTGTATTTCCTCGAGCGTATTTGGGTTCCGGTTAGTATCCGTCAGTTGATTCTGGACGAAGCCCATAAGTCTAACTATTCCATTCATCCGGGTTCCGACAAGATGTATCACGACTTGAAAGACTTTTATTGGTGGCCGGGTATGAAACGCGAGATAGCCGAGTATGTTAGCCGATGTTTGACTTGTTCCAAAGTAAAGATTGAGTATCAGAAACCGTCTGGACTACTCCAACAACCGAAGATTCCCGAGTGGAAATGGGAGCGCATCACTATGGATTTTGTTACGAAGCTTCCGAGATCTTCGAGTGGTTATGACAGTATCTGGGTTATTGTTGATCGTTTGACGAAGTCTGCTCATTTCCTTCCGATTCGCGAGAACTATCCGATGGAGAGATTCGTACGTTTATATATTTCCGAGATTGTATCGAAACACGGTGTTCCTGTATCGATTATTTCCGATCGGGATGCTCGTTTCACTTCTCGATTTTGGAAGTCATTTCAGACTGCTATGGGTACACGGTTAGATATGAGTACCGCTTATCATCCTCAGACCGATGGTCAGAGTGAGAGAACTATCCAGACTATGGAAGATATGCTACGAGCTTGCGCTATTGATTTTGGTGGTAGTTGGGATATTCACTTGCCGTTGATCGAGTTCTCGTACAACAACAGCTATCACACTAGTATCAAGTGCGCACCGTTTGAAGCTTTGTATGGCCGTAAATGTCGATCACCTGTATGTTGGGCAGAAGTTGGAGATAGTCAGATATCCGGTCCGGAGATTATTCAAGAGACCACTGACAAGATCTTCAAGATCAAGGAACGATTGATTACTGCCAGAGACCGACAGAAGAAGTATGCTGATAAGCGCAGGAAGCCTCTCGAGTTCAGTGTTGGGGATATGGTATTATTGAAGGTATCTCCATGGAAAGGGGTTGTCCGATTTGTGAAGCGCAGCAAGCTGAGTCCGAGATACACGGGTCCGTTCAAGATCTTAGCCCGTGTCGGCCCAGCTGCGTATCGACTAGATTTGCCGGCAGAACTGAGCAGCGTACATAATGTATTCCATGTATCTCAGTTGAAGAAGTGCCTGGCTGACGAGACATTATTAGTTCCGCTTGAGCAACTCCAGATTGACGATAAACTTCACTTCGTTGAGGAACCGATCGAGATCGTTGATAAGGATGTTAAGCGTCTGCGACGAAGCAAGATCCCTATTGTCAAAGTTCGCTGGAATTCCCGTTTTGGTGCTGAGTTCACGTGGGAACGCGAAGATGAAATTCTGCGGAAGTATCCTCACCTTTCTCCCGGAAGTAGTACCCAGTGATGATTTCGAGGACGAAATTCTTTTTACTTGGGGAGACTGTGACATTCGCAAATTTCACGGTATTATTCTATCGTCTCGTATTCGTTTTATTTATTTATATTCGTGTTTTGACCCTATTATATTTCTTTTATGTTTATCGTATTCGAATTTTATGAGTATCGTATTTGTATTTTATGCGTATTTACGTTTATCGGGTATATAGCGTGTAATTCGGATCTTTATGTCGGGAACGTATAGTCTAAAGTGCCTTTAGTATAAGTCTAGTATGCTCTTATGATAAGTTTAGGGGAATTATGCCTTAATTATATGATTAAGATTAACGTTTAAAAAGTATTTCATTTATAGTCTTTTCGGAAATTTTATTACGAAACTAGTCCTACGCGAGATTTTTATTGCAAGCTTAGTCCTCCACCAACCTTTTGTCTTATCTCTACCAATAACTTTGTCTTTATTCACTATCACCTTCTTCTCCAAGTAAACACACACACACACACTTTCTCTCTCTAAAAACACACAAACACCTCCACCTTCTCTCTAACTTTTCCGGCGATCCGACCGTCCGATTTTAGATCCGAGACCGGATTATTGATCACCATCATCACCTCTATCTATCCTCCGAAATTCATTACGATCGGGTAAGTATTTCATCACTTTGGTTTTAAACTTTATTCCATTTTTGATTCAAACCGAAACTATCATTTTCAACCGTCAAAACTTGGATTTTATGTAAGATTATTGTTCCTATTAGTATTCTGGACATAGGGTTCCGATTTGGGGTCAAATAGACACCTAGAACACTTAGAAATCTCATTCCGAATATTGTTTTTCGTAAAAATCCCGTCATGTCACGTAACTATGATTACGCTCACGAAATTTACATTCTGAATCACGAAATTGGACTTACGCTCACGTAAATCCCATATTACGTTCACGAAAGTCCATTGATGTTCACGTAATTCGTATTTCGCTCGAAACAGCCACCTTGGTCACGAAATTTGGTTATGTTGCACGTAAATAGTATTACGTTCACGTAAGTTTGTATCCATGCACGAAATACCTATGTGGTTCACGTAATTCTTGAAGCCACGTAATTTGTTCCATGTACACGTAATTCCCATGCAGTATGTGATGAATTTGTATGGCATGTCACGTGATTTACTTATCTTGCATATAAAATTCAGCAAGAAACAAATAAAAGTCTTAAGCTACACGTGACCCCTTTTTCTTTGCATGTGGTACTTGTTATTTTCCTAAATTATTTAGCATGAATCTTACGACCAAGTTCATGCACGTAACTCATTTTTGTCAAGTAACAAAGTCCCTTATCACCTCTTGAGCACGTATTACCCCTTTGATCCCGTAACTCATAGATGACACGTGACTTGATACTTACGTGACTTGTAGTGCACGTAAGTATGAAGAACACGTATCTAGTCCATTGATTTTCCGAAACACTTGTTATTCCGTTATATCGATATTCCTTTGGTTATTTTAAAACCCGTATAAAACGTTAATCATTAAGGCATAACCCTACTAGACTTAGAGATACTTAGACATATTTTATTTACGTGATGTATAGGGCACTTAGACGTTGGAGCTTGACGGTATTGTAGTATTTCCCGACATATAAGGATTTGGATTGCTTTGCTATCTGTGAGTTATTCGTTGCCCTTTTTACCCTTTTATATTTTTGGGCATGATTAGCGTAAAATAAAAGTATTTATGGTATGTATGTATTATGGTATGATTATATGCGGATAAGTATGCTTTAGATGATCTCACCCAACTTGTACCGCCTATGTGGTAGTACAAGGCCCCGTATACACACCTGTTAACTTTGAGCCACCGGAAGTATATATAGCGCTATATGGGTCTAACAAACCCTCATTCTAATACGTTATTATGATAAGGGAGGAGCCCTGTCCGTATTAGTAATGTTACGACCGTTTATTATTATCGAGAACAACCTGGTTTGAGACACTAGGTGGGGTTAGTTGCCTTATTATTGTTATGGTTCAGGTGTACCTTATATTTTCCTAAAGCTGTTATTTATCCCGTATGGTATTTATTTTATGATATGGTTATGTTTTATGAAATGATTATGGTACCGTATGGTAATAATCTGAATATTTTATCGAAAGGTTTTATATACTTCAAATATATTTTGAAATCTCTTTTCCAAAAAGACTTATCTTCAAATCTTATCTTTTGGGTCAAAACTTATTGAAAACCTTTATTCTAAAATGTTTTTATTTACTATTGCGAATAATTCACCAACTTTATGTTGACGTCGTATTTTTAACGCTTTTCAGGGATTTGAGGTTACTTTATGATTGCTTGCTTGACTGCTTGGGAACTTTTTGCTGGAATTCATTTTTGTATTGTAATTCCTTAGTTTCCCAAAACTCTGTAGTCGTATTTTGGATATTATTCGGATGACTGTAATAAGTATTTCACTTCAAACTTTTATCTATGTTGATGATGTTTGGTTTATTTATGTTTGATGTAACCTTGAATCTCTGATACCGTATACACTGTACACCTCGGTTCCGCCATTTCTATGCGGGGTGTGACACATTTCAAGTCTCATCTTTAAATTCATATACGTAGAGAATTTTATCAAAAATAATACAATTATAACATATAGAAAACTAAGAGAAGATTGTATGTATAGAAAATCATTGACTATGTAAAGCAACATCATATCAAATATGTATTTGTAAAATATTATGTCGTTCCTTTATAGATGTGAAATAAGTTTATTTAAATGTGTATTAAAGTATCTTATAAAACTAGATTATTGTCCTGTGATAGCGCGAATAATATTAAAAACTTGAATCGTAAATTTTATATTTATATAGATGTTAAGTTATTATGAAAAAGACAACGTTATACATATAATAACGTATATGCATTTACGTTTATACACATGTTGTTTATAGTTATAATAACATATTAACCTTTACGTTTGTACACATGTTTTGATATTTTTTATTAGGAGATTTTACACATTTATGTTTATACACATACATTGATATTTTCTATTAGAAGATTTTAAAAATAACAATAAGTTAAATCATAGTCGAAGTTGAGCTATTTTATAAATAAATTAGAATTTTGTTTTTATTTTAGTGGATATGAGAATTAAATAGAGAATGTAATTATTTATTGTAAGAGAGTGTAAAATAAAAATAATCTTTGATGACATCATAAATTTTATCTAACGGTTGAAATAAAATAAGTTAACTTATCCAAGGGTCTTTAATTTGCCATGTGACATTTAAGGCTTCTCTTGTATTATATATTAAAGATATTATGGAGTTTCGTTTATATATATTTAGTTGACTTCAACGATATGAATTAACAAATAATGAATATATAATAATGTAAACTATGTATTATAAATAAAGTAAGGTAAGTTGATGTTATTTAATAAAATATATAAAAAGCATATAAATAGTTTTTTATGTAATAAATTTCGAACATTAAGTATGTTTTAATTTCTTGCGGTAATAAGTTTTTATTTAGTTTTTATTTATATGTCTTTTTTTAACTGTTATATGTTTTATTTTATTACAAAGTAAAAAGCCGAAAAATAAAACCAAAACATTTTTATGTCCACCGAATTATCATTCAAGATTTCAAGCATCAAATGAGAATATAATTCTATATGAATATTGTGTTTCGAGATATGAAAACGGTGGCTTGTTGGAAGAATTATCATTCAAGATTTCAAGCACCCTTCAACCCTCCATTGTCTCCGCGCTTGTTAGAAAATGATTTTTTTTGTTAGGAGTTATATTGTTTAGGGCATAATGTTATGCTTTGACATTGTTTAGAAACCATTTTCATACTATTTATAGTTGATTTCGTGTTATTTTAGCCTAAAACGTTATCTATGAATAGAGATGATAATGAGCAAGAATAAACACAGGTTTCGCGATACCAACGTGTCCCGTGTCACGATTTTCGCCTTTAAGCATGGTTATGTGTAGAAATTGTTCTTGTTGGTGAGTCTTGGGTATACTATCGTTGTAGTGTGAAATCGGCCTCGCGTGTGATACGCGTATGAGAAACTACAGATATATCCATTAAATGTTCCGTGAAACTCCTCTATTTGTGTTAATCTTAATAATTATATATTACTACTAAATGAATGTTGGTTACGATTTATTTATTTAATAAATATGAATCTTCTTTAATTTGTTTTCAATTTCACATACAATAACAAAATAAAAAAACTGTGTTATATGTTTGTACAACTGTGTTAGTCATGTGAATGTACATATCAAATTGAAAGATTCTTAAGCATAAATAACTGCGGAAGAGATACAAAAGAGTTGTTAAACTCGTTTAATTATTAATCTAACAACATTTTGACATGATAATACCTATTATAAAATTTATTACAAATTTTCTTATTAGCAATAAATAAATTATAAATTTGAAGAAATGAGCAAATGATGTTAGTTGGTTCTGGGGATAAGATAAAAGATAAAGGGGCTGTTTGAGATCACCACGGACTAAGGACTCGGACTCAGACCACGGACTCGGTCCGTGGTCTGCGCGTTTGATAAGCCAAACCTATCACGGACTCGGTCCGTATCACGGACCCATGTCAAAGATTCAGTCTGTAATAAAAAACTGCAGACTACATTTTATCAAAAAAATACCAAACAGCTGCCCCTACAAGCTGCAGTCTGGATTTTTTTAATTGTTGTAACAATTTGTAAGTAGAATTATAAAGTAATTAAAGCGAAAAGAATGTTAATCTACCATTATTTCTCATATCTAAAACATCTTGACCTGATAACGGACTTGTGAGCTTTCAATCGAGTTAATTGACGGTTCCGGCGACATCGTAGGAATGTATCAGTAGTAGTCGGAAGAGAATTACGAACTTCGGCAGCCGGAAAACAGAGAGATTAGGTAGAAGATGTTGATGATGTAGCCATGTAACTAACTACCTAACTAACTGATGGGTAGCTAGGTAGATAGATAGATACAGACCGGTTGTATGTATAATTTTGTATATGAATAATAAATATAGATAGAAAGATAAAGAATAAATTTGAACAAAAATTGAGTGATTGAGTTATAAATAAATTAGTATTAGTATCGGTGAAAAATAGAATCCGAAAATAAGGAGATGCTGGTGGTAATGCTTTTGTCACGTTATTGGAACCAACAACAACAACAATAACAAGACTGTAGCTGGATTTTTTTTAATTTAGATTTTGTAACATATTTGAATTTGTTTAATTTGGATTTTGTAAAACAGTTTGGATTTATGTTTAATTTGGATTTTGTACGTCACAATATAAAAATAAACAGAAGGGCAAAATAGTCATTTCTCCCAATCAGCATAGCCAGTCCGAGACATAATCAAACACAACAAACTCAGTCTGCACCTAACTCAGTCTGAACTCCAACTCAGTCTGAGCTCCAACTCAGTCTGCACTAACTCAGTCTGCAGCTATCAAACAGCCCCAAAGTGGATAATTTACAAAAGTAGCAATTGAGATTTGAGATTGAGATATAAAGCTGTCCCAAAATTCCATTCCAATATATCAACATACTAGGTTATTAACCCGTGTATATTACGAACTAATTTGAAAAACTTGTTAAGAAAACATAAGCAATTTTATGTTTTGATGTGTGTAAGATATCTAAAAGAAACGACTACTTAGAAAACAAAAAATATCGAACTAATTAAATTATGATTTCAGACCTCAAACCTATAAGAATTTCAACAAAAAGAATGACCATGACCAATTAATTGTGTTATTACTATGGCAATTGATCTTGAAAAATATAATAGGTATTTTATGTATTTACATGCCATGGGAGGATTTTGTAAGCGGAATGAAAACAAAAATTTACTAATCACCAATGTAGAGAAAAAGTTACACATATATATTTAATAACTTTTCTAAATATACTTAAAGCTCGCCCTTTGTTTAATGAATAATAAACTGAAATCATGTATATAACATTTGAATCAAAAACTTAAACCTAAGTCAAGATTATCTACTTTACATGATTAAATTTTCCCCCATAATCCATCAATGAAAGATCGACCACATTTCAGTTTGAAATTTTCAACCTTTTTATATTGGTAAGCCACCAATAACAACAAATAAGCAGCTAATTATCGATTTGCTCGTGTAATTGAAATTGATATTTTTTTTTTCTTTCGAAAATAAAGGGATAATAATAACTAAAAATTGTAAGACCTCCTAATTTAATGACAACTGCCGAAATAGCTAAGGTTTGAGAGGGAAAATTAACATTAACAAAATAAATAATGAATTTAAAATTAAACTTAACTAATTTGACTTTTTTTATTATATACTCAAATTTTATATAAATAAATTTACAATAAATTAAAGTATAGTTAGAATTGCCCATACTTCAATGTTTTTCTTATTAAATTCTAGTAAATATAATGATTAACATAATTATTTATTAAACAGATAAACTTAAATTGCTTGGGCAACAATATGGCACTTGAATAGTTAGGCCATAAAATCGAATAGAAACATCTTCGAAAAACTTTAAATTTGCAGTTAGTTAGCAAATGAACTGATAAATGATTAGAAATAAGTTATTTATCTGATAAAAGTTGATAGAAGCTCAAGGCTAGAGTTATATATATAAGAAAATAAAATGATGATGATAACCTATTGAGTTTTATACACTACCTATGCTCTTTATCATCAAGATGATAATTTTGATTTAGTTATTTTATAAAGTCTGTATTTGATAGTCTTTTTCTCAATTGCGTGAAATATCTACTTCATTTGAGTTGAAATCTTTATTATTGTAATATATATCTATACTACACTATAAAAAATCTTCTTTAATATTTTAATATCTTAAATTTAAAGTAATTGGAATTACCTTGATACCCTTAATCTATATTTATTATTATTTAGGTCAAACAACACTCTCTTTCGTAATTAATTTAACAAAATTTAACATCTAACAAAGTAACTTATAATTTCTATGTAATTAAAAAAAAATTAAAATACTTTCTATTTAATTTAAAAACTTTCAAAATTATAAATTTTATTTTATAACCCATAAACTTAAAATAATTATAATATTATGCATTTTTTTTCTACTAAAATAGGTATACTAAATCTACACGATAATATAATATATTTCTATTATATTATAAAACATTTCCCACATAGTCTTAATTCTCTAAAACCTTAGTGATTGAAATTACTTAACTACCATTTTTATATCTCTCACCACATATCATTATTCAAAATAACTTATAATTAAATAATGTTGGTTAATAAAGTTTTAGCCTTGTAGAGTAAATGAACAGAAAGATACTTTAAACATGTAGACTTAGAAGTGTTTATTTAGCATAATAACAATAACCAATTTCGTTATATTGATTAAAGAATTTATGATTGGAAACCAAAACTGACATGTAAGTCCATACCGTAATTAACGGTATTTATTTGTTAACAAATGGGTCAAATTCATAAAAAAATTCGATTACAAACCATGCAAAAATTGATGGAGAATAGGAAGTCGAAAGAGGTTCATCTTAAAAATGATTCCTAAGTTTGTTTTGTAATTTGTTTGATGCAGAATGGGAAGTCGGGTCAACACATACACACTTATGTCACACATGTTGGTTCTAATTGTACTTGATGAGGTTTCATATGCTAAAAATATTTATTTTATTTATGTTTAAGTGTAGGGCTGAAAAGAATAACTGAACTATCTGATATCAGACCTTAAGAAAGGTTGGGTATCCTCTCAAGAAGAAACCATCATTGTGGATATACATGCTCAAATAGGTATTTACTCATTTTCTTTAAAAAAATATGAGACCATTTTATACTATCTTTATCTTTTAAAAGCTCTTACTTATAGGTAGGTTTATTTATAATTACAATGTTATGTTTTAGATGGTCAACAATTGCAAGAAGCTTACCAAGAAGAACCGATAACGAGATATAAAACTATTAGAGAACTCAATTCAAGAAGAAAAAAAAAGAAGTGTAAAGTGAGTTTGAACCAATCAATAAATAGAAAAAACGACTATTGATGGGCAAATGTTTTAACAAGTACAAGGACAACAAGAATTGCAACAAACTATATTTTCTATCTTTTAAAAGTTCGTATCTATACGTATCTTTACGTTTTACATTATGATTGGAGTTTAAATACATTTTATGTTTTTATCGTTTTGCGTATTTAATTTCCGTAATTAAATATTCGTAATATAATTATATCAAATATAGTTTATTATCCCCGCTGCACCGTGCGGGTACTATACTAGTTGTTATTAACAATAAACCCTTAACCTTGTTCGACAGGCCGAAAAATAAAAAAAATTAATCATAATTGTGATAGATCATTGCAATTTTTAGTCATAAAAAAGGAATTCCTAGTAAACATGAGTCATCAGCTCGTGGTACCACTTTTGAGAGTAGTAACTAATTAACAAAATAACAAATGCATAAATGGTGTTAATATTTATTTATTTTAGTCTTGCTAACATCTTTTTTTCTCACTATTACCAACTATGGGCTAGTAGGCTACGTCAACTTTATTGGGCTAAAATATCCCAATTAGAAAGTTTCATTTGATTGGGCTAAGCAGATAAAATAAACTATCAAAACGGGCAATACAGAAAATAACAAAAGACTTTTTAAAAAATAATCTAAAGAGTATATTCAAAAAAGGCACCAATCAAAAGTTAAAGCTCTTCATTTGGCGTTTAGATCAACTCTCTAAGTGTGCATCCTTATCTGGTCTACTCGTACTTACTTATCTCATTACATGTCGATCTTAAAAACAATTTGGCATACTAATATAAACGATGATACTAAAATCACCTGCAAATCTCTTCCTTTTTAATATTATTCAGTGACTTACTAAAATAAAAAAATAAATTCATCAATCAATATGACACAAACTCATGCACTAATGAAACAAACGATAATTTGCACTTACTTTATTACACATCCCACATATTCTCAATAGCTATTCTGTTACTAAAGATTGGACACTTTCAACGAATTTTAAATACAGGATGATATACACAAAAGTTTCTAAAACTCACGTAATGTTTATTTATACAAAATTTTGATAACAAAAATTATTTAGTGTTATCAAGTTGATATTGACCGGTACAAAAGATAAACATGTCATCAACATCTATACAAATGAATATACAAATGATTAGTCCTTTACTAAATGTAAATGTACACACTTATTTTGTTTTAAACAGAAACCATTAGACCAAATACTTCATCTAACATTTGATGCCACTTTTTAGTCATTTGGTTCAACCGAAACAATGATGTAATTAACTTCCACATCTTATGTTCATCACCTCGCATAACAAATTTTTTATTCACCTCTTTTTCCAAATTATCATTTAAAAATATGTTTTGACATCTATTGGTGGATCACTAGATTGGAAGTTTCTTCTATTGATACATCTAGTAAATAATTTGTTAAAACAAGAATTTAGTGTGATATATAATTTACTTTTCAAATACCTCGATAAATATATGTGAAATAAATAATTTGTTAAAACAAGAATTTACCTTAAAGATGACAATTTATGTTTTTGCACATGGTAACTTTTTAAAAGAGAAACATGTTACTCTGAATTTATAGAGCAAAACCATCAATTCATATAATTTACTTTTTAAATATCTCTATAAACATATGTGAAATGAATATTAAGAGTTAATTACATAATTGGTCCCTATGTTGTTCGGATTTAACGTTCAGTTTTTGGGTCGCAAATCATACGGAATCAGTCCCTTTCACGCTTGTTTCTCTTCAAAATCAGTCCCTCTGACACCTGAAATAACGGATATACCCTTATCTTATATTTTATTTATTTATTTTTCCTTTTTTTTTTCTTTCCTATTTCTCTTTCTACACATGTCAAATAATTTTGTGTTCCACCTGATTCAACTAGCATAGCCATCACTGCCACCACCACCACACCTACACACATTTCCCCTCGGACGAGCTGCCACCTTCCATATTGTGGAAAACTACCAGCAAATCGAAACCCACTTGGAGATCACAAACTAAAGGTGCAAATCCAAATTAATCTTCTTACAATAAAATCCTACTAATCCAATCGAATCAAAAAATATGAAATACAAAGCCGAATCGAAACCCAAATACGTAATTATCCATTTTTTTTCCTTCCAAATCTGTAATTAATTTTCCCAAAAATTAACATTGCAAAAATCAGTAATCAAGCCACTACTTAACCTTTGTTAACAAATCGAAATCGAAATCGAAATCAAATAGAGTAGAGAGGAAAGGTCATGGTAGCGGGCTTGCGGAGGTGGAAACGTGGAGGACGGCGAAGATGGAGGGAGCAGTATGGTCGGCTGAGTAATAAATTGTGTAAATGATTTTTAGGATTGGTGTCGGAGGATTTCAATTAGTTTTTTATTTTGTTTTTTGTTTAATTTATTTTAAATTAAAGTAAATCATTAACTTAATAAGGGTATTTCAGTCTTTTAAGGACGAAGAGGGTCCAATCATGTTGCCAAACAAGCATGAGAGGGACTGAACCCGTATGATTTGTGACCCAAGGACTGAACTCGCTAAATCCGAACAAGTATAGTAACTAATTATGTAATTAACTTAAATATAAATTTGTGTTTCTACAATTATTTGTATTAGAGCACTCGGAGTGGGGAGGGTTATCGCCCTCGTTCTCGTCCATAATTCGTTTGAGGGCTCGTTATCACTTCACCGCCTCCCGTTGTGGATTTTGTTATGGGATTCGTTACTTGGTTAACGAGTCGTTGTGTCTTTTCTTTTCTTTTTCCAACGGCTAGAAACTAAATAATAAAATAAAAGAATATTAACAATCGGGTTATTATATCCTCAAATTTTGACAATCAGATTGTGAGGTTTTTTTTGTTGATATGAAATGTGAAAATCCGACAATTAGTTCTCACTCCCGGTGCTCTTACGTCGCCATGTTTGTGTTGGATGTATTGTCATCTTCTAAGCTAAGCATGAGTGAGGATTCGTTTGACTTTATAAAAGCTGTATTCCTTTTGGAAAAGTTAGAGGCGGTAATGTGGTATATAGTAAAAGTAAAAGGGTAAAAATGAATATTGTCGAAAGAAATCACGTGGAGGTGCCATCAAACTGTCCTGTCTCTAATTACATTCACCAATTATGATTTGTTTCAGCCTTTTCTTTCCAACTCATTATTTCATCTTACCCTTTTTAGTAACTACTCATTAATATAAACAACACAATTAAAGAAATGTTTTTATTTAAGTTTTTTATTGGTACACTATGGAGTAAATGTAAAACTTCCAATTCATACGAAACATAGTACATTTAAAACATTATTTGGATGTTTTCTATGTAAATTTCTTATGAATACTCCGTGTAAGCGGAAGAGAGGGCGGGATGGTGTGGGACGTCCGAGGGAGGACGGAACTACCATGTAATAGGAGGGAGATGTCCTGGTAAACCCATGTCACGAGGGAAACAAAGCTTTCTTCGAATTGTCTTAGCCCGTTATCTATTGATCCCCAAGCCCATTACCATGGACACCTTTATTTTATGAAGAGAAAAAACGAAGGCAAACATGTCGACACATTTCTTGTATCATACTTTTATGTTTATATTTTTAAACTAAATGAATGTTGCTAACAATTTATTTATTTAATAAATTTAAATCTTCCTTGATATGTTTTAAGTTTCACATACAACAAGGGGGTCTTTGGTTCAATTTAGAAATTAGTATAGGTTTAGGCGGCATATAATGGGAACTAGAGGAACTCTCGTGCTTCGCACGAGTTCGATTACAGGTCGAAATTATGAATCTAATGAATGAGCTGAACGGTTTGTTGAAATTGTAGTGAATTGTAAGACTTGCTGGACTTGGGTGGATTAGCAGCACGGCTGTTGGCTTTAGATCGGACCAGTGTTCGGATTCTTCCTTTAGATGTTACGAAGTGTGTATATTGTATTCTGTGCTGCTTCGTGAGTGACCCAGTGGTTTTGTGGCGGCCGACTCTTAGTTCTCCAGTTCCGTTCTATTGTTGGTGTCGGTACTCGTTCCAGTCGGTTATTAATCAAAAACAAAACAACAAATAAACATCTGTCAATTTGAGGTTGAAAAAGTTCAGTGCACAAAAAGCCACAATCAAACGGTTAGGCCGAAAGCACATAAATTTACAGGGAATATGTAGTTAGTAAATCTGCAAGAATAGGACATTCTAGGAACAGGAGGAAAATCAAGACAGCTTATAATGGTTTCGAGTATTAGGTTAGCGGTGGTTTACTCGAATACTTGTCTTTGGTCGGTTTTAAAATATTTTAAAAAAAAATGAATTTAAGTTTAAAGTTACTTTGAATGCGGTATATGATTAGATCATAGTACCGAATACAGTGATTGATGTTGTTCGAAACCATTTGAATTGTTGGGAGAAAATGGAAATTTCCAAAGTTAAACTATATCCTTACATATTAATGAACGTACGTGAGGTTGGTTGGAAGGAAAATCAGCATCTGTCGAAACTGGAGGACGGAATACTGGAGATCAAACAGGTAGGTGAAAATCTTTTTCATCCAAATGTTTGGTCTATTGTATCCCGTCCTCAGGTTTCGGTGGCTACTGATGTTCGTTCCAACGAAGCTCAAGTGACTTCATCAATATGTGAGTAGAGAGTTTTACTTTGGGAATTCTCATTTTCTCCGAGCAATTGAAATGGTTTTAAACTCTATTCGTCACTTTGTGTAGGAAAAGATAAATAAAACGTTTATATGCACCACTTCAGTTAAAGCTGAGCATCTGGCTGAGGTTAGAGAAAAAAGTGAAGGTTGGTCAGTAGGAGTGGCAGCAACTTTCGAAGCTGTAGGGTACATCGCACCCTACAGCGTCCGTAGCTCCTGTTCTTCGTTCCAACCAGCTTTCTCTTTTTTCTCTAATTGCGGCCAGATGCTCGGTTTTAACTGACGTGAAGGAACCTATAAATAAGAACACGATTGTATAAAAACAAAACGCGAAAACGAATAAGATAAAACAAACCGAAATTGAGGAACTGAAAAAGATGAATTGTGAGGCAGAGGTGAGAGTTGGGGCTCCTGAAAAGAGGTTTTTGTATTCGAATGTTAGGGTTTCAAGTTTGCAACCCTAACATTCGAATCCAAAACCTCTTTTCAGGAGCCCTAACTCTCACCTCTGCCTCACAATTAATCTTTTTCAGTTCCTCAATTCCGGTTTGTTTTATCTTATTGGCTTTCGTGTTTTGTTTTTAGACAATGATGTTATTTTTTAGGAGTTTCTATTTGCCTATATTAAATGAATAGTAGAGTTCAGATAAGGGTACCCAGGATTTTGGATTTGACAACAGCTAGCAAAGGGTGTGTGTGACGATTACCTGCGGTGGGGGTTGATATTTGTCGGTGTGTCTGAGCCTGAGAATCCTGAAACAAAATTTTTGTTCAACTGCAAATTGTTACGTATTTTAGATATCAAACCTACGGTTTGTAGAGTTAACATCCGTTAAAAAAATGCTACAATCTTAAAGAAAAAATGCACCTGGTTCGTCGTCGTGCTTTCTCTGATCCGGCGATGTATGTGGTTGAGGTGGTGAATTGCGTAGGTCGGTTGATTAATCTTGCGTAACTTCGATTTAGGGTAAGGAGCGGCAGCAATGTATGTGGTGGAGGCGTGTTTTTTTTTAGGGTTTCTTATTTGTGTGTGTATTTTTTCTTTGAAGCATGTATGTATATGAAGGGGTTTTTGGGCCATGTTTGTAAACGCTCTCAAAGCAGTGTAATAAAGAAAAAGTGTGATGGAATAGTGAAATAGATATTATGTCGAGGCAAAGAAACTGTTTGAATTCGATTCGTATACTTATTATGTCTTTAATTTTTTCAAATTTGTACATGAACTGAAATCGAAATTATGTTAAGTCAGAGAAAGCCGCTTAGATTCAGCCTCTACATATTTTACCATATGTGAATACCTAAATTCGATCCATACATCTATTATATTTTTAATTTTTCGAAGTCTATAAATTTTTAGATTAGGTTTTTGACTTTGGAAATTCGACACTTTGATATTCGTATGTGTGTGCGTATGTTGTTTGGTTTAATGTTTTGATAAGATTTAGACTAATCATTAGTTATCGTTAACCAAAAGATATGTTTGTGTTGCTTGAACTCCCTACAGTAGTTACAAAAGACATCGAAGTTGTGGGAGTCCGCGTCTACATATATTTACATAAGTTGTTACTTGTTACTACGAAGTTGTCGTTCAAAATCGCTATTGTCATTGCTTTTTATTGGTCATCCTTTAATCCGGGTAGCGCTCGCGTTTCGTGGGCTTCAAAGTTTTGATTTCTTCTGCGTAGTGTAATGATTTTTTGTTAGTACAGGCGCATCTAATTTTTTTTATACTGTTGGTTGGCGGGCGTATTATGTACCTGTTATGCCAACAGGCTTGCGTTTGCTTGTTTGTGTGTCACTCGTACTCTGACTTCCTTCTGCTCTTCAAGAGTAGTGGTTATTAGTATTTTTGTGTGAAAAAGTCGTATTCTGAATGTTGTTACCTGTTGGTTCTGGGTTTGCAAGTTTACGTTTGCGTGTCTCTTTGTCGGGTGTGTTATCAGTCTCGTCTGTGGTTTAAGAATGTTAGTTATTAGTACTAATTTTTTTTATACTGTTGGTTGTCGGGCGTGTTATGTACCTGTTATGCCAGGAGGCTTGCATTTGCTTGTTTGTTTGTCACTCATAGTCTGACTTTCTCCTGTTTTTCAAGAGTAGTGGTTATTAGTATTTTTGTGTGAAAAAGTCGTATTCTGAATGTTGTTACCTGTTGGTTCTGCGTTTGCAAGTTTACGTTTGCGTGCCTCTTTGTCGGGTGTGTTCTCAGTCTCGTCTGCATGTTAAGAATGTTAGTTATTAGTACTTTGAATTTGAGGAGTCAGGTTTTGGATGTTGTTACCTTCTGGTTCGAATAGTAATTGTTTAGCAGTGGGCGGTTTCTTAGTTTCTTTTGTTTCTGTCGTCTCTGTCGTTTGGGTGTTGGTGTTGTCTTTTGGGGTTGTGGGCGTATATGGTGGAGGGGTTATTTGTGGTGTTTCCATTATTGTCAAAGCTGTAGAGGGAGTGGGCTGTGGTGATGGTGTTTCGTCGTGTATCGGTTCTGCGTTGACAATAATAAAGTTCATGTTATTGGGGCTGGATTTTTTGGTGAGTTCTATGTAAAATTTCTTCGTGTTCATGCCTTCCTTTTTGAAGTCGGGAGGCATCGTCTTGCGGTCTTCGTAACCATCCTCCGTGATGCTTTGTTTGCAGGTGCGGCCTATGATCTTTTGCATGCAGAGGTCGGTTGTTGTGCCTTGTAATTGGGCGGTCCCATCGGATATGACAACTCTGACACTGTAGCTGCAGTTGTTTAACCTATGTTAGTTCGCTCGATTTTTATTTAAACGTAACGTATGTTTGGTATTTGTAATCTTACAAGAAGTTCGGATCGGATTTTTGGCCATGATTCGGGCAGAACCAGGTTTGCTTTTGCCTCGAGATCTGGCATTTGCAATCCGGACAGGAGACGCTGTACCAACTGTTTTCTATCTATGTCTCTATGATTCTAGCGTTCACGGTAATTGTCTTTCGCTGTTGTTGTAATTTTTTGTAAATGTTAGAATATAAAAGAGTTTTGAATTGTATGTGGTGTCGTTTGACTGCTTACCAGTATCGACTCGTATGGCATCGATTTGAGTTCCTCTAATGTTGTAGTCGTATGAGATGCGAGTACTGAAGTCTGTGCTCCTGTTACGATCTGTTGTTGCTGATGTCTAGAATCTGGATCCACTCGTGGTTTTACAATGATGTGAGTCGCGTCAGTTGACGACATCTTTATTGTTCCTGAGATAGTTTGTATGTTAACAGTTTTGAGTAGTTGCGATATGAATACGATATTTTGCATCTTTTACGAATATGAGTATCTGTACCTGCATACGTCGCTGCTTTTACGTTGGTTATTGCTATCAGCGTATCGGTCGTTGCTGCAAAGAGTGTAGAAGTTTCTACCTTCACCGTGTTGTCCATACATTCCTTCCATATTGTTGCGGTAATTTCTTTTCCGCTGTAATGTTAGTAGTACAACAGCGTTAAGTAGTTGTATTGTAAGGTATGACATTTTTGGCACTTGCGTGGCATCGATTAAGGTCAGCAGTAGGAATTGATCGCCATTTCTTTTGTAACAAAGTGTTTGCCTTTTGTACTTGCCGAGGAAATCTGTAATCATATTTTTTTTAACATCATATCGTAGAATTAATATTACATGGGCAGGAATGTTTTAGGTACCTGGGTAATAAGTCGGTGTGTCGAGAAAGTTTTGCAGTTCACTTATGGATACGAAGTCGAAATACGCCTTCGGTATTTCTTGCTTGTCATGTAGCGAAAGGATTTTTGAGGCTTCTCCGACATTAAGATGGATCGGATTTCTGATTGTTCTCTGGTATTTTTGAGTTTCTGCGCACGAATAGTGCTCCATGACGTAACACTTGTTTAATTGAAAATTGGATTCCACGAATTGTTGGCCCTGTTGTTCGCCGAGTATGGCAATCGCATCTCCCTGCAATTAGAAATATTTTAGTATGTACGTACTACCTAAATGTTAAGTGTATGTCATACGTTCTATGGAGGTTTTATATATCCGTGTATAGTGATGAACGTTAAAATTCTGGAAATTCATAAATGTAAAAACTTTATGATAAATGTTTTAGTCTTACACGTTCGTCCACTGCGATGAACCATGTTTCTTTATTCCTAAAATGGGGTGTCAATTTTCTTAGGATTCTTATTTGCAGAGGTGATCCATCCCACCCGTATTCCAGATCTGCTACATAAACCATCTTTTTCTGTTATTATCAAAAAGAGAGTCATCATCAGTAAATAATAAAAATATTGCTATTGTGAATAACGAAAACATAGTAATCGAAAGTATAAAGAATATAAGAATACTAAAAGTGTGAAAAATTTTGTATATGACGATATTTTTCGCCTATTTAATGGAGAGCTTGTATGTGATCGTAAATCTTTTTATCTGTTTAAATCTAAATTCTGAAAATGTCATTTTTAGTATTGTGCAGAGCTTGTAAAAATGTATACATGTATGTGCACCGGTGAATCTGTTAAGCATTTTCCAGGCTGTCGACATGTGAGAGGAATTCCTTGTACACAATGTTTTTTGTATATTGAGAACACTGTCCATCATCGTTGTGAATTAGAACTTTTATTGAGTCTGGAGAAGTCGCTCGTGATAGTGCGACGTACAATTGACCATGACCAAAAACTGGAGACGGCAGAAATAGTCCAATTCGTTGAAGCGATTGGCCCTGGCTTTTGTTGATAGTCATGGCATAAGAAACCTTGCACGGAAACTGTTTTCGGTTAAAAGTGAAGGGGAGTTCCGGATCGTGATGAATAAATTTAATTCTTGGGAGGTAAACTTTCTGCCCGATACAGGTACCCGTCATTATGACCGCTTCGGTGATTGTGGGCAACAGATGTGTTACAATCAACCTCGTACCGTTGCAAAGGCCGTTTCTCTGACTCATGTTGCGCAAGAGGATTATCGGAACATTTTCTTTTACATCTAATCTGTGTAACGGGAGGCTTGGAAAGTTTAACTGGTTTAAATACTCCTCCGGATATAATAGATCTAAATCTGACGTTTTCTGGGTGTGAGAAGTAACTGAGTCGGCGCTGTAGTAAGTGGTGAGGGAACCCGGGGCCTTATCCAAAACTGTAGAATTGATATCATTAGTCGTACAATTCTTCGGGCATACGATTGCTCTGTTACGTAGGACATCCGCGTTTGGATGCAGCATAACGGTAGGCCCGTACACAAAGTTAATCAGTTGTTCTACTCCAGATAGAGTTTCCATGATTAGAAACTTTTATGGAATCTGAATATTGGAGGTGTATCGAGGATTTGTAACATCTGGTGTACCGACGATGCCATTTCCAATATCCAGTAGCCATTGCGCAAACTGACTCGAATCGGTACCCATACTGCTGTTGTGGTTTGTTGAACATAGACGCATGTTATATGATAACTTGTACAAAGTAAACTTCGGCCACAGCAACGAATTCGGTAGAGTCGATGACATTATATCCAAGTGACCTTTTTTTCGTTTTATTGGTAGAGTCTGTCTAAAGTCTTCCCCCAAAAGCATTGAAATCCCTCCAAACAGTTTGTCCTTTTCTTCTAATACGTCCCTAAATGTACGGTCTACACACTCGAAGCATCTGCGGTCCATCATCGTGGCTTCATCCCACACGATAAAATACGTCTGTTTCAATAGCTCGGAAAGTTGTGTTTTCTTTTTGATATTGCAAACTGAAGAATCGAGTAAGTTAATGGGAATGTTGAATCTCGAATGTGCAGTCCTACCATTCGGTAAGAGTAGTGACGCTACACCGGATGAAGCCACTGCTAACACTACCTTACCGATAGACCTTAGATAAGCGATTATTGTCGACAATAGGAAAGTCTTCCCGCTACCGCCATGACCATACACGAAGGCCAATGTTTGTTTTTTTAGTGACTCGTCAGTACGTATCCTATTATAAATAATCAACTGCTGCGGGTTCAGTGAAGATGCCATTTGCAAGTGTTGTTGGGAGAGCAAAGCTCTATCGTATAACTTTTCTTCTAAAAGCAAACGGTTCGTCAACGAAAGTAGTAAATCTGTTGGCGGAAGGGGCAAGTTGAATGCAGCTAAAGACTTTGGTGGAATGGCCGCATTGAGTAACCTTTCAATCTCAAATAGAATATGATGCTATAACGTTTCTTCTGGTATAACAGATTCGGAAGATGCTGCAGAGTCTGACAAAATTCGATTTATATCATCACCCATTTTAGGCCACGCGTTGTCCCAAAGAAGGCTAGGATCACTAACATCACAGAATAAGAGGAGGTCAGTAAATAGGTTGCGTAGTTCTGGAGATGATGCCCATAGTGAAGCTTCGTTAAAGGCTGTGAGCCATTCTTTGTCATCGCCAATCAGGCCAAGGGCCTCACACGCTAGACGATATGAAGCATAAACAGTCCCCGCAACAGTCCGGATATCAATGAAAGAACGACAGCCCCTCTGATGAGACAAAAGCATTCTTAGATAAAATAGTTCGCCGGCTGTAGAATGTACATAAACCATTCTTCCAACGGGGGTAATCGTATTTTTACTCCTAAAAATCCAATCTTTTTTCCCCGCATTCCATGTAAATAAGGACGGATATTCGACATAGGTCAGATTCCTACCGTCTCGATCCCACCTATTTCCAATCAACCAGCGAGAAAGTGTCGAATTTCCGAAGCTAGGATTGAGAGTTAGGTTTTCCAAATTAGAACTGTCCTTGAACGTCACGGTTTGCATTTGTTCCAAATGGACGTGTAATACCTGTACAACTGGTTGTCTCTCGTGGATAGAGAAATTTAACAGGCGCCAAGCGGCCTCATGAGGACAAATAAATCTCCCGTCAACAAATTGGTCTATCTCATTGATAACTTGCGGATCAGTATCTGACGAAGTGTTGCTGGTAGAAGCAGCAGACGAACTGGCAGAGAACGACGAACTGTTATCCGCCTTATGCAAACAAAAAGAAACACGCTCGACACCTTTTGAGATATATTAAAACAAATACTTTATCATCATGTTCCACCCACAGTATTCAACGTTGATATGCGCATCGAAACGACTACAGAGATGCTTGTTGTAGGGAACCACAAACCCGTTATGTTTTCGAATTCCATTCTGCATCGTGTGTACAGCAGAATCGTTTCTTTTGTAATGAACATATCCGTTTTTATCGAAACTGGTAACTGAAGCAAATGGCTTAGGGAATTTTTTTCTTGCACGTTCCGTCTCGCATACATGGGGAAGTGGGATTAGAGGGACCGCAGGGACCGTGTATCATACAAGTTGTAATAGTCGAATAGAGCGAAGGTTCGGCACAGGGTCAGGAAGTTCGGCTGTGATATATTTATCAACATCTGTAGGAACTCTAATTTTCGAAGGTTCATTAACCCATAGGAGCGTGTGACAATGTGGAAGACCCCGTTTTTGAAATTCGACCGTGTACAGATCTATAGAAAAAATGAAAAAGTAACGACTATTAGAGACACAAACGAAACAACGCATACCGAAATTAAGAAATAAGAAAATACATAAATATACACGCATTCACAACACCAAACGGCTGTTTTTCCTTGAGGAAGTCAATAAAATGACCGACTTTGATATGAAAGACCCTAGAAATAATGTCCGGCCTATTCTGAGGATGGCCTAAATTATGCGTTTCCATGAATCTCATGATTTCAGGCCATCGAACATTGCAAGTGAAAATAATAATATACTGAGGATTTCCATGAACACGACATATAGCAAGCGCATCCTGATAATGCTTGTACATATAACGCGGACCTCCAACGAAAGTAGAAGGTAAGAAGATTCGTTTGCCAATTTGTCTACCAACAGAATCTCCCTTAGACAACGCAACAAACACACCGGAAGCATACTCAGACCTCAAGCTATTCTGATTTTTGCGAAAATAGTCCAATCTACTATCCTCTAAACATAGGTACGCATCTAACAGAAATTGTTGAAATAGTTTACCGCCACGGAGTAATAATGAAAAAACACCCCGTCGATCATGCAAAAGATAATTGTAATACATGTTTACTGTCAACGATTTCCCCCTCGTACCCGATGCAGATCTCAATTTCAAGGACGGACACCAACTAACCTCGCCGTAAGGAAACAAAAGAGGATATTGAAGAGGCATGTACGATTGATGCAGCTTACTAATACGATGGGGACGATCGGCCTTTGAATGAACGATTATATCATAAGCCGTTGCATTTGCATCATCACCAACAACAATAGCTCCAAGCGTCCCCTGCTGAGGTAAATCATAACGGCGGTCGGGGACATTGTTGTATAGCCTAACCTCATAGTTATCCATATTCATAGTGTTCGCAACCTCTACAGCAGTACGAAATGTACGAACATATTCATTACAAGACGACAAAGTACGGGCTAAAGTGGTTACGATGTCAGATCTAAGCCCCTCCGCAGATTGAGATGTACGAAAAAACAGAAGCCTATTTTCAACCTCATTCAAAGTGTCATACACATACAGTTGCAGAAAACATGGGGCAATTGAAGGCTGTGGACACAAGGAACCAATGTGGTGCGACACTTGACCAGAAACTTAAAAAGTATAGGGACCATGGCCCGTGTTGACAGATTCGTCGACCCTACTACCAAAAGACGTCATCGAGAACATACAATTATACGCTCTAATGTTTCGCATAAAATGAGAATCATCATAAAGAGCAAGTAACAGCGAAGGAGGCATAACAGCCCTAGGCAAAACAACTAATCCGCCCTTACAACACTGGTTATATGTAGGATTACCTAAACGGGAATTATGCAACGCCCTTTCATCAAACCAAAAAAATGCACCGCAATGACCACAATATCTACTCGCATCGCCACAATCAAAATATATAGGCATTGAATTCACAGGGACAAATACACTCGATTGAACATCTCGACAACGTTTACGACGACTACGTATCGGAACAGAAACCGAAGGCCAACTAACCCCTTCAGCAAGCGCAGCACCCCACATATTATAGAATAATAAAAAAAAACAAACACATAACAGACGCAACGAAACGAAGAAACACTGTACAAATAATACGTCCAAACAAACCTCACAAAAACGGTATTTACAACTACCTAAAGTAAATATACAACCACAATTCATTGTCAATGCGAAGCCACTGTAATCGACTAAAACAGTAAAATACGCCTAATTTGTAAATAACAATTATACAATCCAACAACGCTACTAAAAAAATACATAGAGAACCGGAATCCCTATCCAAAAATCTAACATACAACGCATCAAAAAAAACATAAACACAAAAATTACAACATTTAGATACCCAAAGGACATACCTGTAACATGCAATAGCCACGTAACACCAAATCAGAGGGAAGCAAGAAGATCGCCGGAGAAGTAGACAGAACAGCAAGACACGAAATAAGAACAGGTGGAAGCAAAATGCAGAAGAAGGCTACGAAGAAGACACCTGGCACAGACTATAGAACGGAGCAAAAAAAAATTAAACGACTGAAGAAACCCAACCCAAAAACGAAACATAAAACCCAACCCAACATGTTGGCCCAAACCGATTAAAAAATTATAAAAAAGCACAGAACCATAGGAACAATCAACTTTTAATATGGAGAGTAATGGGGTATGAGTTTTCTAAACTCACTAAATTAGATGAGCAAATGATGTTAGTTGGTTATGGGTAAATTACATAAATAGTTTGTTTGGTAGTTAAAATTGTCGATTTAGTTTCCTAAGATGAGGAAACAACACTTTAAGTCTTTATGGTATAATGTTTTGTCTAAATTTGTCAATATCAGTTGGATTTTACATACATTTTGTCAAATATTTTTTAAATTTGACACTTTTAGTCCCTAACTTAAAATTTCCGTTTGTTAAAAAATCAATTTCCCGAAATTTATTTATTAGTCATTTCTCTATGTCTATTTTATTAAAAATGAGAATCTCAACTTATCAATACCAAATTATAACCTATGCGTGTTTAAATTTGTATATAGTTTAATATTTTATGTACTAAATAGGCTAATATGAAATATTTAAATATTATATGTAAATAATTGGTTATTTATATATGAAAAATGCTAAATGTGGCTCCAAATTAGGGGTGTTCAAAAGACACGGACCGGACCAGACCGAACCGGTAAAAACCAGACCGGACCGAGACAAAAAAAAATCAAGAAACGGTAGACCGAGGACTAGACCGCTTGTTCCGTGTCATTTCCAGTTCGGTTCCTACTCGGTTCTTTGGTTTTTTTGTTCATTTCGGTTTTAATACCTCACACAATACATAACATAGTAATAAAAAAGGTTATCCAATGCAAATAAGAAAAAAAAGTCATGCAAAGATTAAGAAAAAAGTAGGTTAAACGATAAGCAACACAAAAAATAATCGTATCGAATTACAAATCATAAACGTAAATACGTAATAGGCATAGTAAAAAACTAAAACGAAACCAAATACGAATAGTAAAAATTATATTAGATTTGATATATATAAAAATTATTAGAATATCTTGGAGATTAAGTATTAGGAATCCTAATTTAGGATATGTACTAAAATATATAATCAAGTTAATATTATACATATAGTTTTATTGACTTTTATGTAGGATTGTGTGATTATAAGCTTTACATCATATGTATATGTGTAAACATGTATAAGGACTTTGGAGAATAATTAATTAGGAAAACTATATGCTCTGTATGGGAATATATAAGTAAATCGTAACAAATAATTACCTTAAATAATTACCTCATAGTCTCTCGCACCAACACTTCCCATCATATAATAAACTTGTTGTATCTTATACTCATTGTATCTTATAAAATCCTGTATTCGATTTATATATCATATAATAAACTGGTTGTATCTTATACTCATTGACAAACTGGTTGTATCTTATATAAAAACTAGACCCCCTAAACTATGAATATAAGATTAAATATTAGGATATGTATTAAAAAAAAATTAACTTTTCGGTTCGAACCGGTGGATCGCCGTTTTAACCATGGACCGGACCAGATTTATTTTTTGAGTATTTTTGAGAACCGAGAACCGGACCACCATAGCCGGTCCAGTTCGGTTCTGGTCTAAAGTCGGGCCGTTTTTTCGGTTCTAGCCGATTCTCGGTTTTTTTGGTCACCCCTACTCGAAATGTTATAGTCACTAGTGAATTGATTGTAAAATAATAAGTAATTAAGCATATATTAAGAAGTCTTTAATAGTTTTTTTTTTTTTTTTTTTTTTTGAACAACAATTTGTATTAGCTACTAGCAAGAAGCTAGAGCAAAAAATGAACAATTACAAACTATTAATTAGAATTTGGATTATAGTGTTGTGGAGATATGATATAATCAAATTATGCATAAATCATAACGATATTGAGAGCTAATATCATTAAAATAACTTCTATAAATGTTATTGAAGTACATTGAAAAATATTCTAAAACTTATAGGTCGCATGTTTAAAACTCATACATGAAGATATAATAGTGTTCTAGTTTAGTATTAAATTTTTTTCTATAACCAACTTTAATTGAGATAAAAAATATTGCGGGATAAAGTTATGTTAAAATAAGAATGATAATTTTATAAGAACTTGATAACACATCTAAGTCACTTTTTAAATATCAAAACATGTTATTTTTTTAATGTTTTCGAATATTTGTTCAATTAAATAAGTTATTGAGCTTGATTTCTATTTTATTTTATTATTTTTTATTTTTTTGTTGGTGAATATTATTACAAAATCTTCGAAAATTAATTTATTACATAAATTAGTAACTATATAAATAACCAGTTATTTACATATAATATTTAAATATTTATTATTAGCGTATTTGTTATATCTTAACTATATATAAAACATTTGAAGTATTAGTGTTGAAATTTAAGTAGGAAATTTACTAAAATACCAAGTAGTTTACATTTAACACATTTAAATATGACAATTAATGTTCCTTTTTTTTTTGTTTTTTCACCTTTAATTTGTCATCCAAACTAAAATTCAAATAAAACTTATATTGATGTATAAGTTAGATAATTAATTTACATCTTATTATACTAATTATTAAAATAATAAAAATATATCCTAATATAATAGTACTAATTGTAAACGTTTAATTTATTTATTATTAACCGATTTATGTTTAAAAAAATAAAAAACATCATATGCTAAAAATAATTTGTTTTAATAATACGTAATTTTTTCTAATATAATGAACTCGTGTTTAAAAAATTGACTTGAATATAACTATATTTTTAGACCTTTAAGTATAAAACGACATAATCAATAAAGTTTACATTCAATAAAACTATAAATGCTGACAGGATTTAAACAGGATCCTAAAGCTCTAACAGTGAATTGTTTGATCAAATCATGATACGGAATCTCATGATTTGATTGAATCCAAAGGGTAATTGAATTGAGGATTTGATTAATGAGAGCAGAATGTAAAGATATCATTGATAGAACAATTTTGGCGGGAATAGTCGTTACATGAATGTTGAAGCACTAAGGTACTCAAATGAGTTTGGGTTGAAGGACAAATGACTCTTACCACACATCATTCTATTTATAGACATCATTACATACACATTACACTAAACACGACTAAGTCTTCATCTTAATTTTAACTCTGGAGTTGTTCACTTTAACTTGGAAGTAGAGTCTTCATCATCAGAGTTATAATCTTCAATGTTGACTAACTTATGCTTCAGTTTAAATTTAACTATGGTGAACTTCAGTTAACTCTGGTGAAGTAACTTGTTCACCCGAGTTAAAATCTTCACTAAAGACTTTCTATGATTTAAGTCGGGTGATGAACTTTGTTCACCCGACTTAAACACTCAGATCAAAAACACATTTTGAATATTTCATAGCTTCATCCATAACTTTCAATACCTAACAATCTCCCCCTTGTATGATGCTATGAATCTTCAAATTAGCACATATGATTCTCCGTGATTAAGCTTCACAACTCAGATTCTTCAACAATGAATTCTCCATCGTACGTTTCACACAATTCATTCACAACACAGCTAATTGATTCTCCATGGTTAGCATTACAAACTCCATATCAACAATCTCCCCCTCAATATCATATTCTGCAATGTAACAATCTCCATTTCAAATGAACATCTTCAAATCAACTTGAGATGATACTCCATGGTCAGTTCTTCAAACTTCAGTTCTTCAAAAATCAAACAGTCTCCCCCTTAACTAACAAGCTCACAAATTCATCATATTCTTACATCTTAATCAACAACAACATCAGCTCATAATCAACAACAATCAACAACTTAAAATCTCATCATTCACATATCAAACTTTCATCCGAGTTAAACTTTTAGATCATCATAAATCTGAATAAGTAAGCTAATTACCAGATCATTTTGCTTTGAATAAACATGTTTATGAAAACATTTTGTTCTTCAACACATGACAAACTTGTAATTTTCACTCCTTCATCATCATTAACAATCACAGTTTCCTTTAACATCAGACTTAAAACTTCAATTCCTCTCAAATATTTAATTAGAATGACTTAAACAAATTGAATTGACAAATCACTAATCTAAGCTTGTATAAGCATGCAGAATTAAATTTCTGAGTAGATCCTTAACTTCATGATCATCAAATTTTAATCTACTTTTCATCAATCATAATTTCAAATTTAGTTTAGATGAACTGCTTCATCATCCGAATTAAAATATGCAACATCAAATCTCATATCTTCATAAATTGATAATTCGTGGATTAGCTTCATACTCCTATCACCTCCAATTGATTTTCGTAACAGCAATTCCACCAAAAACTAACTAATCTTCACAAATTCCTAAATAATTTTTCTCAGTTTCAATTTGAACTTCTTCGATTCAACAAAACACTGATAATTTGACTAAATTCACTTGAATCATGTCAAATCAATGAACCGGAATCAATTGAATTTAATCAATTGATTTGTCCGGCTCTGATACCAATTGACAAGATTTAAACAGGATCCTAAAGCTCTAACAATGAATTGTTTGATCACATCATGATACGGAATCTCTTGATTTAATTGAATCTAAACAGTAATTGAATTGAGGATTTGATTAATGAGAGCAGAATGTAAAGATATCATTGATAGAACAATTTTGGCGGGAATAGTCGTTACATGAATGTTGGAGCACTACGGTACTCAAATGAGTCCAGGTTCAAAGACAGATGACTCTTACCACACGTCATTCTATTTATAGACATCATTACATACACATTACACTAAACACAACTAAGTCTTCATCTTAATTTTAACTCTAGAGTTGTTCACTTTAACTTGGAATTAGAGTCTTCATCATCAGAGTTATAATCTTCAATGTTGACTAACTTATTCTTCAGTTTAAATTTAACTCTGGTGAACTTCAGTTAACTCTGGCGAAGTAACTTGTTCACCCGAGTTAAAAATCTTCACTAAAGACTTTCTATGATTTAAGTCGGGTGATGAACTTTGTTCACCCGACTTAAACACTCAGATCAAAAACACATTTTGAATATTTCATAGCTTCATCCATAACTTTCAATACCTAAGAAATACATTATTCTCTAACATAAAAAAAATAAATAATTAATATAACTATTCTCACATGTAAGACTATAAATGAATTGAACAAATACAAACGCGGCTTATTCGTGTTCGATTGTTTAGATTTAACCGAAGGGCTTATTCGTGTTCAAATGTTTAGGTTCAACCGAGGGGGTTATACGTATTCAATTGTTTAGGTTCATCCGAGGGGCGTATTCGTGTTCGATTGTTTAGGTTTAACCAAACAAATAATTGAATACGAACACATTCTCAAACGAAATTTTGTGTTCATGTTCGTTGGTTAGGAATTTAAATTTGTTCTTTTAGATGCTAAACGAGCAAAACGTACATAAACGGATACTTAACCTAAACTTTTTACAAAAAAAATTACCTTATTTCTAAATCTAAACACAAATCATTTATAATTTATATTTATTTTTATATCTATACTTATCACTTATTCATTACTTCTCAAGCGAAAAATTAACTTTCATAATATATTATTATGTTAACTTTTTTTTTGAAATGTATAATAAACGAATATAAATGAATTAAAATATAAATGAATGTTTACAAATGTAAATGATCTAACAAGACCTTTTTTCGTGTTCGTTCATTTAATTGAACGAACAAATATCTTGTTCGTGTTCGTTTATTAACTAAAAAAACTAATCGAAACGAAATTTTCGTCTAACTGTTCTCCGACCTTTCGTTTACAACCCTACTCACAGACAAATTTATGTGGTTTTGTCAAAAGGTATTTCACGTGGCAACAAAAAGGTATTAGTAAAGGTTTCCATAATCTTAGATCCAAACGGAACACATCAAATGTAGTGTATCGAAGTTTTATAGAACAAGGCTATTTGGTTTTTACATATTATAAAATATTGTAAAAGATTTCACACATTCCCTCTTTGCATTATTGATGCTTAAATTTATTTCAAGAGAAAGTCCTTATCATCCATAAAGTCATTGCGGAAAACATGAATGCAAAAACAATTATTTATCCAAACATTTAACTACATATTTATCGCCGCCAACGCAACGCGCGAGTACCTTACCAGTAAATTATTAACTATATACAAATTTTAACGGGTAGAGGTATTAATTTTGTATTGATAAGTTGTGATTCCGTTTTTTAGAAATTGACATTTGATAAAGACCGATAAATAAACTTGAGAAAATTTTATTTTATTTTAATTAAATTGTAAATTAGGAACTAAAAGTGTCGATTTTAAAAAATATATAATAAAATGTATGTTAAATCTAACTGATAGGAACGAATTTGGGGAAAACCTTAGACCATGAAAACTAAAAGTGTTGTTTCTTCATCATATGGATTAAATCGATAATTTAAATAACAATTTGAAAATATTACATGAACAATTTCTGAAAGTGATCCTAATAGCTATTATAAAATTTATTACAAATTTTCATATTAACAATTAAACATTAAATTTGAAGAAATGAGCGAATGATGTTAGTTGGTTATGGGGATAAGATAAAAGTTAAAGTGCATAATTTACAAAAGTAGCAATGGAGATTGAGATATAAAGCTGCCCCTAAATTCCATTCCAATATATTAATATTATATATATAATAAAAAAATAATTAATAAAATAAAATTAAACATAACTAATTTGACTTTTTAATTTTTCTTTTTATAAATTATCATACACTCGAATTTTATATATATATTAATAATTAACAGCAAAATTAGAGTATAGTTAGAATTGCCCATACTTCAATGTTTTTTTTTTTTTTTCTTTTCTTAATCTAGTAAATATAATGATAACTTAATTAAATACATAATATACTTCAAATTGACTTTTGGCAAATATTTTTAATTAAATAAAAGATAAAACAAAAACCTAGTATCACGGGATTGGTCCTAAACACAATTAAAAACTCAAAATTAAGATATTCATGATTGTGATCCTCACCAAACTACAACAAGTACATTCTAATTAACCAACTAAAACAAATTGTAACAAAAAAATAAAATAATTAATCAACTTATAATATAAGTAAGTAAATCAAAACAACAACAACATCATCAACAACAATTGTTAACTCTAAACAAATACTTATTATTATAATAACCCATAATCATAATAATAATAATAATAATCCATAATAATGAAAGAAGATGTTAAGTTGATGATGAACCTTTAGTAGCAACCAAATTTCCACCTGTACTAAAACTATCAATGTTACGAATGTGGAGATCATGCTCGTTGTTGTTTCTTGATATCATAAAATCAATACCGCGGTTAACTTGTTCCGCGGTAGAGATATGATTATCATTACCATTACCATTACCGTTACCATTGTTAATAAAGACCGAGTTGTTGTTGTTGTTTCCGATATTTGTGATTTTGTTGTTGTGCATCCATACTTTAAAAACATTTTTTTCAACACCAATTTCATTACAAAATCCATTAATCATATCTTCATCTCGTTTCTGCATTTTCCACCCGATTCTTTCCGCAATTTCATGCATTTTTCCTTTTTGGTCTTGTGTGAATTTTGTTCGGAATCTTTTTTTCCCATTTGGGTATGACCCGGATCCGGCTCCGGACCCTCCGGTGGTCGGAGTATGGTTGTTTTCCACCGGTGGAGATGGTAAACCGGTGCTTAATGCTAGCAGCATATGTGGTGCTGATGGGTAGTAAGATGATGAGATCGGCGGTGGAGACGGTGAGTTTCCGGGACTCACGTCATCACCGGTAGGTGGTGGTGGTGGTAGTGGTAGTAGTTGTTGTGGTTGTGGTTTTGGTTGTGTTTGTGGTGGTGGTGGTGGTGGTGGATGATGACGGTGGTGTGGTTGGTATTCTATGACATGTTGAATTGGTGGAGAAAAAAGTGATTCTTCCGGCTCACGGCGGTGGAAATTACGGTGGCAGCCGCAGGCGGCGCATTTTAGTGAAGTAGGGTAAGAAGGCGAAGAAGACGGAGAAGGCATAAACTCACCACATCCGTCTACCGCGTGGCCGCCCATAACGGCGGCGTGGTTCTTAAGACATTCTTTGTAAGTAACAACAATTAGTGGTGGTGGTTGGTGGTGATGAAGTGGTTTATGTCGTTTAAGGATCCCATTTGTTGTTAAAGGAAGTGAAAGTTGTTTTGTAGATTGCGGTGCTTCGGATTCTGGATCCGGGGTTTTAACGGTTGTTGTCGTGGTTGTGGTCGTGGGCGTTTGCGGTGGCGGTGATGGTAGTGGTAGAGTTGGGATTTCCATGGATGGGTTGGGTTGGGTTGGGTTGGGTTTGGGTTAAGAGTTAAAAAGAAATATTAGATTTAGAGATAAAAGATGGGTTAGACTTAGATGATGAGTAATAGTAGTATGTGTTTTCAATTATCCATATGAAAATGAGAAATGGAAACAAATAGTGAAATACTTAAACTCATCTTTTCTTTTTCTCTTTCATCTCTACATGTTTACAAGGAAAAAGACAAAACATACAAATATGCTACTACAATCATAAACTTAAAATACAAATTATGCCACGTTTTTTCTTTTTCTTTATTTTATAACGAATTTTCTTTTTAACAGTTTTCATAAAGTAACAACCTTTTTAAACAATATAATTTTTAAAAGAAGTAGAAGAACACATATGCCTTTGCTTTTTCTTTTTAGAATTCTAATGTATTTTTAACGTAATTTTAATAGGGTTAATGTTGTCAGAACATAACATACTTTCCCCAAATGTTTATTTTACATAACATACTTTTTTTTTGTTTATTTAGGTACCCCAACTTCTTGAAACTTTTAAAATGAATAACATACTTATTTTAATAATGATTTTGAGATCCAAATTGACCGGCTACCTTTGTCAAAACATAACATACTTTCGCCAAATAGTCATCTTTGTATAATGCGTTTTACCGGTAATAAGTCACTAGGTGTTTAATTACTCGGTTTAGGATGTTGAGGTACCTAAATAAACAAAAAAAAGTATGTTATGTAAAATAAACATTTGGCAAAAGTATGTTATGTTATGACAACATTAACCCATTTTAATATTATTTAGTATATATTTGGAATAAATCATAACTTAAGTATAATGATAAAAGCTTCATCCATGATGTATATATGCATATAGTATGAAAGAAAGTGTTCATAAAAGTTTTGAACTATATATAGTTGCTCATAATACACTCTAAAAGGCCCCAACTTTCTTTGTTAAAATTTGATTCACTAGGCAATTGTACATAATTTACGAAAATTACAATCTTAACCACTCATACATTTTTAACTAAACTAAAATGAAAGTTGACAATCATTTTTCAAACATAGAAAATTAATATGGGACATAGAAAAAAGAGTATCACCAAATATATATGTTGTAATTCTGTTTAATATGTTTAAACATGTATTATAAAAGCGTTTAAATTTTATCTTATATGAAGACCTTAAATATTGTATTATGTATTTAACCTTAGAGCATAAGAAGAGATAATTGGGGTTGTTGATGGTTGTAAGATTTTTGTGCTAACGTGACATCCATAACTCAAGTTGTGGATTTTTTGGTAGAGAGATAACTTGAGTTGTGAGAGATGTAGGAGCCAAAGTTTTTTTTTTTTTTTTAAACATTTAAATGGAAAAATATAACATTTTATGAATAAAAATAACATTACACATACAATAATTAAAATAAAATTCAAACACATACAATAAAAATAAAATTACAATACAATAATTAAAAAAAAAAATACAAATACATAGAATAAAAATAGCTAACGTTGTCGATAATCTTCCCCAAGTGCCAAAATGTACACCACGAGATCCTCGCGGAGTCTGCCGTGTATACTCCTGTCTCTAATCTCTCTATTAATCCGGATACGTTCATTCACACTTAAGTTTGGGTAACATCTGTAACCGGAGGAGCATACCATTCATGTGCATCATAAATTGACCGTCCGTTGTCTTCAACAATCATATTATGCAATATGATGCAACCGCACATAACTCTTCTCAACTTGTTCATCTTGTAAAATCTCGCTGCATGCTTTATAATCCCCCAACGAGCTTGAAGAACACCGAATGCCCGATCGATATCCTTTCTCGCACTCTCTTGAAAACGTTTGAATTTTTGACGCGGTTCGTCCGGTGGGTACAAAAAAACTTTAACAAATGTAGACCACTCCGGATATATATCGTCTGCAAGGTAATATCCTTTATTGTACTCGTGGCCGTTGACGGTGAATCTGTAATCCGGAGATGATGAGCATATCATGAAACAACGGCGATTGTTTAAGCACGTTGATATCGTTGTTCGACCCCGCAACACCGAATTAAGCATGCCATATCCAAAGATAGTACGACGCAACGGTTTCCAGCATAACTGTTGGATAACCATGGTCACCTCGTGTGTATTTCCCTTTGTATGCATTTGGACATTGACTCCAACGACAATGCATACAGTCGATGCTACCAAGCATACCCTTAAACCCGTGAACCTCATCGTGTTTTTTGGTATAAATGATTAACATCATCTTGTGTTGGGGTTCTTAGATAAACGTTTGTATAAAGATGGATTACACATTTTAAAAAATTATCTAGGGATTCAGATGATTGTAAATATTTGTCAAAAGCGATCAGAGTAATCCCATACGCCATCATACGTATAGCGGACGTGCATTTATGTAAACAACTAATACCCATTTGACTCGTACAATCCGGTCGTTGTTTAAAATATTTAAAATAGTCGGGCAAAGGTTCTACGGAGTAATTAGATATACCTTCGACTATTTTGAGGAAAAAAAAGTCTTCTCATACGAAATCGTCTACGAAATCTTCTACGAAAATATTCATCCGGGTACGTGCTTTCGCCAAAGAAGTAATGTCATTGGACGTTTTCGTTTGCTGCAGTTCGATCGTGGTTGATATAGAGCCTTTTTTTTTCACTCTGATGTGAACTTTCCGCCTCATTTTCTTCCTCATCCATTTGTTCAACAGCTTCTACCGCCATAACTAGTAATTCGGCCAATTCAGATTCGGACGATGACGAGTCCGTAACATCGGGATTGGTTGAAGTATGTGAACTCATATTTTGTTGTATATATTTTTTTATAATAAGATTGAGATAGATTGAGAACTATTGTGGATTTTAGTTAAGATTTTATGTTATATTTATAGAGGAAATGTGAAAAAAATAGCCATTACCACCACCAACGATAATATTTATTATTATTTTTTTTTCGAAACATTTTACCGTTGGAAAAAAAACACACACAAAACGAACCACCACGACTGTTACCCATGCAACGAACACCCACAACGACAACCCACAACAAGGCGTGCCGGGATGGTAACGCTCATTGCGGGGCACAACGAGCCCCACAACGACCATTCCTTGTGCTCTTGGTCTTATTATGCATTTAATTTAAAATGCTTCCATAGTGTGTATTTAATTTTCAAAATTCAATATTTTTACTGACGTGGTATACTTGAATTAATAATCATAAATGAAAACTTATATAGGTGATATACTAGAAAAAGTCATGTGGAGTACATATAATAATTATATTTCAAAGCAGAATACACATGATAAAAATATTTAGAATTAGATTTGTCATAGATTTTTAACAAAAGTTCATATTTCATGAACATAAACCGGTTCATTTGATCTCTTATGGTCAAATATTTATATCGAACCTAAACACACACATTATGTGCGAAATATTTATCTTTTCTCTCTTTTGTATTTTTTGTCTTGTTTGGGTGGGTTTCCAATATGAAACCTAAGTTGTTATGTTATATCTTGTAGGTAAGTTGATTGACAAAGAGTATCAATATATTGTATTGTATAATATTACATCTTGTTATTAATTTACGTAAGGAGTTAAGATTTTAAAACATAAACAATTTTCTAGTTATATTTGATTTTTTAAGGTTAAGAATTCACGGTTTTGGTGCTGGTTTAGAAACTTCATCAATGGCTTTCTTTTCCGACCCCTTCCTATGTCATGGTCCTCGTTATTTGACCCGAACATTTCAAATTCAAAATTATACATAATTTGGAAATTCCTCCCGAACCCACGAACTTCTTGTTCATTTTCATTGTCATCATTGATTTGGGGGTTTGTGACTTGACGAATGAAATCTTGCGCGGGTATTGGTTTCCGTTAGGTTCTTCGTGTAGATCCTAATAAGGAAATACAATCTATCTACAATTGTAATTCTTATTCTAAACTTGCATGTCAAGTGTTGCAGTAGAAACAGCTCCGTAGTAATAATGTTGAACAGCAGTAGTAATAATGTCTTCCGTATTAACTTCAACTGCAGTAGTAACTTGTCTTCATTCCGTAGTAACTTGTCTTCCTTCCGTAGTAACTGCTTGGTCAGTAGTAATTGAGCAGTACATTCACAGCAGTAGTTATAAAACAGTATTAATGAAACTAAAACTATTTTTAACTAATTTCTAATCCCAACATATCGTATATTAAACCACATGTCAAACCCGATTTCGTCTCAGGTTAATCTTCGACTCAAACGAGCCATCCGTCACTGAGCGACCTCATGGGATTAGCATTATACATACCAAACAACCTAATGAGATTTGCACCGTACGCATCATCGCCACCCAACAGGTTCATCTTTTTGTTACACCATGTAATGTTTTTTTTTATAATTAATATGATGTTTTTATTTTAAATGAAATTGTTTGGTCACCCCTACAGACGGGTCATTGTGGTCAATCAGTTTCGGTCATATTTTATATCTGCTAATATAATACCGAGTTAGCGGTAAGTGACCAGTTAATTGGACATCACTATTAAAAATCGTTTTATTTAACAAATTATAGAAAAGATACACCAAAACCAAATAAAATAATTATTTACATTTCTATTTCACCCCATTAGCAAGTAAATACAGAAGCCAAGCCATCATACAAATGGAAAAATAAACATGTAAAGTGAAGTAAGCGTGAGAATGGAAGCATACTTCTGACATTATCTTAAATAGTGATAATAAAACCAAGTTGAGTTCAACAAAGATTTTGATTCACATTAATCATGTAGCTATACTATATTTATGTGCCTTATCTATAAGACAATACACTGAAGGATAGATGTAGGTTAATTTGGACCTCATTATGTCGGCAATATATCCCTGCGAATTTACATTTATCAATAATGCAACATAGTAAGTAGAAGATTATACAGTGAACCTCAATTATTCGATAAGATAGAATGTTCAAACATTTTATCTTGGTTTAAACGTAAAAATGTGTATACCTAAATAAACAAAGTAAGATTTTTTATTTAATTTGCTCAAACTATTATAAATACATGTTTCTCGTGAGAGCATTAATTAACTCTGTAATATTCGTGACATTTTATTTATTTATTTCTAACTAAATGATATATATTGCTAACTTATAAATAGTGAATTTCAAGAAAGAAACTTGAAAAAAAGAATATTAATCATTTAATATTTTGAGACTGTTTTCGTTGTTCTTTATAATTACTTTCATAAACCAATAATATCTTTTTGAATGCCATAATATTTACTACTTAACTCTTACGAGATGTATACTATTAAGACTATATTGTTTTTATTTATCGTTTATTACCGAGATTACTTTTATAGGAAAATGATTAAGCAACTTAATAATCAATCTTAAAATTTAATATTAACTCGTGCCAAGTTTAAGGCAGGGACTAATAATTAAATTTAGTGATAGAAAATCATTAATTTTATATATTTTAAAAATAAAATATTAAGCAGTAATACATAAGTATGTCAGCCTGCTCATATTATTAGATTTATTTTGAAAGGTTGAGAAAATTATTAAAAATTTTAACACCAAAAGATTTAATTATAACTTTTTATTTTAAAAATTCACTTAAAATATAATTTATTTAAAAATTAAATATCTCAAAACCCGTAAATGTATTAAACGAATAAATATCATTGTAACGAGCATTAAATTACCTTTTTATAGAGTATCAACTCAATATACTTTTAACGGAATTTTTTTTCGAGTTTTTTGATTGGTTTTGAAATTTTATATTATAAAATCATAATTTTATCAAATGTGATTTTAGTAGTTTACCATATTTTTTTTCGTTTTTCTTTTTTATTCTAGTTATGTGTATATAATATAACAAATATATGTTTTGAAATTTATATTTAGTGTTCAAATCATATGTGATTGTACCTTACGAATATCAACATTTGTCCGAAAACAAAATAAAAAATCGTCAATTTTTGACTTTTTTTCCGGGTCTATATAGATTATACCTAATATAATATTTTTGTGTTTTAAATTAACAATTAAAGTTGAAATCATGTGCTTCGTTGTGTTATAAGTTTTCGAAATTTTACATATATAATAAAATCACATATGATATACAATACAATCACATGTGATATGCGTACTATCGCATGTGATGTGCGTCCTATCACATGTGATATGCATACTATCACATTTATGTCAAAAAAATGAAGGAAAACAAAAATTTTCACATATGATATACAATACTATCACATGTGATATGCGTACTATCACATTTATGTCAAACAAATGAAGGAAAAAAAATCGTCAAAATCCGATATTTTTCCTAAATTTTTGTAATTTATACGTTTTATAGTTATTCTCTTTTATAAAGTTTTACGAATTGGTGCTAATATCACATATGGTATTCGTTACAATTTCAGTACCCACAAAGAAAAAGAAAAAAGTATTCGAAAATATATAACACCACTGCTCTAATTGAAGATAAAAACGAGACGGTCGCAACGGTGTAATTTGTTTCGTCAAACGATTAACAGTTTATGAGATAAATTAATTTTAAAAAATAATAAAAAGTAAATCTTGGTTTTAATATTAGCCATTAAATTAAAATGGAATAAATGAATTGTATCTTTAGAAAATTATTTGTTTTAGTTGATCATTTATTTTATTTTGAGACATATTTATCTCTATATAATCACTTTTTACATTTTAGTTCAATATATTTGTTGTTCAACCAAAGTTTAGAGACATTATCAATATGGAGTGTGTATGTTGCTTTTTATAACGTATAGGAATAGTCTATAATCTATGATAATATTAATATGCGTGGGCACTGAAATACTAAAAAGATATTAATGTTGGAGATAGGTTTGGAGTGTTTGACTAGCCATAAATTGAAAACTTTTTATATTTGAAGTTAGTACTTTTGGTTGGTTTGTGATTCAAGTATTTGGGACCCTTTTTCTTCTTCATATCTCATCTCACTTGTACACCCAAATGTTCCCCAACTTGTATCTCACAAAATTATTAAATACTTTTAGTATTAAGATAATTATATTTTACAAAATAAGGTTTATCATCCAATACTAGAATTCATGTTTTATTAATAGCTGGTTTATATTAATGTTGATTTAGGGTATGTTTGAATGATGGTTTCTGGTGACTTGAGTTTATATTTTGTTTCATAGTCTTCGTTTGGTTATCAGTTGATAAAAGGGTTATTAAAAAAAATATGTTCATAGATCTTAAAATCATAAATTAAATAGTTTAATATATTGAAATAATATATATTAAACAAAAAATATAACTTATATAAAAAGATAAATAGAAAACTATTAATCATATAAACAAAATGAGTATTTAGCAAATGCTACGTTGTTTCGTTTATACGTATATGTCATAACTAAAAAACATATATCTTTAATAATTGTTGTTTTGCCATCCTTCTTGATGAATAGAGGAGGACAAAAGCTATATTAAAATGATATAAAATTTAACGTCATGAGTCATTTTATCATATATTCTTAATGACTTTATATTTACGTTATTAGATTTCTATATATTAATATTATATATTTTTCGTATTTTTTTAAATATTAATTTAATGTATAATTGTTAGATTTTTTAAGATAATTAAGGTAGAAGAGTTAATTAATTTTATTTGAAAATTAATAAATATATAACGGTTAAATTACTTAAAATAAAAAGGCTAAATGAAATTAGTGATAATGATATCATTAAAATAATATAATAATCCAAATTAAAGTTAAAAATACATGTAATGGTTGTAAAATTTTAAACTTTTGTTTTACTATATATTAAAATAAAATTGAAATTACAAAACTTCCCTTTAAACCAATTGATATATAAAGTTTTTATATACATTTCTATGTCATATTACATTTATAAATTATAACTTAAGCTATTTGCCTAACATATTTTCATACAAACATTTTTGTAAGTTTCTGCTCAAGCCGAACTCGGGTTCCAACTAAGACTAATATCGAAACGTACATAGCCTTAATTTTTTTCATGGTTAGCTTTTCCATTTGAAGCAATTTTCCCCATTTAATTTTTTAAACTTCATTTATTCTTTCAACATTTCAAATAATAATCAAATGCATGACAAGTGCACATGATTTATCTTAAAACATAAGCGATTGTGATTACATGTAAGAGAAACACATGAGCTGTTCCATCTGTTTTATAATTTATTTTCTTCAATATAACAATGTGTGTATTTGACACTAAGTCAAATGTTGTCCGGGTTTAAGTTACAAGAGTTATACGAGTTGTGACAAACTGTAAACCATGTCCAAACGTACCCAACATACCGCCAAAAATTATTAGGAGGTTTGAGAATATCTTTTAATAAGAGATTTAGTGCTTTAATTTTAGCTTTGGGATAACCGTCGACACGAATTAAGACTGTTTTTCACTTACAAAATGTACCCAACAATAATACAAACTACTTGGCCTCGGGTTGGGTAAGATGTAGGGAGATCTTGGGTTCGAGTCTTTTCTGGGGTTTCCTACTTAGGTGAATATTAGGAGATATGTAACTAACTTTGGTGTAAGGTTCGTGGGTCGCATACTGTCCAATTGAATGCCACTGCAACATTGCCGTTCTAAAAAAAAAATAAAAAAAAAAATTGAAATGTATAAATTGACATAAGTCAACCATGAGGTCAACGTATAAAAATTACAATGGGACCCACAGTGATGGGTAGGAAAAGAAAGCACATTAGCTTGTGATTTACATCTCCATCGCTGCTTAAATCGCCAGTAATGGACATGGACCACCTTACCGGTTAGCATCTTGTTTTTCGTATAAGGAATTTTCGTTTTTCATTAATATTATAAATGTAAACTAGATTATTGTCCCGCGATAGCGCGGAAAAAAATAAAAATTGAATCATAAATTTTACTTTTATGTAGATTTTAATTTATTATGAGAAAATAGTGTTGTACGTAGAATATATATATATATATATATATATATATATATATATATATATATATATATATATATATATATATATATACATATATATATATATATATATATATATATATACACATGTTGTTTATAGTTATAATAACATATACACCTTTGTTTTTATACACATGGTTTGATATTTTGTGTTAAGAGATTTTAGAATAATAATAATAAGGTAATTTATAGTGCAAATTAAATGATTCTATAAATAAATTATAATTATGGTTTTTATTTGAGTAGAGATTGAATAAAAGAGAGAATGTAATTATGGATTGTAAGAGGGTGTAAAATGAAAATAATCTTTGATGACATCATCAATCTGATCTAACGGCTGACATCAAAGAGGTTAATCCATCCAACGGATCTTGCTTCGCCATGTGGCATTTAAGGCCCCTCTTTTATTATATATTAAAGATATAATATGATACAATGTACTATTTCGCCTCAAAAAGAACATATTTTTTTATATGTATTTAAAATTATCGTTTTATTTTTAAATATAGATAATTAAAATGTAATATATAGTTTCTCATTTTATCATAATTATTTTTAAATATTCAAACTGTAAACTAACATATGTTTTCAATTAAGAAGCAAAATAGTTCTAATAAAAGAATATCTAATTTATTGCAAAATATTTTGTTTCAACCGTTTTTTATTTTCGAACTAGATTATTGTCCCGCGATAACACGGAAAAAAATAAAAATTGAATCATAAATTTTATGTTTATGTAGATTTTAATTTATTATGAAAAGATAATGTTATATGTATAATAATATATATAGTTTTATGTTTATACACATATTGTTTATAATTATAATAATATATACATTTCTACGTTTATACACATGTTTTGATATTTTATATTTAGAGATTTTAGAATAATAAAAAGTTAAATCATAGTCCAAATTGAACGATTCAATAAGTAATTAAAGTTATGTTTTTTATTTTAGTAAATATAGAATAAAATAGAGAATGTAATTATGTGTTGTAAGAGGGTATAAAATAAAAATAATCTTTGATAACATCATTAATCTGATCTAACGGCTGATAACATCAACCTATCTTTTATTATATATTAAAAATATCTTTAAAAAAGAGGGAGTAATATAAATTATGTATCGATTGTATGTGTGTAAATCAAATACAGTGATATAACACGTTAGTTTATAATTACTAAATGTGATAAACACTAGGCGTATATGTGTAACATGTTATTAAGTAAGTTATAAACATCTAAAAGTACACATTTTAGCGCCTTGCATAACATGATTCCTTTTGAATATTAAGAAGAAAAAAAATACATTTTCGAAACGTATAGTTTATTTTGACAAAATTTATCTAAAACCTAAATAAAAAAATATCCATCGGAAATGTATACCAACACTTTAGTAAAAGAATAGAGATTGAAAGTTATTTAAATTAAAAAAAGGAGGTTCTTTTAACTATTAATAATAAAATCAATGTTCAATATTTCATGTCAACCGCGATATGCTAAGCTCGATGCTGCTACATGTAAACTTCTGAAATGGGTTCTCTCCATGAAACTACACCAGGTTACGTTTTGATTTTTGCGGGCAATAAGAGTGGTTAGGAAATCTGGACGATCAAAGAGTATTTCCTATAAACAGTTTGGCCTAAAAGTACATTTGAAAATTTTATATTTACTATAATACATATACTACATTATTGTCCCGTGATAGCGCGGATAAAGATAAAATTTGACTCGTAAATTTTTATTTATCTAGATTTTAAGTTATTATGAGAAGATAATGTTATACGTATAATAACATATATACGTTTATGTTTATACCTATGTTACTTATAGTTAAATAATATATATATTTTTACGTTTATACATGTTTTGATATTTTTATGAGGAGATTTTAGAATAAAAATATGGTAAATCATAGTCTAAATTGAGCGATATATAAGTAAAATAAACTTATGTTTTTTTTATTTCAGTAGAGATATAAATGAAAGAAAAAATGTAATTATGTATTGTAAAAGGGTGTAAAATAAAAATAGTCTTTGATAACATCATCAATCTGATCTAACGGCTGAAATCAAAGAAGATAACCCATCCAATGGACTTTAGTTCGCCATGTGACATTTAAGACCCCTCTTGTATGATGATACCATTAAACTTCAAGCTGGAGTTTCAAAACAAAATCCGGTATCAATAATGTTGCTACTATGCTTGAGATAGCAATCATGCAATGTTTGGGTTATTGTTTTACGGGTTTGATATCGCTCATTTATACGAGTATTTTATCGCGATATTTATTATGTTTCGAGTCCAAAACGTAATGGAAAAACCCTTTTTATGCTTATGTTTGTGTAAAGTTATGTTTTAGGTTGTTAGATGTAATTGGAGTAAAAGAGGTGGAGTTTTGGACCTAAAAGTGCAAAGGAAGAAACCAAAGTTGGAGTTTTTGGAGAATGAGCCGCAATGCTTTAGATGGGAAACGCATTCATCTACGAAAGACGGAATGCGCCGCATTCCGACCTATTGCGGCGCATTCCGATGGCTGGCAGTTACTATTCGGTTTTTAATTGCTAATGAAGTGGAAAGTGAAGGGATTAATTATTGGGACTTAAAGGAACGTGGGATACACAGAAAATATCATCTTTCACTATCTCAATCTCAGTTTTATCATTATCTTAGCAATCATTTTGAAGAATCAAAGCAAGGAACAATCGTATTTTCTCAGTTTTTGTTGAATAATCGTTATTTTCACTTGTTACTTAGTTACTTGGAGACTTTTGCAATTTGTCACTTTCAGTTTGGTATTGATCATTTTCTCTATTTTCATTTACAATCGAATTATGTCTTTCATCTATATGTTTTGTTTTGTTATCGTTATGAGTAGGTAAATTCCTTGAACGTTTGCTTGGATTTGTGATCGTTTGTGTGTTAGATTTTAGGTATGAAATTAGATTGATGTGTAGTGGTTAATCGTGGATCCGTTTGGGTTAAAACTTTAATTATATTGTTAGAATTGTTTATATTTTTATTTGGTAATCTAAAAACGGGTATTCAAAAGAAATCTGTAATTTTTACTAAAATAGGAACGAAATAATCGGCCGGTTTTTAGTTGATTAAGAGTTAGCGGTATTCGAAAGGAATCGCTAACAACAATTCAAACAAGTAAGTAATAACGCAAACGCTAGTTAATAAATTAAGAGAAATCGGTTCAGTAGTTAGTAAGCTATTCGAAAGGAAGCTTATAGATTAATTCTCACGCATCGGCTTGGAACTTTAGGCACAATTACTTGAGGTGTTAACTATATTCGAAAGGAATAGTTGCATGGTTAGGTAATAAGAGAAATCCGGTATTCGAAAGGAACTTAGGATTTTATATTAGAAGTTTTTTGACATTTTCATACGTAGGAGATAACACACATTCGTAAACGGTCCGAGCAAGCGTCTTTTATCCATATTTGAATTAGAAAAGTATTTTTTCGTTAGTATAATCAAGTCTTCTGAAGACCAAAACCCACGTTGTTACTTGTTACTTGTTATTTTAAAACTAATATCTCGATTATAAATAGTCCCTGTGTTCGAACCCGATATTTACCTATACTATTTTACAACCGATAAGGGTACACTGCCCCGTGTAGTAATCTAGTAAAAGTTTATTTTCGGTAAACTAGATTTTCACATCAAGTTTTTGGCGCCGCTGTCGGGGACTTGATTTAGTTGAGATTTTAGTTTTAACTTGTTTCAAATATTTTCACGTTTGTTTGTTTGTTTGTGTTGTGATTTTCAGGTTATTGATTGTGGATGTACACGAGGTCCCAAGGGAAGCAGGTGAACAACCCTCTTTCTGACCCGGAAAGACTTTTGAGACGAAGAGGATTAGGAGCCGCAGTTGTTTATAGTGAGAACGAATCTTCCGAAGAGGAAGTGGAAGTAGGGTTTGAAGAAGAAATGGCGGATAACGGAGGCGGAAACGGAGAAGGAGCTGTTATTCAACCCAACCCATTTGATGAACCAATAATAAACCGAAACCGAACCGTACCACTCACGAGAGGTTCAGCGATTATTCCACCAAACGTGGGGGATAACTTTTCAGTTAAGGGGCATCACCACAAGATGATCCAAGAGAATGCATTTGACGGGAATTCCAAGGCTGATCCACACAAACATATTGCCACATTTACCGAAATATGCAAAATGTTTAAGTATGGAGAGGGTTTGGAGGAAGGAGTGATGCTCAGTTTGTTACCATCGTCATTGAGGGGAGAAGCAAGAACTTGGTTTTATGAGCTAGAGCCGGAGTCGATCGAGACTTGGGAGGAGATGTGTGAGTTGTTTGTGACCCGATTTTTCCCACCGATTTTGGGTAGGAAACTTTTGAACCAAATTAGGAGTTTCTTCCAATATGATAATGAGACTACGACCGATGCATGGATTAGGCTCAAGGATTTGCTACGGAATTGTCATGGACACGGTTTAGATAGAGAGCAAATTATTGATATTTTCTATCATGGGTTAGACAACCGGTCTCAACACGATCTCGACTTACCGGGTGGTGGAAATTTCCTCTACAAATCACCAAATGATGCCCATAGGATGATGGAGGACCAAGTACAAGCGGTAATTGTGAGGGATCGAGTAAATAAAAACAGAAAAGTACGGTGGTCGATGAATAAAGTTGAAGAATCGAGTAGTGGTGGAAATAGTGAGATAGTGAACGAAATCAAATCTTTGGGGGATGAGATGAAGAATCGGTTGGGACGATTAGAGAAGGATGTCCATTTGGTTAGGAACGGATGTGGGAAATGTGGAGGACCTCATTACACGGACCGAAAACCGAGGAAGTAAACTATGCCAACTACGGTTACCAAAACCGTAGTAATTACCAAAATCGTTCGCAAGAAGGAGGAAATAGCGGGTATGGTAATCAGAATCGGGGCAATAGGAATGAGGCGCGTTTTCAACCCAACCAATCAAAACCGAGGGAGGAGAGTGAAGATTCGAGCTTCAAAGAGATGATGAAAGATTTCGTGTACACACAAAAGGCAACCAATGATTTGTTAGCAAACTCGATGAAGGGGTTTAACGAAAAACTTGAACAAAATCAGCGGAACACTCAGGCGAACATGGAAGATCTAGAGCGGAAATTTGAAAGATTAAACGAGAGATTTTCAAACCGACCAACGGGTCAAATGCCGAGTTCAACCCAACCCAACCCGAGACCAAATCAAAACAATAATGGAGGATCATCGAGTCAAGGGTGGGGATACATACCACCGAATAATAGGGATGAACATGTAAATGTCATCGAGACTAGGTCAGGTCTTAAGTATGGGGGAAGGTGAGAAAACGAGCTGAACAAGAATAAAAATCAAAACGGAGCTGTAGCACCAGGGAATGCGCCGCATTCCGACATCCGTAGCTGACCCAATTGTTAATGCTTTACCTGATGCGACTCCAGACCATGGGAATGCGCCGCCATATCATGGAATGAGCCACAATGAGCCTGTTGACAGCGATTCCGATGACGAAGAAGAGATTGAGATGGAAACTCGACCCGGGAAGGAACCAATGATTCCTAACAAGGAAAAGGAGCTTGAAACTGAAGTTAAGGGAGCATATAAGCCGCATATTCCATACCCGCAACGGCTTAGGAAGGAGAAAAAAAGGGAACAATACGGGAAGTTTATTGAGTTAATGAAAACCGTTAAAATTAACGTTCCTTTGGTTGATCTCATTTCTGGTATGCCCAACTATGCCAAGTTCATGAAGGAGTTAGTAAGCGGTAAAGGAGATCACATGGAGAAGATAACCGCATTCCTTAATGCCGAATGTTCGGCCATTGTGAAGAGGTCGATTCCACCCAAACTTGAAGACCCAATAAGTTTCTTACTTACTTGCACTTTTAATGATAATTTTACTTTTAGTGCGTTAGCGGATCTAGGGGCAAGCATGAATTTAATGCCTAACTCTATTTACACTAAACTTTCCTCAGGTGCTTTAACACCAACCCGCATGAGCATAAGATTGGCCGATCGATCTTTTCAATACCCATTGGGTATTGCGGAAAACATGCTTATACGGGTTGGAGAATTTTGATATCCGGTAGATTTTGTGATTCTTGAGATGGAGGAGGATGAAAAAAAATCCTCTCATCTTAGGTAGACCTTTTCTAAATACCGCGGATGCTATCATCCGTGTTAGGGATACAGAAATTTCATTGGGTTTGCGTGACGAAAGGGCCACATTTTCTTTAAATCAAGCTATGAAACATTCTTATTCAACTAACGAATCTTGTTTTAGAATTGATGTCATAGATGATGCAGATTATGATTTAGATTGGGAAGGAATCTTGGAGGAAGAAGCGGAAATGGATATCATGAATGCGATCGGGAGAAAAGAGAATGAAGAGAAGGATTCGGGCGAAGTACAAGAGTTGGTGATGGATGATGGGGCGAGGATCAAAATATCCATTGAAGATCCCCCGAAATACTTGGAGCTAAAACAATTACCCAACCACCTCGAGTACGCATTCTTAGAGGGTAATTCTAGTCTTCCCATCATTATCTCGTCTTCACTTTTGGAAGACGAGAAAGTTAGATTATTAAATGTCCTTAAAAGCCATATAAAGGCTTTCGCTTTCCGGGTATTAGTTCCGATTTTTGTAAACACAAAATTAATTTTTTGGATAATGTAAAACCCGTTGTTCAACGACAACGGAGACTAAACCCGAACATGCAAGATGTGGTCAAGAAGGAAGTAGTTAAACTTTTGGATGCAGGAATCATCTACCCGATATCGGATAGCTCGTAGGTTAGTCCGGTACATTGTGTGCCTAAGAAAGGGGGGATGACAGTTGTGCTGAACGAGAAGAATGAATTGGTTCCCACTAGAACAGTGACGGGTTGGCGGGTATGTATCGATTATAGGAGGTTGAATGAAGCGACAAGGAAAGATCACTTCCCATTACCTTTCATGGACCAAATGATCGAACGGTTTGCCGAAAATGAGTTTTATTGTTTTCTCGATGGCTCCTCCTGTTATTTTCAAATTCCAATTGACCCCGAGGACCAAGAGAAAACAAAATTTACTTGTCCATTCGGAACATTTTCTTATCGAAGAATGCCATTTGGATTGTGTAATGCACCGGGGACCTTTCAAAGGTGTATGATGGCGATTTTTCAAGATATGATAAAGAATTCGATGGGTGTCTTCATGGATGACTTTTCAGTTTACGGGAATTCATTTGAGGGATGTCTTAAGAATTTGGATCGGATATTGGCACGATGCGAGGAAACAAATTTGGTGCTTAATTGGGAAAAGTGCCATTTTATGGTGAAGGAAGGGATTGTTTTGGGGCATAAGATATCGAGAGCCGGAATTGAGGTCGATAGAGCGAAAATAGAGGTGATATCGAAATTGCCACCACCCACGAATGAGAAAGCGGTGAGGAGTTTTGTAGGACATGCGGGTTTCTATAGGCGCTTCATAAAGGATTTTTCGAAGATTACTATACCGATGACGAGATTGCTAGAAAAAGATAAAAAATTTGAGTTCTCGAGAGATTGTGTGGAAGCTTTTGAGTTGTTGAAAGAGAGGTTGACGAACACACCAATTTTGGTTTCACCAAATTAGGATTTTCCATTTGAGTTGATGTGCGATGCTAGCAATTTTGCGGTTGGGGCTGTGTTGGGGCAAAGGATTGAAAATCATTTTCGGCCAATATATTTTGCAAGCAAGACTCTAAACGAAGCTCAACAGAATTACACTACCACCGAGAAGGAATTATTAGCTGTGGTGTTTGCGTTTAACAAGTTTCAGTCTTATTTGGTGTTGAGTAAAACGGTGGTGTTTACTGACCATTTGGCGTTAAAATTTCTCTTTTCAAAGTTAGATGCAAAACCAAGATTGATTCGATGGATTTTGTTGTTGCAAGAGTTTGATGTCGAGAACCAAGACAAAAGGGGTCAAGAAAATGTGGCGACTGACCATTTGAGCCGTTTGGAAAACCCGAGTCTTGGAGAGTTGAATAAAGAGGAGATTAGAGATACCTTTCCGGATGAGCGACTCGCATTTGTTGGAAGGTTAGATGGTGAACAGGGTCCTTGGGATGCCATCAAATTACTTAGCGGGAGGAGTTATTAGTAGGGAGCTGAGTTATCAACAAAGGAAGAAGCTATATTCGGATGCGAAATATTATTTTTGGGAGGAACCGTATTTGTTTAGAATGTGTGCCGATGGGATGGTACAGAGGTGTATTCATGGGGGCGAAACAAGGAAGATTCTTGACGAGTGTCATCATGGCCCAACGGGGGGACACAACGGTCCATCGGTGACATGAAAGAAAGTGTTTGATGCGGGATTTTACTGGCCTACTATCTTCAAGGAAGCGCATACTTTGGTCAGGACGTGTGATTCTTGCCAAAGGCAAGGAACGGTTACAAGAAGGGATGAAATGTCGCAGCAAAGCATCCAAGTATGCGAGGTTTTTGACATATGGGGCATCCATTTTATGGGACCCTTCAAACCATCTAATCGAAATGTCTACATCTTGGTGGCGGTGGATTATGTATCCAAATGGGTCGAGGCAAAGCTCTACCCACTAACAATGCAAATGTGGTTATTGACTTCTTGAGAAGTTTATTTTGTAGGTTCGGCATGCCGAAGGCGTTGATTAGTGATAGAGGGAGTCACTTTGCAAATTCCCAAATGGAGAAAGTGATGAAACGATACGGGGTACAATATCGATTTTCGACTTCCTACCACCCCCAAACAAGTGGGCAAGTCGAAAAAACCAATCGGGCCATTAAGCGCATATTGGAGAAGACGGTGCACAATAACCCGTCACTTTGGTCAAAGAAGTTAGATGAAGCGTTGAGGGCATTTAGAACCGCTTACAAAACACCGACTGGTACTACTCCGTTCAAGTTTCTATATGGGAAAACATGTCTTTTGCATATGGAGATCGAGCATAAGGCATATTGGGCACTAAGGGAGTGTAGCACCGACTTGGTAGCAAGTGGAGAAACGTGGTTTTTGCAGTTACACGAGCTAGATGAGTTACGATGGAATGCTTACGAGAATTCAACCCTCTACAAGGCGAGGACGAAAATGGTCCATGATTTAAAAATTCGTCGCAAAGAGTTCAAAGCGGGGGATAAGGTGCTTTTGTTCCAATCAAAATACAAGTTTAAAGCACCAAAGCTGAAATCTAAGTGGACGGGTCCATATGTAGTGAGACGGGTTTTCTAGGCGGGTTACTTGGAACTAGAAACGGATGACGGAGGATCTTTCATTGTGAACGGGAAAAGGGTGAAACTGTACGTCGAGGAGGACGAGGAGAATGGCATGACCATGGAGGATGGGTTCTACCCATTCTAGTTTGAAGGCACAACGAGGAATCAAGCTAGTGACTCGAGCCAAAAACGAGCGTCTTCGGGATAAACCCCGGTTTGTTGTATCTTTTACTTTTCCTTTCATTTGCTTACTTTTCTTATTGGTTTTAGCACGTCTTAGTAACTTAGGAGTAAAAAACAAAAAAAAAAAAAAACAAAAAAGAAACAAAAAAAAAAAAATCAAAAGTTTCGCTACTGAAGTTAGAATGCGCCGCCATACACCCCTTTTGCGGCGCATTCGCGTGCTAATTCTGCCTTATGTAACGCATTCACCAAAAACACCAAACGCATTATTTTCTTTTATCTCAAATGGCGACCAACACAAACCACACACACACCGGCAAATTTTACTTTTTCCACCACAAATCATCAAGCAATCAACTAATTAACATCACGGGGAAGTCGGTATGTGTTTCTAACATCTTTTAATCCGTAATCTTTGCAATTTTAATTAGGGTTCATAGATTTTAAATTAATTTGGGGAAACATATGATTGAGCTTAATTAGGTTTCTATTGTTAAATTAGGTTAGTATTAAGGTTAATTAGGTTTAATTTAGTGCATTTTGTTAGTTAGATTAAGTAATTTTGGTTTTCAAATTAACAAGAAAAATCGTTGCTGTAAATGCCCGGAATGCGCCGCCACCCATGCCTAATGCAGCGCATTCCGGCATCCGTGGCTTAAATTTTTTTTATTTTATTTATTTATTTTTATTTTTTTATTTTCGTTTTGTTTGGTTCTAACTTTTTTGCTGTACGTTGTTATTCTTATCTTGTGCGTGTAGGAAAAACGGAGAGCGGTTGTGGAAGTTGAAGAGGAAGAAGTTTATGAAACGCGTAGAATTTTCAAAACGAATGTTCAATCCGAGATGATGAAGCCCGAGACATACAGGTGGTTGAAGTGGCCTGGTTGCAACGCCAATTGTAATATACAACTCAACAACAATTTGGCGCTCCTCCACGACAAGGCCATTGTTCCGCCGAGATTTTTGATTGGGACTTAATTGCTCGGTTGGGAATTCTTAACGAGCTGGAGACGTACTTCATCACTAGATACATAAGAGATGGGGACTCATGGGATATACCGATTTGGAGAATGGCTTTTGATGTGCGTGAGCCCGTGTATCGAGAATGGTGTTTGGAGTTTTACTCGAGTTTGGAAGTGGATGACCCTCCATCAGAGTGGGTTGAAGTGTTTAATGCCAGAATAGTTAAGTTTAGATTGGGAGGAGAGGAACATCGGATCTCGGTCGCTCACTTTGGGCTCTTGACAGGGTTGCTTACCCCTCCGGAATTAGAAAGTACTAATATGGCACGGTGTGAAGGGCGGGGAAGCTAGATTTGTGAGGAAGTGTATGCGGACCGAGAAAATGTGTGGAATCAATTGTCCGGGAAAGGGAATTACAAGACCACCAGCAAAGCCACAACTTTAAGTTCTCCAATGCTCCGGTTGTTACAGAAGGCTATCAGTTACTCGTTCAACCAAAGATCCACCCATCATGACAAAGTGTACAAAGAAGATCTGTGGATGTTGCACTACTTCGCTAAAAGGGATCCTACACGGTTTGTTTACTTGCCATGGGCAATTTTGAAATATATGGCGGAAAAGGGTTCGGGTAGAAAAGCAAACGGGCCAATGCTTTGCGGTCACGTCATAACACGCATAGCTAGGAATCTGGATCTTATAACAACTGCAAATTTGACGGGGTGCACAAGGGAAATTGGTTGGAAGCTTATAAAAAAGGGAGACTTGAAGAAGGGTCATGTGAATAACACCCAGGGGGTTTTTTGCAAGGGCAGGGGATTTTGGAAGCGATGAAGAAGATGACGAAAGCGAGGAAGAAGGTGACGCGGAAGGGGGAGAAAGGGGTACAAATGTAAGGGAAATTGGGGGTTCATCGTCACAACAACCACCACCACCCAATACCCCATTCGAGTACCAAGAAATGATGGATGAGGTTTTTAGAATCGGGAGGCAAGTGGACGACTCCAGGAGTGACATTTCCCACATGAGGAGGGATATGGATAGGACTAGACGGGAAATTAATCGGGTTGGGGAGTACACCCGTTATCACATGGAGCGGGACCAGCCCACGTGGGAATATCTGACACAACACCAATACCATCAGAATGTCCCGGGTTCATTAAGTGGCTGGACCGATTACAACAATCCGTCATTGTACCCGCCTCTACCCCCCGAAGAAGATGAAGACGCTTGAGAAGGACCAATCCGTGGCCCAAATGCGCCGCATTAACCTTGTAACGCGCCGCATTTAGAGCAAATTTTGGAGAAATTTATGTTGTTGAATTTATTGTCGAACTATTTTATTTTCCGTCGTGTTGGTCGAAGTTTGAACAATCTTTCTTATTTTTTTAGGTTTGTAATATGCTAATTAACTTGTTTCCTTGTGATGTGTACACTATCAAGTCTGGCAGTAAGTTCAGCACGTGCGGAGTCAAGTCAGGAAATCACGCAACCTCAAAGCAACACGCACGGTTTTCTTTTCTTTTCTTTATTTCATTTTATTTTTGTACCTTTAGTTTTTTTTTTTTTAATTTCCCTTAGTTTAGTTTTCTTTTTTTTAATTTTCCTTAGTTTAGTTTTCTTTTAGATGGAACACATTAGGGACAATGTGTTAGTTAAGTATGGGGGGGAGTCGGGAAATTAGTAGTTTTATCCCTATTAAATCCATTACGTTTATTTTTCGTCCCATTTGAGTCTATATAAAAAAAAAGACGCTTAAATGTAGTTAGAGAAAATGACAGGGGCTTGTTTATTTAACTTAATTCCGGTACTTTAACATGAAATTGTTTAGGAACATCTTTAGTTAATAAAATATTTGTAAATAAGAATTTAGGTTTTCTAGTTTTAGTTCCTTAAGTTTCCCCGAAAAATCTAAAATCTGGATAACCACTAGATATCCTTAGGTACGAGCCCTTGAAGTCTCTTGCACCCTTTCGGGGGTAGTTGGGGAATCCTAGTATCACCTAATCCCTTACGAGAGTTAGAGGCGAAGAAAAAGGACATAGGTCTTTCCCGTCAACAAAATAGAAATGGATCCTCACTATAACGAAGACTCAAATCCCGTTATGACCGTTCACTTCAAAGAAAATATATAAATATAAATCTATAATATTTGAAGTGAAAAAAAGTGAGAGGAAAAGAAAAAGATGAAGACTAACCAAACAACTCTCAAAAGAAAGAAGTACCCAAAAGAAGAAAAAAAATGCTTAGGCGATATTTTAAGGTTTCCCCCGAAAGCAAGGCGGTATAGGGGTCGGCCCTAAAGGCTGGTCGCTTCAACTTCGGTTGGAGAGTGAGGGAAAAGGGGTGGTTATCTCGACATATCAAAACTAGGGGATGAATTAGGAGTTAACATTAGAAAATTGCGGTTTTTGTTTGCTTAAGTAATTTAGTAGCTTTAGATGTTCGAAGTCGGTTTTACGATCTAGCAGTTTCACGCATATTTCTAATTACTAACACCTGAATTTAGTTAAATATTTAAGCCCGTGATTCCTTAATTTTCCTTAAGTTGTATGTTTTGTAAAATGGAGTTAGAGTCTAAGTCAAATTTGCTTAGGGACAAGCAAATGATTAAGTATGGGGGGTTTTGATATCGCTTATTTATACGAGTATTTTATCACGATATTTATTATGTTTCGAGTCCAAAACGTAAGGGAAAGACCCTTTTCATGCTTATGTTTGTGTAAAGTTATGTTTTAGGTTGTTAGATGTAATTGGAGTAAAAGAGGTGGAGTTTTGGACCTAAAAGTGCAAAGGAAGAAACCAAAGTTGGAGTTTTTGGAGAATGAGCCGCAATGCTTTAGATGGGAAACGCATTCAACTACGGAATTCGGAATGCGCCGCATTCCGACCTATTGCGGCGCATTCCGATGGCTGGCAGTTACTATTCGGTTTTTAATTTCTAATGAAGTGGAAAGTGAAGGGATTAATTATTGGGACTTAAAGGAACGTGGGATACATAGAATATATCATCCTTCACTATCTCAATCTCAGTTTATCATTATCTTAGCAATCATTTTGAAGAATAAGAGCAAGGAACAATCGTATTTTCTCAGTTTTTGTTAAACAATCGTTATTTTCACTTGTTACTTAGTTACTTGGAGATTTTTGCAATTTGTTACTTCAGTTTGGTATTGAACATTTTCTCTATTTTCATTTCCAATCGAATTATGTCTTTCATCTATATGTTTTGTTTTGTTATCGTTATGAGTAGCTAAATTCCTTAAACGTTTGCTTGGATTTGTGATCGTTTGTGTGTTAGATTTTGGGTATGAAATTAGATTGATGTGTAGTGGTTAATCGGGGATCCGTTTGGGTTAAGACTTTAATTATATTGTTAGAATTGTTTATATTTTTATTTGGTAATCTAAAAACGGGTATTCGAAAGGAATCCGTTATTTTTACTAAAATAAGAACGAAATAATCGCCCGGTCTTTAGTTGATTAAGAGTTAGTGGTATTCGAAAGGAATCGCTAACAACAATTCAAACAAGTAAGTAATAACGCAAACGCTAGTTAATAAATTAAGAGAAATCGGTTTATTAGTTAGTAAGCTATTCGAAAGGAAACTTATAGATTAATTCTCACACATCGGCTTGGAACTTTATGCACAATTACTTGAGGTGTTAACTATATTCGAAAGGAATAGTTGCATGGTTAGGTAATTGGAGAAATCCGGTATTCGAAAGGAACTTAGGATTTTATATTAGAAGTTTTTCGACATTTTCATACGTAGGAGATAACACACATTCGTAAACGGTCCGAGCAAGCGTCTTTTATCCATATTGGAATTAGAAAAGTATTTTTGTCGTTAGTATAATCAAGTTTTCTTAAGACCAAAACCCACGTTGTTACTTGTTACTTGTTATTTTAAAACTAATATCTCGATTATAAATAATCCCTGTGTTCGAACCCGATATTTACCTATACTATTTTATAACTGATAAGGGAACACTGCCCCGTGTAGTAATCTAGTAAAAGTTTATTTTCGGTAAACTAGATTTTCACATCAGGGTTGACGTTTTATCGGGTTCATATATCTTAACCCAAACTCAAATCATTTAATTATTTGTGTCGAAGTTAAACTCAAACACTAACATGTCAAATAAACTGGTTTCTCATATCGACCCGCATACAACTCATATTAAAATTAAAACTTATATGATAAAAAATAATAATTGAGATTTTCAAGATAAAATAAATATATACTACTTTAAAGAGGGGAAAAGTTAGTATGTTGGCAATACAGTTGTCTCATTTGAAATTTTGATAAGAAAGATAATTTATGATGAAAAATTTGATTTGTTGATTTTATCTCCTTAAAATACAATATTTATAATGATTCGTTAAACAAAAAAACTTAAAAAAAAAAACATTTGGTGTAGTGATAAAACCTCTTCCCCAATACTTATAAGTATTTTTTCATAGGTTCAACTCTTTGCAACAACTTAATTTTTGAATTTTTTTTGCCCCTTATAAGAAAGATCCCTAGCTCCGTCCGTAACCTTAAAGATTTAATTAAGGGTTTTGCCGATTGATGTCAATCCATATATGTTTATGTGTATTCATATGCATTAATTAAATTTCAAATTACATTGCATCTATAATACATATAAAACTTGAACCTTTTGTCTTAACTTTGAAATTTATATATTAAAATTACTAAACTACTCCTCATCTCATCTAAACACAACTGAATTTGGCAACTCACCTTTTTTTTCTTTTTTTTCTTTTTGATTTTAGTCATCAACTAAATTTAAATACAATTAATTTAATAAACACCTTTTAGAGAGTTAATACTAATAATTTCATAAATCTCAGTGTCATCGGTATAAAATGACAATGTTCTTTTAAACGTCGCATATAATAACTATTGTTATGACTCGGAGAACCGGATTTAAAATAGTTATCAAATAATTGATTTTATAACCTGAAGGTAATGACTTAAAGCTTTTATTAGGTAAATGTTTTTATTGGTCAAAAGTAGAATAAAAACTATTACAAGTAATAGAGTCGAAACACCATAATTAATAACTATTAAACGCAATATGAGTATGTATTTTGGCTATATATTAACACTCATTTTTAATGAGAACTTCGATTTTAAACAGGAAATACATGTTTTATGTGTCACACCTCGCTAAAACGGAAACAAGAGGTGTACAGTTTATGATATCAGGAGTAAAGGTTACAACAAATAAACTATAACAAAACAACAACATATAGAATTAATCATGCCTAAAGTTTATAAGTACATCGTAATCATCTCAAATACAAAATCAAATCAAAATACCCGGATCCTCTACGAACTATATCAAATCAAAATAAGTTTCAAATAATCAATCAAACATTCCGCATAACAAGCATGGCATAACTAAAGACAATCATCAACCTCAAACTCCTGAAAAGCGTTAAAAATACGTCAACAATAATGTCGGTGAATTATTCGCAATTTTAAGTTAAAAAGTGACCCAATTTAAATATAATATTTGAAATAAATTTCCAATCATATCTTGTTTTACAAATATAGTGCAACGTATATTTCCTAGATAACATACACCCGATCCTGACTACAATAAATAACCCCAATCCTAAGGCTAGTCAAACCAAGAGTCAACAAGTAATAAACATACGACCATAACATCCATTCATAGGAACATCCTACTGAACGATGAGGGTTTGGTCACACCCATATAGATCTATATATATGCAACCGAGGCTCAATTCTGATACACTAGGTAAACAAGATTTAAACAATAAACATTTTTAAACACGCTTTCCAGCCCAAAGTAAAATAGTAAAAAAAGGCTACGAATAACTCACTGTACTCAACAATAGCAGCATCGAGATGACAAAGTAGGAGAGATCACTCCAACGTCTAGGTGCCATTGAATAAAGACATCATATAAGTACCTCTATAAGTCCAGTACGGTTTAGCCTTATAAATTAACGTTATATTACATTATATATTCAAAGAGTCTGAAAGAATAACATTTCGAGTCGTTACCGACGAATAGGAGGTAACGATAGAATATTGAATATTGAGAACCGAAGTTTAGTCGAAATTCACCAAAATCAACGTAATAGGATAGTTTACTTTGGTTAAAGTCGACGATTATAATAAGGAGTCAAAGTCAACTAAAAAGTCAACATTTGAAGAACATTTGAAGTATGTTAAAGTTGAAAACAATTTTATATAAGTTTAACGAAAATTATAATTTATTACTAGAAATTTATGATTAAGATCGCATTTTTGAGTCAAAAGTATACATTTGTCGAAAACATATAACTTTAACGATAATCATAATAATAAATAATTTATTTATGACTGCGATTACGCCTTTGAGTCTAAAAACGTCTATTTGTCAATACATACTATTTTACGTATAATAATATACTTGTATATGTTCAAAATATTCAAAGTTTGGTTCTGAAGCTCACTGTGGCGCACTCAATATTCACAACGACGAAGCGAAAATATTTAGGAAAACGAACCGAAGCTTGACTGGGCCCAATGAATCACCACTGCGGCGCAATGAGCTCATTCTACAACCCAATGCGGCATAGTTAACATCTCAGTGGAGCTAAAAACAGTTTTCTTTTAAAGTTTTTTTAAGTAATATTAATTTTATAATAAGTCTAATAATAATAGATAATATGTCCAGAATATTATTATTATGTAATATACATATACATAAGTTTATATATATATATATATATATATATATATATATATTAAATATGTAAGTTTTTACATAATAATTAGTTATAATACTAATTAGAGTCAACATAACATATTATATCAAATTTAGTCCAATAATTGTCAAAGTGATATTTTTATGTTATTATCTTCTAATAACTTATAATATGAAAATATTAAGTATAACATGTTAATAAATAACGTTTTCATCCATATTTATCCATTCATATATGTTACTTAACAAACTTTAACGATTAACAAGAAAACGTAAGAGAAATTGGGATAACTTAGTAAGTACCGAAGATCTCCGCAAATATCAACAAGTCGCCGGAAACGGTCACGGTAGTAAACCCGGAAAATTGAACTCCAAGTGATGGTGGTGGTTAGGACCTAACTCCAAGCACACAACACACATATATCAACATTAGGAGTTTTAAGATGAAATAATGAGTAAAAGTGTTGGATATGGGAGGTTTCACTTACCAAAGGCTCAAGATATATAAATCTTCGAGGTGGTAGACAAGAAACCCGGATATGAAGGAATGATGATGATGAAAGGAGGAAAACCTTGCACCATACAAAAGAAACTTATGTTAGAAATCTCTAACATAAACATTTGAATAAAAAGGATTAGATGATGAAGATGGAAAATCTAACCAGGTAAAATAAACAAGAGAAGATGTAAGATGATGGATATTATGAAAGAAACTTGATCTAGCTTGAAAACTTACATGAATTACTCTTCTATTGCTCTCATATATTCTGGAAATAATATGGAGAATGAGAGATATTTGGATGGAGAAAGTAGTGAAATGGAAGAGAAATGCAAGTGGAAGGTGTAAAGGAATGAATTTTCCATGAGAGATGCATGAAAATTGACCTTAGATCTTGAAAGTGGTCAAAACACACCATATTGGGAAGAATCCAGGGGGAAATCACGTGAAACTGGCATTGTAGATCTCAAAATTATTGAAAATGACGTTTTTAACTTTTCGTCCCGAAGTCATGACTGGGTCGCAGTCAATAGTGATTGCGCCACAGTCCGCGTGCACCAAAACCACTGTGGCGCAACTTAAAAGTTACTGCGGCGCAACTTGCAATAAAACAACAGCGTCGCAGTTCAAAGGTAATTGTGGCGCTGTCATACGCAGATTGACGGAAATTTCGCGAATAATCAACGGACGGTCTCCGAGGACGAAAATCATAAGTTAGGCGTCTCTGGAAGTAGGATAGTCGCTATCTTCTTGTTAAAGGACCAACTTTGCAATATTATTAACGTTAATCTTATCTCAAATAAGCGAAGGCATAAACACCCTAACTTATCATAAGAGAACACTATTTAAAGGAAACTTAGGTAACTAAACGCTTCCGTCGCGAAGGACGTAGCAACAAATAGAAGCCCGACAAAACAATTAAAGCGTAATAAAACACAAAGAAATACAATGGGTCAAAATAATACCGACAACATAAAGACAGCTGACAAACGACCAATACCTCAAAAATACGGAATGTCACAGCCTCCCACGTAAAAAGAATTTCGTCTTGAAAATTACTACTAAGTACCGTTGCCGGAAGAGAGATGGGGATACTTCCGCTGCATCTCGTCCTCCCGCTCCCATGTAAACTCAGCTCCAATATGTGAATTCCAACGAACCTTCACAATTCGAATAAGATTCCGCCGTAAATGATTGACCTCGTGGTCAACAATCTCGACCGGCTCCTCGATAACATGAAGCTGATCATCCAAACACAACCTCTCCAAGGGAATAACCCAAGATTCATCAGCAAGACACTTCTTGAGATGTGATACATGAAAAACGTTGTGCACACTACCCAACTCAGGTGGCAACTCAAGAAGATACGCCACAATCCCAACACGAGCCAAAACTCTAAAAGGACCCATAAACCGTGTACTCAGCTTGCTGCGCTTCTCAAAGCGAAACACACCCTTCCAAGTAGAAACCTTCAGCAAAACTATATCACCAAATTCGAATTCAAGTGGTCTACGACGCAAATCAGCATACATATTTTTCGGTCTCTAGCAGCAAGTAAACGATCCTTGATCCTATGGATCTTATCAGTAGTCTCATGGATCAACTCCGGACCTGTAATATGACTGTCACCAATCTGAGCCCAACAAAGAGGAGACCTACACTTACGACCGTAAAGAGCCTCAAAAGGTACGCAACTAATACTCGAGTGGTAACTGTTGTTGTACGAAAACTCGACCGAAAGGCAAATATCGATCATAGCTCCGACCAAAATCTGACGCATATGCACGTAGCATATCCTCTAACGTATGTATAGTACGCTCACTCTGAACGTCGGTCTGAGGGTGATATGTTGTACTCATATCCAACTGAGTTCCCAATGCCCGCTGCAAAGACTGCCAAAATCTCAAAGTAAGACGCGCATCGTGATCAGAAATAACAGACACTGGAATACCATGTCTGGCCACAATCTCGCCAATATACAACCTAGCCAGCTTCTCTACCCGTTAATCCTCTCTGATCGGAAGAAAATGTGTCGATTTCTTCAGCCAATCCGCAATAACCCAAATGATGTCATAACCTCTAGAAGATTTAGGAAGTTTCGTAACGAAATCCATAATGATCCTTTCCCACTTCCACTGTGGGATCTCACGCTGCTGAAGAATCTTCTTCTTTTGTTATTTAAATTGTTTCGTAGTTACTTACCCATCTTTACGCCTATTGATACTTTTTGAGGATACTATTTGGGTACACTTTTGCATGATGATTAAAACGAATCACAATCATTATGAGGGGGAAGAACGTGTACCAAAGGGAAAAACGTGTGTAAATTGTGTACCAATGGGAAGAACGTGAAGTAAAGAAGAATATTCATTATCAAGCTACAACGAAGTAACACATCAACTTTCGGATAGTTGATTACAAGCACGAGTTGGGGGGAAGCTAAATGAAAAATCAAAGCGTCAAGGAATATGGATATAGTTGATTACAAGTATGAGGTGAGGGGGAGCTAAATGAAATATCAAAAAGTCAAGGAATGTGGAACGATTGCTCAATCAAAAGAAGATTCAAACAAGGAAATCCAATCAAGCTTCTACAAATTGAACGATAAAGTGAAACTACTCAATTAAGGGGGAGCGTTCTACTTTTTGGTTCAAACGGTCAAAGGAGACGAATGTTATGTTAACATCGGAATCATGAAATCAAAGATTACAAGTCTACATTCATCATTCGTTTGAAACGAAAGATTCTTCAAGTCAACCTTCAAAGTGAGCTTTCCGCGATACAAAGATTTAAATGCTACTCTGATGAAATTGAAATTTGAATTTGAAGATCATGAAGACAAAGGAGAAGATCGTTAAACCTATCATTCAAGGTTCGCCAAAAAGAGTTTTTGGGTGACTAAGTTCTTAAGACTTTTTCAAAGAGAAAGACCTTCGAGAATACTTCATCAAAGATACATTCAATACAACATCAAGGTCAAGCTTTCAAAAGAAAATAAAAAGATTCTTCAGGCAATTTATCTTTAGATACAAAAGTATCACAAATTACAACAAGCTACTCTGATGAAATCAAAAGTTGCAGTTGAAGATTAAATCAAGCATCTACAATTTCAAGATAACAACAATAAAGATGCTTCAAGACAAAGACTTCATATTTTGAACAACTACAAATAAGGGGGAATTGTTAGGAATATAATATTCATAACATTGTATTTATAGCTGTTATTAGGGGCTTAATTGTAATATGTGAGAAATCTTTGTAAAGTCCCCACACTCCTATATGTAGGAGTGTAGGATGTGAGTAATGTAAGAGACTGGTGCTTAATAGATAAATCTATTTTCTCTCTCTAGATTGTGTTTCTCTCTCTAGACTGATCAGAACCTACAATTGGTATCAGAGGGGGAATTGTTAGTAATAGAATATTCATAACATTGTATTTATAGTTTTTATTAGGGGCTTAATTGTAATATGTGAGAAGTCTTTGTAAACTCCCCACACTCCTATATATAGGAGTGTGAGATGTGAGTAATGTAAGAGACTTGTGCTTAATAGATAAATCTACTTTTTCTCTCTGGACTGATCAAAACCTACATTTAACATCAAAAAGACAAATCAATGATATGTAAGATATGTCATACTTTTATTTTATACTTTGATAAAGGTACAAGATAAATTATAGATATACAAATTCTCAACTACTATTCAACATATAAAGAAACATATATATATTTTTCAATGATATAGTATAACAAATAGAGCAATATTAATATTATTTTACAATCTAATTTTACCTAACAAGAATATATGTAGATTGGTTATGAAAATAAATCAGAAACTACACTTAATAATAAAAATTCATGTTCTTAGATATTAAACTTACGGATGTTTAAAACTTTTTCATTAGCCATAGATTACGAGCCATAGTCAAATCTCTATATCATAAACTCAAGTTTTGCTATGTTTTTTTTCCTTTTTGAATATGACCTTATTCCTTATGCTAATCAAGTTGTGCAGTGGCGACCCTGGGAGTGTGTTGTTCGTGCGATCGCACGGGGTCTCCGATTTAAAAAAAAAAAAAAAAAAAAAGAATTATGGTAGAAGCTTACAAATTATCTTTGTCCCACATTTGAGTCACAAGAATAAGAAGAGTTTAGTTTTTACTTTTTCCCACATCGGTGGAAGATGAAAATGATTAATTGATTAGATAGCTATAAATTAACCTACGTATGCCTTTGAAAAAATTACACCACATACTTTCAATTTCGGGAACGTATTTGATTATTAGTTATGTTTAATATTGTCAAAAGTATCGTATTGGATAGTTTATCTATTTTCTAAGAATACAATATATACTATTTGTTAAAGAGTTAGTTAGTAGATAATTGTTAACTTGTTAGGTTTTATTTATTTTTTATATAAAGGATGCCTCAGACTAGAAAATTTTAATCGGGTTCTTCTAAACGCAAAAGAAAAGAAAATGAAGAACGCTTTATTCGTAATCAAAGAGGTGATATCGATAAATTCATTATCAAACAAGTACGAGAAGGGGTAATAGCTGAAGCTAATCGGGAATCATTTCAGGTAGAGGAAACAATCATCGAAGATAATACCATAAATGTTGATAATGTTCAATCTAACGAGGATCATAGAGAGGGTGCAACACCTGAAACTGATGGAGAACCTAAAGAACAGGAAAATATTCCAGTCAACATATATGATCCTACGAATTGGGACACCCTCGATATTAAATGGAGAGATTTACTAATGAAAAATGGTCCTATAAGAGATATATTAAAAGGTAAAGGTGCTAAAGATGTAAAAAATAGACGTTTTTGTTCATATTTTATGATAAGTACTTACCAAACGAAGAGAAGCATCATAGAGATTAGCTTGTGTACTTTAACGATCTTGATAAAGTATTTTGTTTCCCTTGCAAGTTGTTTAAGAAGAAAAAACAACCAAGTAATCTGGAACATGAGGGGATAAATGATTGGGGACATCTTTCTAAGAGTTTGAAGATTGCATGAAAGTTCTGCAGATCATATATATTATATCTCTCTTTGGTTTGACTTGCGTGCAAGGCTGTAAACTAATGAAGTTATTGATAAAAGTTTCAGTATGAAATTAACAAAGAGACAAAACACTGGAGAAAGGTAAAAAAGATTGTTTGCGTTAGTGAAGTTATTAGCCAAACAAACTTCAGCATTGCGTGGAAGCAGTGAGAAGCTATATGATGAACAATGGAAATTTTATGGCTGTACTTGAAATGATTGCAGAGTGGGATTCAGTAATGGCAGACCATATCCGAAGGAAACAAAATCATGAAATTCATTACCGTTATCTAAGTCACAAGAAACAAAATGAGATGATTATTTTGCTTGCTTCTGATATAAAAAAATACAATCGTGACCAAAATTAAAAAAGCGAAGTATTTTTCAGTAATTTTGGATTGTACTCCAGATATTAGCAAAAAAGAACAAATGACGCTTGTAATAAGGTGTGTAGATGTGTCCACCATTTCTATAAAGTTTGATGATTTTTTTTGCTATTTTTAGTTGTTAGTGACACCACAAGGAAGGGGTTATTTGATTCGTTACAAAGCTTGCTACAATATCTTGATCTTGACATCGATAATATAAGAGGGAAAGGTTATGACAACGGATCAAATATGAAGGAAAAACATAAAGGCGTACAAATGAGGCTTTTGGATATTATCCCTAGAGCATTTTACACCCCATGTGCTTCTCATTCACTTAACTTGACATTGTCAGACGTGACAAATTCTTGCGAAAAAGCAGTTAATTTTTTAGGAGTTGTCCAACGTATTTATTCGTTGTTTGCTGATTCGACAAAAAGGTGGAAAATTTTGAAAGACACTTTACCGAAAAAGAGTCTTACTTTAAAATATTTATCAACTACAAGGTGGGAAAGTAGGATTGAGAGTGTGAAAGCAATAGTAACTCAAGCTCCTGAGATAGTAGAAGCTCTGTATAAACTTGCTGATGAAGAGAAAGATGATTTAAAGATCAAAAGTGAAGCTACTTATTTAGCAGAGTATGAACTTGGAAGATTTGACTTCATTACTGGTATGGTTATATGGTATAATAAATTGGCTAAAGTAAATAATCTGAGCAAACAACTTCAATCTGAAACCATGCGTATTGATGAGGCAATGACTAGTGTGGGGGCACTTATTGATTTTTTTAAAGACTACCGAGAACATGGATTTGAGAAGGCTTAGATTCTGCCCGATCTATAGCTTCTAATTTAGGAATTGAACCGGTGTTTGTTGAAAACAAAAATAAAAGAAGAATTATTAAGAAAAGACATTTTGACGAAAGTGTCACTGAATCAGCAGAACAAGTAAATGAACTTTCACCTCAAGAATCATTTAAGATTCACTATTTTGTGTACATAGTTGATCATGCTATTATTTCACTGGAGCAAAGATTTGAGCAATACAAACAGTATGAATTCATTTTTGGTTTTTTATTCACATATGAAAAGTTGAAGTCATTGAATACTGATGAACTTAAGGAAAGTTACAAAAATCTTAAAAAGAGGTTACAAAATGGTGATATCTCAGACATTGATGGTGATGATTTATTCAACGAACTGAAATTGTTACAAAAGAATTTGCCCGTCGAACACGACACAGCTAACTCAATACTTAATTTTTTGAAACGGTTAAACAATTATCCGATTTCTGGTTTGGCATACAGAATATTGTTGACTGTTCCCATTACTGTTGCATCCGCGGAAAGAAACTTTTGTAAACTAAAACTCTTAAAATCTTATTTGCGGTCGACCATGTCTCAAGGGAGATTAAATGCATTGACTTTAATTTCAATTGACAACGAGTTTCTTGATAATATTGCTTATGAAAGTATAATAGATGAATTTGATTCAAAAATTGCTAGAAGATCGATGTTTAGAAAATTATAATGTAACTCGTGTTTATTATAATAAAAAGTATTTATTATAAATTTTATAGGAATTCTTTTATTTTTTTGGACCATATCTTCGAAATGTCAGGACCAGACCTGAAGTTTTTCGATCGTACATGCATGCAATCAATTATCAAAATAATAGCAACAAATAAATAAAATTTATCTACAATCATAAATCTCAATATATTTTCTATTGACATAAATTGTGTCATATTTATTTTTTATTCAGAGAAGATGTTCAAACATAATACAAAGTTTCAAACAAAACTCCTGATATGTAACCATTAATTAATAGCCGCTAAATAAATGATTGAATAAAAAAAGAGAGAATGTCACAAATCGTCCTTGTGGTTAGGCTGTTTTTCAGGTATCGTCCTTTTCGAGAAAAGTTAGCACAAATTATCCTTTTGTTTTTTAAATTTATCGTTTGTGATCCTTCCGTCCAAAACCGTTTAAATTAAACCGTTAAGCGGCCCCATGTGCATGTCACATGAGGGTAAATAAGTCTTTCTTTATCATTTTTGTTCTTTACCAACACCAACTTCTCTCACCTCTAAATCAGAAACCTTATCTTTATGTAAAACGACAGGAATTACCAGATCCTCGATATCTAAACTCTCGTCACCTAGAACAGAATCCGAACTTTCATCAGACGAAAATTCATAACCAGACGCATTTCCTTCAACCGCAACAATAGCTAGACCGTTTTCATTAATACTCCGTTTCTGCAACAAATTCCTCCCACAACTCCCATTCGACTGATTACCCTCTTCACGTTCCGTATGAAAGAAAAGCATTCCATCATTAAACGGAAAAGGATTCTTTTTCAACAAGGTAGCCTTAGCAGCTTCGTACATCTGCTTATGAAGATGCCCTTGTAAATGATCATGCAACACCGAGTCACTATAACACGGGGACAAACAAAAAACGCAAAAGAAGATAACCTTCTTATTATCTTCCCTAAGTTCAACATAAGTATAGCCTTTCAATCTAACATTCCGTAACGCGGTTCTGGCCAATTGTTGTTTTAAACTAATAACACTACCACTTCTTTCCACAAACCCTAACTCTTTACCACTTCCTGCCATTCAAAAAACCCTAAAAAACTAAAAGAAACTAAAATCCCCAAATTGCAAACCCTAGGTAAGAAAAAAATCTTCAAATATGGAATTGAAATTGATGTCGAAAAGGTTCAAAGCGTGAACTTACAAGATCTCGGCGTATTTTGTATAGAATTTTTGGGGAATCGAAGGGGTATTAGATCCATCATAACACGGGATTGTTGTTGAATTCCAAACATGATTTCGAGTGACGAAATTCCTTCCGTATGCATAATAATCACTGAATTTTATCTGCGAATAAAAAGCAAGAAATGGGTGATTTGGATGAATTTGTGAATTGGTGTTTGATGTCGGTAGGTTGAATGTCGCTACCGTTAAGTGGCCAAATAACAAAAATGATAAAGAAAGACTTATTTACCCTCATGTGACATGCACATGGGGCCACTTAACGGTTTAATTTAAACGGTTTTGGACGGAAGGATCACAGACGATAAATTTAAAAAACAAAAAGATAATCTGTGCTAACTTTTCTCGAAAAGGACGATACCTGAAAAACAGCCTAACCACAAGGACGATTTGTGACATTCTCTCATAAAAAAACAATAGGTATCCTAAAAAGAAAATTCTCACACTTGGTAGATCTTTAAATTAAGTTACCAAAACTTAGATTGTTAAGGGACATAATCGAAAAATAATGGGAAGCATATGAGGTAGGGTCTTATTCATCAAAATCATCTAGAACCATCACTCAGAAGTTTTATACAAATTTCTTAAAATTAAAATCATGATTTGCATTCAAATAAAACCATAAATAATAATAACAAGTAGTTATTGTACTAATAATTTAATCTATCAATTTTAAACGTCCAAATGAATTTAAAATGACTTATTCAGAACTCTTGTTTATAAAAATGGCTATCATTTTTCGAGATCTCAAAATAAAATTTATTGAATAATTCTACTAGAATGCAAAAATAAATTAATACGGAATGTATAACAAAGGTTTGAATCATGAAGTGGTTCAATAATTAGAATGTTTTGTTCTTTTTAACCACCACTTCGTTTGTGTCTTAAACTTTTAAATTCAAACTATTGATTTAGAGTATGCTGATAACGTGTTGTGATACAATAAAAAGACATAAATAATAGAGAACAAAGAATGAAGAATCGTATATTCATCTCATATAAAGGTATATATTTACATTTATAATATGAAGAAATTTTCAAAACAAATATCTACTAATATAATAAACAAATATATTGTAAAGATATGGACATCCATACCATAATTATTCATAACAACGTACAATTTGTTACGGTTAATTTTGATATTTTAATAAACTTAAACTTCACCATATTTTTTTTAAAGAAATATGTTATTCTGTTTAGTAACGAGAGGGTTTAACGCGTTGCGGCGGGGCAAAATTCAAAGTAAAAAATAAAGAAATAACCCACTAGAAATGTAAACAAAGCAAACCCATCTGAAATGTAATCAAAGTAAAACACTTATATTTTTTGTTAAACCAACCACCATAAACTAAAATAGAAACAACCAAAACGATCCATTAGAAAAAAAAAAATTCTATTCCAACCCGAGCTGGGTGAAAATGTGGCTTAGGAGAGGGTTGCTAACTAGAGTTGGTAAATTTTATATATGAGAGTGTTATTTCGCGTGTTGCGGCGGGGCAACCTCTGAAGTAAAAAATAAAAAACAACCCACCGAAAACATAAATAAAGAAAACCCATTTAAAATGTAAAAGATGTAAAACATTTATATATTTTGCTAAACCAAATTCGCTAGTTAAACATAAAAAAAAAGCATCGCGATACATCTGTTAGAAAAAAATATATATTTTGATTAAAAAAAAATTTATTTAAAGAAAAAAATTATTTAACGAGAAAAAGGCAATTTATTAAAAAAAATTATTTTTTATTACGACCCGACCCGAGTCAACCCGAGACCGGTGAAAATGCGGCTTAATAATAGTTTCCAACTAAAGTTGATAAATGTTACTCCCTCTCTCCCATATTAATAGTTAATCTTTTCTTTTTTGATTATTCAAAATTGATTATCCACTACTAAATATAAATAAATAAAATTTTTTTAATGAGTTTACCATATTATCCTTAGTTGAATTTAATATTATATATTTTATATAAAATATTAATTAATTAGTTAAAGGTTAAATTGTCATTTTGCAAAAAGTAAGAAAGAAATCAGTAATAATTATGTTTTTTTAAACTATTTTTTTTTTGTCTAAAGACAATTATTTTGGCACGAAAGAGTATATATTTAATTTAATGAGGTATCATTTCCCTAATTAGGGTGTAAACAAGACGAGACAACTTGCGAGCTATTCGAGATCGACTGACAAACTACTCGAAATCGACTTCGATTTAATCGAGTCGAGCTACTCGAGCAAAAGTTCCGAGTCGAGTTCGAGCTCTAAGATACTTGGATCGTTAGGCTCAGAACCTTATCGAGCTTTTGCTAAATGACTAATTTACCCTTTTATATACGTATAATTACTAAATTATTGTCAATATATAACATAATATCTATTTGAAGCGAGTCGAGTTTCGAGCACGAGTTTTAGTAATCGAGTCGAGCTTAAGCAGGAAATTTAAAGCTCGATCGAGCTGGACTCAAGTTTTGAACTCGAGTTTTAGAAACCAAGTCAAGCACGAATTTGACAATACTCGAATCAACTGGACTCATTTATACGGCTATCTCTAATATTCTTGCATTCTGAAAATAGAGTATCTATTTAAACTATTTTTTTAATTCAAATATCTTCAAAAACAATTATATTTTATTTCAAGTGAGAACAATCTCATGAACGATTGAAAGGGGACCAATGTGTTTGTTTTAGTTGATGAGTTCTGGTCATTTAGGTGTAAATGAGGTCACTCGTTATTTTTAGTTTACCAAATGGGTGGACCTACTTTTAATTAAAATTCAACCGACAAGTGATGTTGTTTCTGAAAGTAATTATTGAAAAAATTAATTAAATCAAACCAAGGGTCAAGATAATTGATGAGGATCTAGATACAAACAACAAGAAGACACGAAGGGAACAAGGGATATCGATTCTCTCGATTAAGTTTCCTTCTCGGAATAATCCGTTTATTCAAAAATTCATGAACATCTCAAAAACCAAAAATCAAGTATCTAATAAGCAAGTAAATCCTCACTTTTAGGAAAGTAAAAAGAATCCCAATCAAACACAAATTGGGCTTTATTGCATTACTAAAAATAAATTAAAAAACAATCTTGGACCAAACAACTTCAGCCGATCTCCTTGAGCTGCAAGTTAACCATCTCGTCTTCGTGTATCTCGCATGTGTTATCTAACTCGCATGTTGCATCGGCATCATCCTCCCCTGCTTGAAAAGGACTCGACCACGAGTCCGCACCAGCATCCACATCATCCGGGACATACGGACGTAAATCTCCCACATTAAAAGTAGCAGACACGTTATAATGACCGGGCAAATCAATCTTGTACGCATTATCATTGATGCGATGTAACACTCGAAATGGCCCATCTGCACGAGGCTGAAGTTTACCGAATCGACCTCCAGGGAAACGATCTTTCCGCAAATGAATCCAAACCAAGTCACCTTCATTGAAGACCACTTGCTTGCGATGTTTATTAGCTCGCTGTTGATATTGAAGATTATGTTTAATAATTTGATCACGCACTTGCACATGAAGATCACGAATCTCTTGGGCTCGGGCATCACCTTCAGCACTAAAATGTTCCTTAGCTGGTGACGGAGAAAGATCCAATGGGGTAAAAGGGTTCCGGCCATAAACGATAAAGAACGGGCTCTTACCTGTGGAACTATGAGACGACCGATTATATGCGAACTCAGCTTGTGGCAAAACCAAATCCCATTGCTTAATATTTTTACCCACGAGGCTACGAAGAAGATTGCCCACACTACGATTAGTAACCTCAGTCTGCCCATCCGTTTGAGGGTGATGGGAACTACTAAATTGCAACCGAGAACCTAGACGTTTCCACAATGTACGCCAAAAATGGCTGACAAACTTGACATCGCGGTCTGAGGTAATGCTCTTGGGGATACCATGTAATCGAACTATCTCCTGAAAATAAAGGCGAGCCACCTGACTAGCATCGAAGGTTTTCGTACAAGGAAGAAAGTGAGCCATTTTAGAGAAACGATCAACTACAACCATAATAGAATCTTTGTGACGTTGTGTACGAGGAAGACCCAAAATAAAGTCTAGACTAACATCCTCCCATGGACCATCAGGGACGGGTAATGGGGTGTAAAGACCAGAATTAGTATGTGTCGTTTTAGCTATGTGACAAACGCGTCAACGATCAATAATACGGGAAACATCTTTAACAATATTCGGCCAGTAAAAACGTTCATTAACAAGACTGGTTGTTTTATCTCTCCCAAAATGACCACCCATTCCGCCTTGATGAAATTCGAGAATGATCGCGTCCCGCAAAGAACAACGCGGCACACACAACCGGTTATGGCGAAACAAAAAACCATCCTGCTTAACAAAATTATGAAAAGGACGTTGAGGACAGCCCTCCCATGCTAAAGCAAAATCAAAGTCCTCATGATATAATTGTTTGAATACGTCAAAACCATGCACTTGTAAACGTACCGAAACGAGGAGTGAATCACGGCGACTTAAGGCATCTGCCACCGTGTTTGCCGAGCCAGCTTTGTGTCGGATAACAAAAGAGAAGTCCTGAAGTAATTCGACCCATTTTGCGTGTCGAGGATTAAGCTTAGCCTGTCCATGAATGTAGCGTAACGCTTGGTGGTCAGAATATAATATGAATTCCATTGGTAAAAGATAGTGTCGCCAATATTCAAGGCTGCGGATGATGGCGTAGAATTCTTTGTCGTAGGTACTGTATCGGCGTCGAGTATCATTAAGGTTCTCGCTAAAGAAAGCGATTGGGCGCATGGCTTGGCTAAGAACACCTCCGATCCCCAAACCCGATGCATCACACTCTACTTGGAAAACCTCATCGAAATTGGGGAGGGCAAGAACAGGGGCGCTGGTCACGCGTACTTTGAGTTCGTCAAAAGCGCGTTGTGCGGCAGGTGTCCATAAGAAGGTACGTTGTTTTAAGCATTCAGTGATCGGAGCAACAATAGTACTAAAATTACGTATGAAACGCCGGTAAAACGAGGCCAATCCATGGAAACTGCGGACATCATGTAAAGACTTAGGAGTAGGCCAAGATGTAATAGCATGCACTTTGTTTTTGTCCATTTGGATGCCGTCGCTAGAGATCACATAACCAAGAAAAACAACTTCCTCTTGAAGAAACTGACATTTACTTTGGTTGGCAAATAACCTTTGTTCGCGAAGGACAGAAAACACATCGCGAAGATGTAAGAGGTGTTGATCGATGTCTGTGCTAAAAACCAAAATATCATCAAAGTAGACTACCATGAAACGCCCAATAAACTCACGAAAAATATGATTCATTAATCTCATGAACGTGCTTGGTGCATTTGAAAGACCGAACGGCATCACCATCCATTCATATAAACCATCCCGTGTTTTAAAAGCGGTTTTCCACTCATCGCCTGGTCGTAGACGGATTTGATGGTACCCGCTACGTAAATCAATTTTAGAGAAAATCTTTGCCCCATGCAACTGATCTAGAAGGTCATCGAAACGTGGAATAGGAAAACGGTATTTGATGGTAATCTTGTTTACCGCTCTACTATCAATACACATTCGGTAAGCGCCCCCATGTTTCGGGACGAGGAGGGCAGGTACGGAACACGGACTCATGCTTTCACGGATGAGTCCCTTATCAAGTAATTCTGTGACCTGGCGGTGCAATTCAGCGTAGTCTTTCGGATTCATTCGATAAGCGGGTTTGTTGGGAAGGCTGGCACCCGGCATGAAATCGATACAATGTTGAATCTCGCGTGTAAGGGGCAAACCAGCAGGTATATCCGCTGGAAAAACATCCAGAAATTCATCGAACAAAGGTTGCAAAAGTGTTGGAATTTGGTTGTCTGTCGCGGGATTTATTTCGGCCATGACTACAGCGAGACAAAAAGTCATTTCATTAGTTTTAGAAAAACAAAGAAAGTCAGACCTGGAGAGAAACATGGCGGATGGAGGAGAATCGCGTAGGTCCAGCGGGGCGAGAACAATGTGTAAACCGTCCTTTTTGAAACTATATGTGTTGCGAAACCCGTCATGTTTGGTGCGACGATCATATTGCCAAGGCCGACCCAACAGTAAGTGGCATGCATCCATGGGTATTACTTCGCACCATATTTCGTCCGTGTATTTATTGCCAATCGAAAAGGTGACTAAGCACCTTTGTGTAACACGCACGACGTTCCCTTTTTTCAACCAAGTGAGCTGATATGGTTCAGGATGTTCTTGTACTGATAACCCCAATTTATCGACCATTGTAGTGGCGACAATGTTATCGCAACTACCACCATCTATAATAACGGAACAAACCTTTCCGTTGGAAGTACATTTGGTTCTAAAAACATTGTTGCGTAGCCAACGTGTATCATCTATCGAGGCATCTATGGTCGCGGACAAAACCCGCTGAATAATTAAAGATTCTCCTTTATCGGGATAAATAACATGTTCATCGACCTGTGTGTGTGAGTCGTCCTCCACTGGTATTTCATCATCAGGTAACTCATCAACAAACGTGACTATTTGCTTGTTAGGACAATCGCGAGCATAATGGCCTATCCCTTGGCACTTATAACAACGTTTGCCAGCATTTAAGGTGTTGGGGTTTGATGAAGGACCATCCGAGCGAGGAAGGGTAGGGGTACGCTGAGTAGCATTGGATGGTGGGGTAGGGCGTGTTGCGGGTTGCAAACGTGTGGCTGTGGAACGAGTCTTAAGCTGTAGTTGTTTCTCAACTTTAAGTGCCAACCGAGTAACATCGTCTAAGGTCCAATATTGTTGGAGTTGGACTATATCAGCGATGTCAGGCTTTAAAGCGCCTAAGAACCTGGCGACAACTTGTTCTTCTTCCTCATCCGCCCCGCAACGCATACGTAACCGATCAAAGTCAGTGATGAATTGTTCCACAGAAACCTGATGTTGTGTGAGACTATGGTATTCCAAGAAAGCCTCTTGGCGATAATGAAGAGGTAAAAACTTTGCTGTCAACAGTTTCTTCATCTTTGGCCATGTTTCCACACGGGATTTACCTTGTTGTCGACGTTTCTGTTTGATGTGATCCCACCATAACGAAGCATACTTGCGAAGTTTAATGGCTACGACTTTCACCTTTAGATTTTCGGGAATATCTTTGAGATCAAAGACGCGTTCAACTGTGCTAATCCAATCAATAAAATCATCTGGTTGGGACGTACCTAAGAAGTCAGGAATCTCCACCCTAACGCCTAAGGAACGGAGCAGGTCGTTAGTGTGAGGGTGAGGTCGCTGTTGTTGTTGCGGACGATGGCCAAAAGGATTCTCCTCTCTGTCAAAATCGTCGTCCCAGACGACGGAAACTGACTCGGTTTCCTCATTGCGATCGTCTTGTTGGCTCTCTAACTCGTGGATTCGTTGTTGTAGTCTTTCAATTTCCTCAATGTCCCGGGGATCCCGAGTTGCGATAGGGATCGCAGTAGCATCACCTTGGCGGGTGTTTCGTGGTCGCCCTCTTCCTGCCATGAGTGGTGAAACCTTGAATCTGATACCACTTGATGAGGATCTAGATACAAACAACAAGAAGACACGAAGGGAACCAGGGATATCGATTCTCTCGATTAAGTTTCCTTCTCGGAATAATCCGTTTATTCAAAAATTCATGAACATCTCAAAAACCAAAAATCAAGTATCTAATAAGCAAGTAAATCCTCACTTTTAGGAAAGTAAAAAGAATCCCAATCAAACACAAATTGGGCTTTATTGCATTACTAAAAATAAATTAAAAAACAATCTTGGACCAAACAACTTCAGCCGATCTCCTTGAGCTGCAAGTTAACCATCTCGTCTTCGTGTATCTCGCATGTGTTATCTAACTCGCATGTTGCATCGGCATCAATAATATATCCTAAAATGATATACGAAAAATTACTCCTTATTTTTTCATTGAGTTAATTATATAAATAGTTCTTACATTATTATTCAAGTTACGAACTTTATTTATAAGTTTAAAATAATATATAAGTCATTTATCTTTTAAACTAATTATATTCTCATACCTAATTCCTAATCAACATCAATTTTAGAAAAAATGTATAATTACTTAACGATGATTTTAACGAAGATTTAACGGACATCAATTTAAGAGCGAAAAAGTAATTAGTTTTTAAAAGTAAAAGATTTATACAATTATTTATCAACATAAACATGTGTTGCAATTAAGTTTTCGTTTACTAATATTACTTTTTCGTGGTGTAATCAATAGAAAGCGTTAAATATATGAAATTTGATTTGCTCCGATTGTCGTACCTTGAAAACAAAAAGGAGAATATATGTTTATCACGAAGTAGACGATGGGATGGTTGTCCCAAGCCCGACTTACGGGATTTGGGTATATTAGATTTAGTATTTATATACTCTATAAAAAATGATTAAAAATAAGGCTTATTTGGCTCGCGTTTTGCGACGGCAAAACGTACTCTTTAGATCGTAGATACAAAGATGATGATGTTAGCTAAAACATATATATACATGAGTAATTAAAAACAAAAGAATATTTATAGAAGTAAATAAAATTTATTTTTTCATTTACTTTAATGATTTAAGTGCATTCATATAAAAAAAATTGGATTTAAAACTTAGCTAATTATATTGACGTTTATAATATTTTTAATGTCCAAGTATTACACTCCAATAGAACATAGATTTAATAATAATTTCTAAAACATCAAGGGTGAAAAATATTAATGGTAAAAATTAAAAATTTAAAAAATAGAAATATATATTTAATAGAATTTAAGTATTAGAATAAAAAGTTAGAATGTGAATTAAAAAACAAAAGTGAATAAAAAGAGAAATGATATGTGTATGGTTTGAACATTTGACCTTTAGTCCAAAAGTAGAGGGTGTTCATTTTGATAAAATATGTTTTTAGAATTCTTTTGATGACAATTGTTTATAAATATATTTACAAAAGTATTATTCACTAGAGTTTAGTTTGTAAGTTGCGTAATTGTGAAAAAATCAAGGGTTAGATTCTCCTCATGAATATATCCAGCATCCAAAATGGCCCCAAATAAACCCGGTTTCCTGTGGCCGAGCTTCACCTGAAGTACGTAGATGATGCTTTTGGTATGTTTAAAAACATTTCCTCTCCACTACCCCGACACGAACTTGCAATCCATCATTCGACAGTTTCGGTAAAAAGTGATGAATAATCATCATCACGAAGGGCGAGGATATAACATGAAGCTTTGTGGATGGTTGAGCTCATTCATACACTGATCATAGACATAAAGGGGGAATGGATACGGGTGGTTATAGACCAAAGAAACAAGCATGGAAACCAGCTTATTATTTAGTATTCTTGAATACCGAAACGATGACATGAAAGAGATAGCGCCACTGGCCATGGAGTTTGCTTTTTCGGCACTGAGAAACGGGAACTGGTCCAACATACCCCATTCGTCATAAGGCATTACCAAGAAACTGTTGGCCAAAAGTCGTCACACCCCGTTCCTGAACAGCTGAGCTGAGATGAAAAATTGAACGAATATTGATAACGATTACAAACTCATGCCCATTAACCGTCGCAGCTAAGCAATGGCGACGTTCCCCTGTCTGAGGATGCGAAAGTTCCACCGGCTGCAAGGTATCCCAAAACTGCTGAACACACGGCAAAATTATTGGCATATTTTCTTGTAATAAAAAAACAATCCGAGAGTCCTGGGGAATCCGAGGCTAAGTTTACCGCCTGATTAGATCCTTTTATCGAATGATTGTTGAGCCATTTTTAAAAAATCTGTTAAATATGAAATAAAGAAACTGATCAGCAACATGTTCGATGAACATTCATGTTCGCCGAACACAAGTGTTCGTCAAAGACAGAGAATTATTAACCAAGTGTATGTTCGTGAATAAGTTCGCCAGTTCGTTTTGAAATTCATCAATATTGCTAAAATAACTTTGAAGGCTTAAGTTCGTCAAGGTCTGATTGTTAAGGATTTATGTTTGCCGAACATGTGTGTTTAAAAATTTAAAAAAATTTTCTTTAAGTCCTTGGGGAACGTGAAGTAAATCATGTTGGTCAGAGATGTTCGGCCAAAAAAAATGCGATTAAAATTACGGCCTGGCCAACATGAATAAATCATGTTGGTCACATATATTTGTGTGACGTAACACAAAATAATTAAATAACCCAAGTCTTTGGCGAACAAGAAGTGAATCATGTTCGCCATGATTCATAAGGAGGTAAATAATTATTAAGGGTGACGAACATGAAAGAAATCATGTTCGTTACAATATCGAATAAGAACCTCTCAGTTACACAACTAAGTTTTAAATTAACCTTAAAGTTCGCGAACATGAAATAAATAATGTTCGTCGTTTCAAAAAATATGTCCATTATCAGGTACCATTACATGCGCCGAACGAACAACTAAAAGCATTAAATATCTCTACTTTTTAGGAAACTTAGTCCGTCGGTCGAGGGAATCTAATCAAATCACAAATCTTAATCATTACTAATTCGTTGGGTTGTCGGTTAGATTTCCGTGCAAAATTAAGAATTTTCCGACGAACATTTATAAAAACTGGGCAAACGAACCTAATTTCTAAGATTTAAAACCGACGAACATTCAAGATTCAAAGACAAAGAAACTTACTTTTGAAGATTACCGATGAGGAAGATTAATGCAAGTTGATGTTCGTCGTTCAAGATAAAACTCAAAGTTGGATTTAGAGCAAAATTACAGAAAGATGGAGGGAAGAGTAAAAGTAAATAAACTTTGATAGATTTTGAAGTTTAAATACACATAACGAACGTGGGTTTTTGACACAGAATGGCCTTATTACTAGGCCTTTGTCAATCAAACAAAATCAAACAAAAACTGGGCCTGAAATCTTATTATAAACGACGAAAATAATAGAAGTAAAAAAGAAAAAATTTAAAAGCTAAACAGAAAAATAGTAACGAACATTAAATGGTGTTGTTTACAGATAAAACTTAATTGTAGTATACATATTGGAATTTGATGATTTGATCAGATTGCTTATCGGAGTAAAAACTATTTTAATAAACAAATCAAAATTTACAAAATAATTAACTAAGTTAAACCCATGTTTGTGTATTTGTCTAATTTAACCATTCAGTCTCATACTATAAAGTAGTGTTTTGATACAAGTAAGCAGTCTCATATTTAGGCATAAAGCACCCCTAATTAGCGTACATTCGACAAGAAACTGTAGGTACTCAAGGTATTTGTGAAGCATTTTAAGTTACAAGTGGTATGGAATGATTACCAACCTAGACAAGAGCATCATATGAAACTAGCGAAGGGATAGCTCGTACTAAATTTTAAAACATTTTTAGAACAACATTGGTTTAATTGTGCAAGTCTATGACTGAACTTCTATGAAGTTTTTACAAGATATGTGAATTTTGCAACTTTCTATGAAACCCTATAGCAAGCTTTCTACCAACCGATCCCAAACCAATAATGGCCTTAGCTGGCTAGGTGAACGAGGGCACCCCTAGGGTATACTGACTCAAGTTTCAAAGACCGCTTATATGAATTCAAATACTTATTAACACACCAATAAAATTAAAAATTCAATAAAAGCGTTTCTCATCTTTAAGCGTATCATACGACTCGTAACATGAATTTAATCTCAACCTTTATTGTAGCAAACAATATCGAGTCTTTTAACGGTCAGCTTCTTAAAGGCTCTAAGACGTACAAACCACACTACTGAATTTAGCAAAGAGACGAAGTGCCACAAGACACTGGAATTTAAACTTGGTAAATATCTTGAGATTATTAATTCGTTATAAACGTTAAAATTTTGTAAACCCGATTTCAGACTTATAGTCATAAGAAACCGTTTTCTTCATTTCAAATCTTTTGTCTCATTCCCCCTTTTTTTAATAATACAAAAAAAAATAAACTATCCTAAAAAAACGTTTGTCGGTTATTCTAAGTTTCGCATCCCTATACTCTGGACTAGAGACTGAAAACGAGATTTATCGAACGCCTTTGTAAAAGGATCAGCTAAGTAATTCTCAAAAGACACGGGGACGATTTCTATTAGTTTTTTTCAGCATAGTCTCGGATAAACTGATGCTTAAAGTCTATGTGTCGGGTTTTACTGTGTTTTACCGGATTTTTAATTACGGACACTGCGGCCTCATTATCTATATTAATAGGAGTAAAGGTAAGAGATGGACCGTAATTCAGCAATTGTTGTTGAATCCATAAAACCTGTGACACACAGCTTCCCGCAACGATGTATTCAACTTCACATGACGACACAGATCGGTATTCTGCTTCTTTCATTGCCAAGACACGAGCCTTCCACCCAGAAATTGACAATCGCTAGAGGTTGATTTTCGATTGATGTTGCAACCTCCCAAATCCGAGTCTGTGTAAGCTTCTAAGTAGAGGCCGCTTCCTTTTGGATACCATAGACCTAGCCGCGGTCCCCCCCCCCCCCCCCCCCCCCCCTCAAGTAACGGCATTTACTCTGCACCGCCGAATTGTGAGACAATTTTGGGCATGCTTGAAATCTGGTACACAAGCATACAACAAACATGATGTCAGGTCGAGATGCGTTCAGATACATCAGAGAGCCTATCATTCCTCGATATAATGTCCGATCGACATTGGGGTCATTTTGTGAATTCGACTCTAAGTTGTGATGTTGTTGAACTGGAGTTGCAATTGACTTGGAATCAGTCATTTTATATTTTTCCAACATTTCAATGATGTAATTTGATTGATGAATGAACATCACGTCAGTTAATTGCTCAACTTGTAGTCCCAAGAACAACTTTAGTTCACCTATTGCGCTCATCTCGAACCTTTCCTTGCACATAGTTATATCTGTCGAACCGAAGATAATGTCATCCACATAAAATTGAACAAGTATTTTAGTCGTGGGTGATTCTTTGATGAATAAATTGTTTTCGATACGTCCTCTCTTGAAACCGACATCTAGTAGAAAATTTGATAGCGTTCCGTACCACAAGCTTGAAGCTTGATGAAGTCCATACAAAGCTTTGTTGAGCTTGTAGACTCTATCTGGATGTTGAGAATCCTCAACCCAGGCGGTGGTTGGACGTAAACCTTATCATCAAGTTTGTCGTAGAGAAACGCATTTTTCACATCGAGTTGATAAACAATGAAACCCATGTGAGATGCATATGCCAAGAATAGACGAACTGCCTCAAGATGTGCAACAGGCGCAAAGACGTGTTGAAAATACAATCCTTCTTCCTGATAGAATCCTTGCAAAACGAGTCTTGCTTTATTTATGGTAATGATACGTCGATCATCCCTCTTTCACCTAAAGACCCATTTTGTGCCAATGACATATTCTCCATTTGGTAATTCCATAATTGACCAGACGCAAAGTTTTTCAAATTTCGCGAGTTCTTCTTGCATACCGTCCACCCAGTTGGCATCTTTGAGTGCCATGTGAATGTTAGCAGGAACTTATTGAGAAACAAAACACAAATACCGACATTTGGTATAATCCTCTGACAGTATTGATGCAGCGTACATTCCTTTTAGTTGAGTTCTTGTTTGTACACTTGCATTTAGATCTCGAATTATGTTTTCAAGGGGATAAATCTTGTTTATCCTTGACTCTTGGAGTTCAAGTATTAATTTTCGTCATGGTCAGATTGATCGTTAACTGCTTGTTCTTCTTCTTCGTCAGGTTGTGTATCTTCTTCATCATCTTGTTCATCAACTTTGTCATCCATGTTGATTGGTTTATCCTCTTCAAGTGCTTCTTCAACAACCTCATGGATCATAGGCATTTTTGGAAAAAATGAGTTTTCATCATCCAAAGACGAATAATGTTCGTCGGTTGATCATGTATTTGTCACACTAGTAGAAGAAAGATTAAAAGAATCAAATAGTGAATTATAATCGAAGAAAACTCCTAGACCGTTTTAGTTTTTCAAAAGTGTAACTTGTAATTTCCAAATTAAAAACAATTTCCACTTTTCATTCAAGTTTTAGATAAACTCGTTTATTTGCACACCCTTCAACGTATCCAAAAAAATATCCTTGAACGGCTTTGGGTTCAAATTTTGTGGTGTGATTTGTTTTCAAAACGGTGCATGGAGCCCCGAAAGGTTCCAAACCAACAAGATTCGATTTTCGACTATTTAGCAACTCATAACTAGTTTTATTGAAATGTTTAACCGTTAACACTCGATTTAAGACATAGCATGCTTTATTGACACCTTCTCCCCATAAAATGACTGGTAAGTGCGAGTCAGCCAACATTGTTCTTGCGGCCTCGATTAGTGTTCTATTTTTTCTTTCTGCAACTCCATTTTGTTAAGGTTCATAAGCTGCACTGTATTGTTGGATGATTCCATTTTTCAGAAAGTAGAAACTCATAGTTGAGTTCTTGAATTCGGTCCCATTATCACTTCTTAGGCGTTTGACTTTAGTTTTGTAGACGTTTTTGATCATCTCAAAGAAGTTGATCAATTTACCGGCTGTTTCACTCTTTGTAGTCCAAAAGAAGACCCATGAGTAGTGAGAGAAGTCATCGGTGAGTACTAGACAATAGTATTTCCCTCCAAAACTCTTTTGCTTGATTGGACCGAACAAATCCGTGTGCATGATTTCAAATGGTGTCTCAATTGAGTTGAGTGCTTTAGACTTATGAGGCTTCTTGTGTTTCTTTCCAAGCTTGCATGGTACACACTTATCCTCATATGTGAACCTTTTCAAAGGTACTCTAGTTACTAACCCATTCTTCGCTATCTCATTCATCTTGCGAAAGTGTAGATGTGCCATTTTCCTATGCCAAATCATTGCTTCTTCACTCGTTGATTTAGACAATAAACATGTGGACTCTAAGTTACAATATGTGTTGTTCATATCCAGAATATAAGTATTCTTTTGTCGTGGTACCCTCATCAGTATGATGTCCTCAGAAATTTCAAGACCTGGTTTCAGAATTAAAACCTCTTTCCTTGTGACGTGAACATGATTATCATTGTAGCAAATTTGAGACGCACTTAACAGATTGTGCTCCAATTGTTCAACGAAAAATACATCCTTCAGTGTCACTTTTCCATTTGTCATGTTTCCATTTGTCATGTTTCCAATACAAGTTATTTCTCTGCTTTTATCTCCAGCAAAACTAACTCGTCCTTTCTTTCCTAACTGAAAATTAGTTAACAAACCCCTTTCCCATGTCATGCGCCTAGAACAACCACTGTCAATAAACAACGTGTTGATTAAACCGTGACTCGGTTCCTGCACAAAAAATAAAATTTATCAGTTTTTACGGGGAACCCAGGCCATTACGGGCCGAGATTATCCTTTCTCGTCCACATATGTGAACTCTTTACAGAAACCGTTGTTGCTAGTTAAAGTACAGAAACCGTTGTTGCTAGTTAAAGTATTTTTAGCTTTAGGAGACACTTGACGATTAAAGTTTGTAAATTGATGAATATTAGAGTTAGTCACAACTCGATGACTCATCCTATTTTGCGTGACATTTCGATTTGGGGGACTAAATTGACGTTGGACGAAGTTGTTGTTAAGTTTTCGTGGTGGACATCGAAATCTTTGTTGAAAGTGATTATGTCTTAAGTTTGGAACAAACCTTTGTTGTGGACGTTGATAGTTACTTTGACTGCCCATACCCGGTCTGTTATACCCACTAGATCTTTCTTTTGACTCAACCTAGTTGTTATTTGGGTTTCTTAAAATTTGTATGGGTTTTTACGGGAAAGTTTGAACCTTTTTAGGTGATTCTGTCTTAGCTGGTTGTTTACCTTTAGGCCGTTTCCTTTTATTGGAACAGACACAAGCTACATGTCCACGTTCACGACATTTGAAACAATTTAAAGTTTCCATTTTGTTTATTGTTTCATTTTCATTTTCAACTTCTTGAGACTTGACTTTATCGGATTCAACACTTTTACTTAAACAAATGTTTTATTTAAAGGTTTTTGTGTTGATTCTTGAAAGTTTTCCGATTTGGTTTTCTCAGTGTTTGAAGATTCACACTCTTCTTCTTTTAAAGGGAATTCCGATTTAAAGAAAATAAAGTGGCTGTTAAACGGTGGTGGAGTTTCTTTATATCCCAACCCTGCTACATTACCACTAGTTCTTTGACGACCCAGAATAGAGGTTAGAGTATTTGAAGAGTTTCAAAAAATTTCAATTTTTCTACTTTGTTCTAGCATTTTGACCTCACATTTATTTAACTCATCAACGATTTAACATAAAGTTTCTTTTGTTTTTCTAGACTCTCAAATAGCATGTCAATTTTCATTGTTTGACCATAATTGTAGTTAGAAATTCATTTCTATCCTTTTCATTTTGATGAAGTTTATTTGCAAAATCATTATTCAAATTTACTTGATTTGCTAATTCGAATTTTAGGTCTTTATGTTGAGTTTCTAAAGATTCTAGAGCCTTAGTCAAGTTTTCGTTTTAAACATTTAGTATGGTAAAGGACTTGCACAATTCTTTTATAGACTTGAGATCAAGAAGTACCTTATTTTTCTCTGTCTTTAGGTTTGCCATGTTTTCAACGAAGTTTTCTTCTGGTATGTCGAACATACATGCGCAAGTCTGAGCTTCTTCACATTCCTTACTCTCTATCTTCTTAGAATCACTGGTTTCGCCATCACTGGAGCTCATTTCACTAGCAGTGGAGCTGGCTTCACTATCAGTAAGAATTGATTCAACATAAGCCATTAAAGCTTGATTTGCACTGACTTCATCATCAGAAGAAGCTTTTCAGTCATATGTACGATCTCCATGTTGAACAATCATTGCCTGAGAGTTTAGGATTATTTGTTGTGGAGGTGTGGATCTTGATAGTTCTTCATTTGGATTGTATTCAACTTTTTGTTGTTGACAATCTCTAGCAAAATGTACTTAATCTTGACAACTGAAGCAACATACCTTTTATTTGTCAAATCCAGCTTTACCTGTTCGAGGACTTCGTCATGTTCTAGCCGTAAATATCTTTATTCTATTGGTAAGCATAGCTTTTTGCCATTGTAAGAACATTTCCTCCAATTCATCCTGATCCACTTGGGAAAAATCCTCATCCCACAATCCAGGGTCAGTGATCTTTCCTTGAACATGGTTTCCATATGCAGGTAGAAAACATGATAAGATCTCCAAGGATTCTTCAGCTGATTTCACAGTCATAAATATGTTTTCATGAGTGTGAGTAGACTTTGACACCTTAGATATTTTCCCAATTGAAGGAAAAGATGTGCTTCCTGTAGAAGGTATTTATTTGTCGGACAGGAAAGTCGTGACATCATTTTTTGATGTGCTTGTTTCTAGAATTTTCCCATAGTAAAGTGTTGGATTTTTGGCGTATTTCGGTGCTACATCAACATTTCAGTTGGACAAATCATAACCTTGCAGTTTTTCGATTATCTTCTCCAGTGTGTCAACTAGCCTTCAGTCTCTTCTTCTTCTTCCTCAGTCTCATATTTCATTAGATTGACATAAACCTCCCATCTCTTTGGCAAAGATTCAAGGAATCTTTCCCTTTTCTCATCTTCTATGTCTATAGCATGGTTTTCCAGTTCAGCAAGAAGATGATAGAATCTATTGATTGTGTCCTCTAGAGTCTCTATAGTCGTAGCTTTGAAAATAGCAAACTGTCGTTTCAACATATTTCCTTTATTTTTTTTTGTTTTGCAGTACCAACATACTTCTTCTCTATTTCCTTCCATAGTGCATAGGTAGACTTATAAGTGTTGGTGAGATGTAATATCTCAGTCGGAAGGGACATTGATATCGCTCATTTATACGAGTATTTCATAGCGATATTTGTTATGTTTAGAGTCCAAAACGTAATGGATAGGCCCCGTATTACTTATATTTTGTGTAAAGTTTGTTTTATAGGTTTCTAGTTATGTTTGGAGTTAAAGGAGGCAATTTGGGACCAAAAGAGGCTAAGAAAAACAAGTCGGGAAGCAAAACGTCGATTTGCCTTGGTTATTTTCACTAGTTGCCCCGCAAGTGGAGTGACAAGAAATTTATGGTGGCTCCTGAACATGACTTGCGGCGCAACATCTATCGTTTGCGGCGCAAGACAACAACACATTGGCTCGAGGATTTAAATGCCTTGCGGCGCAAGAGAAGGCCTTGCGGCGCAAAAGGGGCAATTGGCAGTTATATTTCTGTTTCTTTAATGCTAATTATGTGGGAACCCAAGAGTTAGTGGGAGCTATTACAAAAACACGATTTTGGGGACAGAAATATCATCATTATCATCACATTCTCAGTTTATTATCATCAATTAGCAAGGAGGATCAAGACCATTTTTCATAATCGTTATTTCAAGTGTGTTGAACAATCGTTAATTTCAATTTCTACTTTGTTATTTTGGAGATACTTGGAACCTATTTTCCATATATTGGTATTGAACTTTTATCTATTTCATATTTGCAATTGAATTATGTCTTTATTCTATTTGATTAGTTTCGTTACCATTATGAGTAGCTAATTCCTTTAAACGTTTGCTTGGATTTTGTGATCGTTTTTGTGTTAGATTTTGGGTGTGAAAGTCGATTGATGTGTAGAGGTTAATTGGGGATCCGTTTGGGTTGTTATTTTGATTATATTGTTAAAATTGTTTATACTTTTATTTGGTAAACTAAAAACGGGTATTCGAGAGGAATCCGTAATTTTTACTAAAATAAGAACGAATTAATCGGCCGGTCTTTAGTTGATTAAGAGTTAGCGGTATTCGAGAGGAATCGTTAACAACAATCTAAACAAGTAAGTAATAACACAAACGCTAATTAATAAATTAAGAGAGATCGGTTTATTAGTTAGTAAGCTATTCGAGAGGAAGCTTATAGGTTAATTCTCACACATCAGCTTGGAACTTTATGCACAATTACTTGAGGTGTTAACTATATTCGAGAGGAATAGTTTCATGGTTAGGTAATTGGAGAAATCCGGTATTCGAGAGGAACTTAGGATTTTATATTAAAAGTTTATAGACATTTTCACACTTAAGAGATAACATATATTCGTAAACGGTCCAAGCAAGCGTCTTTTTATCCATATTTGAATTCAAGAATATTTTCATTGTTAGTATAATCAAGTCTTTTTAAGACTAAAACTCAATTGTTACTTGTTATGTGTTATTATAAAACTAAAACTTTCAATTATAAATAGTCCCTGTGTTCGAACCCGATATTTGCCAATACTATTTTACAACTGACAAGGGTACACTGCCCGTGTAGTAATCTAGTACAGGTTTATTTTCGGATAACTAGATTTTTCGGATCAGACATCTTCAAACTTGTCGATTCTGTATTCTCATAATCAAACACCTTCCTATGTTCTGCGGACAAGGTGTTGATTGGACTTTTCCTAACTTCTCCTTCTATTGTTACCGTAGGATGTATGTACTCATATTGAATACATAACCACCTTTAAACATCATTTTATCTACAGAAGGATTATAACTTATCAATCTAGTCATAATAAGTTTTAGCATTTAGTAACTTAGGAGAGCTGTTTAGTGATTTTGAGTCCATCGCGAACTAGGTAAAATTGATGATTCACGAACTAGGTCACGAACTTGAGTCAACGAACTATTGAAACCAACAAGTCTGGGAATGAATATTTTAATCCACAAACTTGAATAATTTAATCCACAAACGAACTTGAATATAATCCACGAACGAACTTGAATATGGATATCCATGAACTAGAATAATTTAATCCTCTAACGAACTTGAAAGCAAACGAACTTAAAAGCTCTACGAACACCACAATGTTCGCCGAACTTGGAGATTTAATAGTCCACGAATTTGAAGTCACGAACCTTAAAATCCACGAATAATACTAAAACCTAATCTGTTCATGAGCTAGGAAGATTCACGAACTAGGCCGCCAAATAATAGATAAACCCTAATCTTTACAAGTTATAACGCATATATTTAAAAACTAATTAAAGAACAACTGTCATACAATATATGCATCAACAAACGCATCATTTTCTCTCAATCGATTTGGTTCAAGGCTAAATCAACACAATCGAATATTGTGAATTCTGGGAATTAACTACGGCAAATCAAGAAGAATTCGTTATTAGGGTTTTTCTCAAATTAGTGTTAATTCACTGTTTGGCGGCCTAGTTCGTGAACATATTAAGGTAAACCAAGTCGAAGAAGGAGGTAGTAGTAGTAGCAACAAAGAAGTGGTGAACGAAATTAAGTCTTTGGGTGATGAGATGAAAAATAGAATGAGTCGTTTGGAGAAGGACGTTCACTTGGTGAAAAATGGGTGAGGGAAGTGTGAAGGACCTCATTACACGGATGATTGTGAGCCGAAAACCGAAAGAGCAAATTATGCCAACTACGGGTATCAAAACCGAGGAAATAGTGGGTATGGAAATCAGAATCAGGGCAATAGAAATGAGGCACGTTTTCAATCCAACCAATCGAAACCAAAGGAGGAGAATGAGGAACCAAACTTCAAGGAAATGATGAAAGAGTTCGTTTACTCCCAAAAGGCAACAAACGATTTGCTAGCAAGTTCAATGAAGGGATTTACCGCGAAATGGGAGCAAAATCAGAGAAACACTCAGGCCAATATGCAAGACTTAGAACGGAAATTTGAAAGGCTAAGTGAGAAATTTTCAAACCGACCAACGGGTCAAATGCCAAGTTCAACCCAACCAAACCCGAGGCAAAACCAAAACAATAATGGCGGATCATCAAGTCAAGGGTCAAATATGTGCACCCTAACAATCGGGATGAACATGTTAATGTTGTTGAGACTAGGTCAGGACCTAAGTATGGGGGGAATCGAGAAACCGTGATGAACAAGAGAAAAACGGAAGGAACAGCTGAAACTGGTGACTTGCGGCGCAACACAGATGACTTGCGCCGCAACTCAACTTCAGAAGTTGAACCAATTGTTGACGAACCTTCACTTGTGCCGCAAGGTACTCCACTTGCGCCGCAACCTTACCAGATACAGAACCGGGAACCCGTTGACAGTGATTCTGACGAAGAAGAGGAGACTGAAATGGAAACGCGGCCTGGAAAAGAACCAATGGATCAAAACAAAGAACAAGAGCCGAAAATGGAAACAAAGGGGGCATACAAGCCGAGGATCCCATATCCTCAAAGGCTTAGAAAGGAGAAGAAAAGGGAACAATACGGGAAATTCATTGAACTTATGAAAACTGTTAAAATTAGCGTCCCTTTAGTTGATCTCATTGCAGGTATGCCCAATTATGCTAAGTTCATGAAGGAGTTGGCAAGCGGAAAAGGAGAACTTATGGAGAAGATAACGGCATTTCTTAATGCCGAATGCTCGGCTATTGTGAAGAAGTCAATTCCACCCAAGCTTGAGGACCCAAGAAGTTTCTTACTTACATGTACATTTAATAATGATTATACTTGTAGTGCATTAGCGGATCTTGGGGCAAGCATTAATTTAATGCCCAATTCTGTTTATACTAAACTTTCCTCGAGTGCTTTAACACCAACCCGCATGAGCATAAGATTGGCCGATCGATCTTATCAATACCCATTGGGTGTTGCGGAAAATATGCTCATACGGGTTGGAGATTTTGTATACCCGGTGGACTTTGTTATTCTTGAGATGGAAGAGGATGAAAAAGTTCCTCTCATCTTAGGAAGACCATTTTTGAACACCGCGGATGCCATAATCCGTGTGAGGGACACGAAAATTTCATTGGGTTTGGGTAATGAACGGGCTATATTTTCTTTGAATCAAGCTATGAAACATTCTTACTCTACTGATGAATCTTGTTTTAGAATTGATGTCATAGACGATGCAGATTATGATCTTGATTGGGAAGGAATCTTAGAGGACGAGGAGGAGATGGAAATGATGAATGCGATTGAGAAGAATGATGAAGAGGAAGAAGCAAGTGAAGCGAATGAATTGGTAGTGGAAAATGACATGAGGATTAAAACATCATTAGAAGATCCTCCCAAGGATTTGGAGCTTAAACAACTACCACATCACCTTGAATACGCGTTTCTAGAGGGTAATTCTAGTCTCCCTGTTATTATCTCGTCTTCACTTTTGGAAGACGAGAAAGTTAAATTACTAACAATCCTTAAAAGCCATAAAAAAGCTTTTGCTTGGCGCATTTCGGATATTCGGGGAATAAGTTCAGATTTTTGTAAACATAAAACAACTTTTTGGATAATGTAAAACCCGTTGTCCAACGACAACGGAGACTTAACCCGAATATGCAAGAAGTGGTCAAGAAGGAAATTGTTAAGCTCTTGGATGCAGGTATTATCTACCCGATAGCGGATAGCCCTTGGGTTAGTCCGGTCCATTGTGTGCCCAAGAAAGGGGGGATGACCGTTGTGCTAAATGAGAAAAATGAATTGGTTCCAACTAGAACAGTGACAGGTTGGAGAGTATGCATCGATTATAGGAAGTTAAATGAGGCGACACGAAAGGATCATTTTCCATTGCCATTTATGGACCAAATGATAGAGAGGTTGGCGGAAAATGGGTTTTACTGTTTTCTGGACGGTTTTTCGGGTTATTTCCAAATCCCAATAGACCCCGAGGACCAAGAAAAGACGACCTTCACTTGTCCATTTGGGACTTTTGCATATAGGAGGATGCCATTCGGACTTTGTAATGCACCAGGTACATTTCAGAGGTGCATGATGGCGATATTTCAGGATATGGTCGAGAATTCCATGGAGGTTTTTATGGACGATTTCTCGGTTTATGGGAGTTCGTTTGATGGGTGTTTAGAGAATTTGGATCGTATGCTTTCACGGTGTGAAGAAACTAATTTGGTACTAAATTGGGAAAAGTGCCATTTCATGGTAAAGGAAGGGATTGTGTTGGGGCACAAGATGTCACACCCCGCTATAGCGGAAACACGGAATGTGAGAGCTGGAATATCATTACACGGTCATAAGCAAATATAAACGATTCAAGTCATTCTGATTAAAAAGAAATTTGTTCAAGTTTCGACATTGAAAATAAAACAACCACGTAGTTCGCGATTTAACTTTGTTAGGATTAAATTGTTGAGTTACTACTGCTCAGTTACTACGGCTTAGTTACTACTGCAAGTTACTACTCCTGCAAATTTGTTATGGAAGACTTGATTTTCAAGATAAAGATCTAAAAGAATTAGTCTCCTAATATAACTAGGTTTCCTTATGTAACTAGTTTCCTTATGTAAGTCATATGAGACTCTATATATACAGAGATCTCTAGACATTGTAAAGGTGTGGTTTTTCATCATGTTTATTCTTTAGGAAAACACCAAACGATCTCACCACTTGAGATCGTTTCCCCTTTGTTCAGCCTCAAGGTCAAATTGATCCTTGTAAAGAGAAGAAACACGTCTATTCTGATCAAATAGATTGAGGCTGTGTTAGATGTTTCCTAGAAAAGCTAGGTTTAGCCTCAAGGTCTTTTATAGATCCTTGTATGTAAAGAAACACGTCTGTTAATTTATTAATAGATTGAGGCTTGATGGTAATCATTATTGTTTGTTCTTATTGTTCTTTTATATACAATATTCGATTATCATAAACTTGTGAATATCAAAGTGTTCATCTCCGCTGCTGAACTTCTTTGATAAATCTTGATCTAAGTAATCATATCGATCCTACAAGTGGTATCAGAGCACAGGAGGTGCTCTAGATCAAAGATCCACAAGTTTACAAGAAGAAGAAAGAAAATCTACAAATTTGCAAATTAGGGTTTATGTTCGTCATAATCTGGGCATCCGTAGTAAAAAGGGCATAATTCGTTCGTTAGCCATCGGATTTGAACGAAATTTGGACTGTAGATTCTTCAGATATAAAAGCACAATCTGACCGAAGCGATTTTCGATCGGACCTTTTATCAGTGAGATATTAATTTTCGAAATCAGCTGCTGAAAGGTTAGATTTATTGTGTTTATCTATACTGAAACGATCGTTGTTTGTCCGTTACACACTGGATCTTCGTGATTTTTGAATATGTGATTCAAGGAATATGGATCTATGTTGTGTTAAAATTTTATCGTTATCAGAGGTATGCTCAAGGAGATGTAAAATTTCAAAGTTGGAAGTTGAATGTTTATTGTTTACAGAGCGCAACTGTGGTAAAAAGGTTATTGTGTATTCGTTAACCGTTGAATTGTCTTGAGTTTTGGATATGTGGTTCGAGAGACACAGACCTACTATGTGTAAAAATTTGAGCATGATCGGATTTGTCAAGGGGAACTTATTTAATTTTTAATCTGCTGCAAATATTTACCTAATGTTGCTCTTATATTGTTAATGCTACTGCTACGTTGTTAGTATTACAATTCACATTTTTCTATACGATGATGAAGTTAGTACTACTCCTATGTTGGTGAACCAGCCGAGAATATTGGTTTAAGGGGAAGAATATGTTCTAAAAGTGGATATGAAATTGGAACAGTTGGATGTGATCTTATACATGCACCACTTGAGGGAGAAGTTTTCGCTTGTGCATAGTGATTTAATCTCTTATAAGAAGAACAACTCCTGATTCAAAGAAGAAGTTCGTAAAGAGATGTTCCCCTAATGGATGATAACAAAAAGGGGAAGATATAAAGTGTGGTGGCATGGAACAAGATTTGAAGGCTTCAAAGTATCGAAAGTCTACTTAAGAAAAACAAAGTGGCGTGTTTTGATAGATATATCAACGGTAGAAGAAGTATCAATTTGTTCACAAGAGATCTCAGTTGAAGGGGAAGTTTTTAAAGTTCTCAGTTTAGTGTTTGTTTTGTCATCATCAAATAGGGGAAGATTGTTGGGATAATTTATTATCCATATTATTGATTTTGATTTGATGAGACAAAATATAAACTGAACATATACATCAAGGAAACATGGAGAAGACAAAGTTGAAATAGTAGTTGTGATAGCATTCTCATCAACAATTTACATTGAAGAAACTTATTGCTTTGCATGTAGAAAGCATATGTTTAGGGGAAGATTGTTAGGATTAAATTGTTGAGTTACTACTGCTCAGTTACTACGGCTTAGTTACTACTGCAAGTTACTACTCCTGCAAGTTACTACTCCTGCAAATTTGTTATGGAAGACTTGATTTTCAAGATAAAGATCTAAAAGAATTAGTCTCCTAATATAACTAGGTTTCCTTATGTAACTAGTTTCCTTATGTAAGTCATATGAGACTCTATATATAAAGAGATCTCTAGACATTGTAAAGGTGTGGTTTTTCATCATGTTTATTCTTTAGGAAAACACCAAACGATCTCACCACTTGAGATCGTTTCCCCTTTGTTCAGCCTCAAGGTCAAATTGATCCTTGTAAAGAGAAGAAACACGTCTATTCTGATCAAATAGATTGAGGCTGTGTTAGATGTTTCCTAGAAAAGCTAGGTTTAGCCTCAAGGTCTTTTATAGATCCTTGTATGTAAAGAAACACGTCTGTTAATTTATTAATAGATTGAGGCTTGATGGTAATCATTATTGTTTGTTCTTATTGTTCTTTTATATACAATATTCGATTATCATAAACTTGTGAATATCAAAGTGTTCATCTCCGCTGCTGAACTTCTTTGATAAATCTTGATCTAAGTAATCATATCGATCCTACAAGTGGTATCAGAGCAGTGTTGGGTTATAACTTAGTAATATAGTTTAACCATAAACAATGAACCTTAACAAAAGAATAAAAGTAACTTAATCAAACAATTTGAAGATTAAGAAGTTACTACGGACAAACATGAAGACAAAGTTGATGCGGCTGTTCAACAAAGTTACTACGGTAGATGGAATTACTACGGTTACTACGGACAAGGTCAAGATCAAGATAAGGAAGTCAAACCAAGATACGCGGAAGACAAAGACTTATCTTAGAAGAATCAAATCTAATTAGATAGAGTTATAATTAGATTAGATTTCCTTTTGTTAAATAAGTAAAGTTTCCTTATTCATTGTTTAGATAAGGATAGACGTAGAATTCTAGTTGATCTAGAACGAGCCTCAAGGTCTATAAATAGATAGATCCTTGAAGAATAGAAAACACGTTGTATTGATATTATTATGATTAATACGATTGAGGCTTAGAATTCGACAATACTATTGTTATTTCTTATTCATTCTTTATTGTTCGATAAGCTCGTAATATTGAAGTGTTCATCCGCTGCTGAACTTCTTCAATAGATCTTGATCTAACGAAGGCTAACTTATTAGTTTACATAGACTAATACGATCCTGACAAGTGGTATCAGAGCACAGGAGGTGCTTTAGATCCATAGATCAACGAGTTACAAATCCTCACAAGCAAGAATCATTACAACCACGATGACAGAAACTGCTCTAGGAAAAGTCCCAATCTTAAAGAGCAACGAATTCGACTTATGGAAGTTACGAATCAAGCAACACATCCTACTGGCCGATTACACAGTATGGGATGTGATCATCAATGGTAACAAACATCCTGCTGCCCAAGGAGCTGATGGAGAACCAGGAGTGAATGCTCGTGCACTGGTAAGCGATCTTGAAAGAAGGGAGAAACAAACTGAGATCAAGGCTCTCAGTATTCTTATGATTGCAATCCCCAACGAATATCAATCACAATTCGAAGAATATGAAGATGCCAAATCACTATGGGAAGCTCTGGAAAAGAGATTCAGCGGAACCAAGAATACCAAAAAGAACAAGAAGGCTCTTCTCAAACAAGAGTATGAAAACTTTAATGGCTTACCTGGTGAACGAATGACTCAGACGTTTGACCGATACAAGAAACTCACTGGAGAGATGCTAAGTGCAGGAATCAAATATGAGAAGGATGATATAAACAGAAAGTTTATCCGCGCTCTAGGGAAGGAATGGATTGTATACACTGTGATCTACAGACAAGGAGACGCCCTAGAAGCACTAGAGTTGGATGATCTATACAACGACTTAAGAGTCTTTGAATCTGAAGTCGAAGCAGAAAAGGTTTCCAGTAACAATCCTAGTATTACCAATATTAATACTGCCCTTGCTACAACATCTGGAGGATCCAAACATGAAATCAGCAAAGAGATTTCATTCGAATCCTTCCTATGTAAGTGTGCTAATCTCACAGTCGACGAGGTCCAGCAGATGCATCAAGATGATTCTGATGAAATCGATCTCAAGTGGCAATCAGCTATGTTGGCTCTACGCGCAAAAAGATTCTTGAATAGAACTGGAAGGAGATTCAATCCACGAAACAACGAACGAATCACCTTTGACAAAAGCAAAGTAAAGTGCTATGACTGTGGTGAATTAGGACACTTCGCTAGAGATTGTCCTAACAAGTCCAACACCAACAATCCACGAACTACTCAAGAGACAAATCAAAGTGCACTCATGTCTCAGGACATCTTTGGATTTGATTGGAGCGACTTGGCTGAAGAAACAAGTCAGAATAGAGCACTAATCTCTGAGGAACAATATCACGAAGAAAATACTGCGGCTACTGTTCACCATGCATGCATAGCCGTAGTAACAGATGATGCGGCCATCTTTGGAGAATTGGTTGCTACGGATGATGTACTTTCTACTGAGCTGGAGTATGTTGACGTTGATATATCTACACTCAACAACAACATATTGGGATACGACTGGACAGACGATGATCAAGGAGCAAACCACGAAGATGCTCTCATGGCCATTAACTCACCAACTCCAGACACAACATCGCTCATGGCTGAGGTAATTACAAAACTTTGTACTCCTGAATGTAAAAGTATAATCACTAAGTACAAAGACCATAATCAATTAATGAGTGACTCCATTAAAGACTTAGAAGAACAAAGAAGGTCAGCACTTAGATTAATTGATAATTTAGAAAAACAGATTAAGTCCCACAAAGTAAATGAACAAAGCTATCAGGAGAAGATCAATCTACTTGAATGGCAACAAGAGGACTTACTTCTTAAACTCAAGGCAGCTAGGGATAAGGTCAAACTTTTAGAACAAGAACACACTAAAATTGAGCTAGATGTAGGGAAGTTAGAATTTGCTTCTAAATCTGTTAACGATCTTTGTCAAAAACAAATTCATAGTAAGGTTAAAGCGGGCCTAGGATACAAAGAAGTTGCCCCTCCATTTAACCAAAACTACATCCCACCATCCTTAGACGAGCCTAGAATCCCCATATCTCAGACACCTCCAAAAGAATCATTCAATGTTGATCCAATCAACTATGATGAAGTTCTAATAGAGGACTTAGTGGAAGAAAGTAAAGTTCATGTTATAAAGAACAAGGATATTCCATTGGAAAATCATCTACTCACAATAGAGGGAATAACTTTACCTTCTACACAAAGTTTAGTGTCTCTGCCCTCCACTAACCCCATTAAGACGGCAAAAACACCTTCAGAAAGCAAAAATAAGCAAACACCTTAGGAAAACAACAAGACTTGGAAACACATAGGCAAACGAGGAAATCAAAGAAACATGAACCAGGTCAAAGCCCAAAAGGGTCAGGTTGTACAACAAACTAGGAAGGGATGCTTTATTTGTGGTAAACTAAATCATTATGCAAAGATATGCTATCACAATCCACAAAATCAAGTGCAAGTGATTCAAAAACCACAATATGGGGTAGGGTACAAGGGAAGGGTTGTCCATAAAACCAACTTTGTTAAACAAATAATGTCAGAAAAGCAAAGTGGTAAAAATAGGAACAAAACTTTCAACAATAGAGTTGGTACTGCTAGACAAACCATAGTTTCTACGGATAAGGCTAATACGGCCAAAGGTAAAAGTGTTAATACTGC
>CAJVGC010000001.1:53526180-53554835 GCA_910822075.1 Senecio squalidus | reverse complement strand
TGTTCATTCACTGTTTGGCGGCCTAGTTCGTGAAGACTTCCTAGTTTGTGAACATATTAAGTTTAGTATTATTCGTGGATTTTAAGGTTCGTGGTTTTATTTTGTGGACTGTTAAACTCAAAGTTCGGCGAACATTGTGGTGTTCGTTGACCTTATAACTTCGTTTACCTTCAAGATCGTTTGATGATTAAATTATTCAAGTTCCTGGATTAAAATATTCAAGATCTTTCGTGGATTAAAATATTCAAGTTCGTTTGTGGATTAAATTATTCAAGTTCGTGGATTAAAGTACTCATTCCTTGACTTGTTGGTTTTAATAGTTCGTTAATACAAGTTCGTTACCTAGTTCGTGAATTAAGAATTTTTCCAAGTTCGCGATGGAATCAAAATCACAAAACAGTCCTCCCAAGCTTCTAAAGGCCGCAACTTATTATGACTTGATTGATAAGTTTGAATCCTTCTGTAGATACAACGATGTTCAAATGTGGTGATGTATTCGATCTGAGTACGTACATCCAACCGTAACAATAGAAGGAGAAGTTCGGAAAAGTCCAATCAACACTTTGTCGGCTGACCATAGGAAGGTGTTTGATTCTGAGAATAGAGCATGGGCAAGTTTGAAGATGTACCTCCCACTGAGATGTTACATCTCACCAGGACTTATTAATCTCCTTATGCACTACCGAAAGGTACAGAGAAAAAGTATGTTGGTACTGCGAAACAAAAGAAAATTAAAGGAAATATGCTGAAACGAAAATTTGCTATTTTTAAAGCTAGAACTACATAGACTCTAGTGGACACAATCAATAGATTCTATCATCTTCTTGTTGAATTGGAAAACCATTCTATAGACACAGAATACGAGAAAAGGGAAAGATTTCTTGAATCTTTGCCAAAAAGATGGGAGGTTTATGTCAATCTAATGAAAGATGAGATTTGTGACAACCACAAATTTTGAGATACTAATTCCGAGTTTAACCTTCTTTATTCTTCGTTATTTCATTTCGACCCATTTTACTATTTCGATATTTCGATTTATTACACTTACGTTTGTGTCGGATTACGTATATTACATGTTTTTTATGTCCTTTGTGACTAAAAACGTATAGTTAACTAAGTGCCTGTCTAGGGGTGTTAATCGGGTTAACCCGACCCTAATAAGGGTATTTCGGGTCGGGTTAATTCGGGTTTTCATCCTAAAAATATGACCCTAACCCGACCCTAATAAGGGTTCGGGTTTTCTGGTTCGGGTCCTGCTGGGTCGGGTCTAATTCGGATCGGGTTTATTAGGGTCCGGGTCTTGAGTATATAAAATGAATACAAAATTATATTTACTACCAGTGAGGTGGACTAGATGGCTTTAGGGCCAAAATGCTTTTAGCGTTTCTATCAATAAACCAAAACAAAAGAAAAAGGAACGGGCAGCCAAAATAAAAGACACTAACCTAAAACAAAATTCATTCCTTCAAAATAATCAAATTCAATTCCAAGTCTTCAACAAGAATGGCAGTAGTAAATGTCGATTTCTTTTTGTAGTTTTCCAACCTCTTCAGGTGTGAATTCAGATGGATCTGGAGACGACGATGCTGTATTAATTTTATCATTGTCGATTTCTTCTTCATTTTCAGTTGGTGACAAATCATTGTTTCCAAACGTTCCTATTGTATTTTTCGCACAAGTATGTATTTTTTGGATTTTTTTTGTTTTATTTATATCGAGGTGGAGTTATATAAGCCTTTACAATAGAGAAAAAAGAAAGAATACGGGTATGTTGGGTCTAACCCGAACCCGAAAAACCAATATCAAATGAACCCTAACCCGACCCTAGTATCAATTTCGGGTGAAACGGGTTGACCCGGTAGACCCGTTTTGCATGAAACACCCGAAAAAACCCGACCCTAACTACTAACTTCGGGTTCGGGTCGGTTCGGGTCCGGGTCGAACGGGTTTTTTTAACACCCCTATGCCTTTTAATTATAAGTATTCTCGTAGGTTAATATTGGTATTTTAAAGCCTTCCTCTTTTTGAGAAAAATTAACGTTAAAAATATTAAAAATTTAATCCTCTAACTAAAAATGTATTACAAGGTTAGTCCTTTAACGGGAGCTAACGAAATCTGTTACAAATTCAGTCATTTTAACGGACAAACTAACGGCGCAGAAACTAGCCAGAGGGCGACGGTCTGGTCTGTTGTTCAAAAAATTCCAAAAACGTCTTGCTTTCCTAGAGATCCCAACTCACATGCTACCATGTGATTTTTGCCCCAATTCTTTCCCCAATTAGTGTGGGGTGGGTAAATTGTGTATCCTTGACCATTTCTAACCATCTCTCATACCATTTTTCACCCTTAAACCATTTTCACCTCATTTGACCAAAATTTGTATCTCTCTCTAACTCAAACTCTCTCTAGCTTCCTTTCATTTCCAGGAGCTTTTAGAAAGATAAACCACATTCAAGAGTGGTATTTGGGTTGAGAAAGAGCATTGGAAGTTATCTTGAGGATCATACAACTTTCGGTAAGCATTTTCCTTCGAAAATCCATCTTTTCTTGCACTAACTTTCTTCCTTTGAGACTAAGAGTATACTAACCATATTCTTGTGTTTTTGCAAGCAGTTCACTCATCAAGGTTTCTATTTCCGACTTATTCTTGAGTTGGAAGACTTTCAAGCCTTGGAAATTCGGTAAGTAAAATCCTTTGTAAATACTTTTCCTTCAATCTTCTTTCTTCTTGAAATCCATTTCTTCTTAAGGAAGGTTTGCGTAGTAGTCCATGGTCAAGAAATTGTAATCACCAATTCGCGACTGTGCACAATCTTTAAACTTGGCACAATGACTCAAGAACGGTCTGGTTCACATCTCGGTCCAGAATTTCCAGGATGCACCCTATCTCGAATGGGTGATGTTGGACTGGCACCTACCCTCCAGTACGCAAAGGGAAAATTCTATGGTCAATGGCGGTACTTATTCCCTGTTATCGTCTTGGTGTTTAAGACTACAAAAACCGGGCACGATTCAATGGATAGTGAACTCATGTCTATGCTGGTTTGTCTGATTCTCCACCGCCCGTATCCAGTTGGCATATACATATATGAGCAATTCCTTAACGAGTCGTTCCATCCTGAGCCTCTGCTGATGTACACGCGGTTTATTATGATTCTTATATCTCATTTTTTTCCTGAGCTTCCAACTAAAGGTCTTCGGGTTCGGGTAAGCGTGGTTGACCGTAAGATCTTCCACTCTTGCCTCAAGCACTATCCCCGTGTTCCAGGTGAGGCTCAACCGCAAGACACTCCTTCATTTGGGGCTCTTATTGATCCTGACTTTGTTGATCATGATTATGATGATGCGGCACCTACCCCTCCTGAGGAACCGCCAGTGACAGTGACTGGTCCTTCTACTTCAGTGCCTGCTCCACCTGTTTCTCACGGAGAGGCCTCTCGACCCAAGGTTAAAGCACCAACTACTGTTGATCTTGCTTCAACCTCCAGTGATGAGATATATGCCGAGATCGATAACTATCATGGTACTTCATCAAGAAGTCCACCTGTGGCGGATACTATTGAACAGCCTGCTGTTACTCCACCAGGGAGTCACTACATAGAGATCACGGATATTCTTGTTGTTTCCTTGACTTCTAACATCGTTGCTGATGCTGGTCATAGAGGAAATTCCCGCACAGACCGAGGAACTCGATTTAGACATGGAGGATCAGGATGTGGTCACTTCTTGTTTCCAACCTATTAATGCAGCAAAGCCCAGTGCCAGGAAACGCCCTTTCTCGGAGGAAGATGAATCTAAATCTTCCTCTACTGCTCTGAATCGGCGACCCCGAAAGCGCCAAGCGACAAAGCCTATTGTCACGGATCCCGTTGCTAATGATGCCGATGTCGCTACTCCCACTCCTAACCTTAATGACTTACATGTTCTTGTTTTGCATCTTTTATCTGTGGTCGCAGAATTAAAGAAATCTGATGCAGAGAAGACTCGGCGTATTTCCGACCTCGGAGCTAAGGTTCGGGAGCTTTCGAAGCGTCCAACTGCTCAGGGGGAGGAAACGTGCAGAGATAACACTCTGGGACTAAGGTGGAAAGATGATCAGGATGATCCCAGTGCCGAGCGATCAAGAGAGAAAGTTGGTACTAGTTCTCAATAAATGGTGAATTTCTAGGCATCGAAAAAGGGGGAGCAACAACAACAACAACAACAACAACAGAAACAAGAAGCGCTTGAAGATGATTTTGACGTGACCAATGATGAAGGTATATGAGAAGATGATGAGAGAGTTAGTGATGAACAAGTTGATGGTGATGAACATGTAGTTGAAGATGTTAGTGGCGATGGAAACAAAGCTGAAAGCAATATTAAACCAAGTCTCGAGGAGCGCAAGAGTTGGTTTCGCCAATTGAATACGAAGAATCAAGACAAAGTGGTTTATAAATTCATCACAAAGAGTTAAAATTGTGAGCCGCATCAAAGAATCATAAGTTGGTTGTTTGATTAGGTGCTAAACGTGTTCGTTATTAAGCGGTTTGACGGAGTTTAGTATGTGGGCAGAAAACGCGAAAACTTCAATTAATTTCCGAAGTCAAAGCTCATAGATTTATCAAGAATTCCGTTGATTAATCGAGGAAATGATGAGTGGGTGAAATGGTTAGAAGGCATTGTTAGAAAGGAAGGGAGTACATGTATATTCGAAGAGCTTCAGCCAGTTAAAGGAAAGTTCATGATTAACAAAAAGAAGATCAATCGAAGAACTGGCAAGCCTACAACAAGAATTGTCTATCCACCTATTTCATGTATGTCCAAGATCCCGCTGAAGAACTTTGGACGTGATATCTTGGCGGATTTTTACATGTAGGCAGTGGATACTAATACAGGTGAAGCGGTTATGTACAAGAAGGATGATGAAGTGGAAGATGGAATGAGTGAGATATTGCGAGTCATTGATGCGACTCAACTTGCGAATCTGACGTTGAATGATTTGCAGAATTTGAACAGGTACCCTATATATGAAATTGACGGTTGGGAGGACATGGGTAGAGATTATCAGCGTATCGTCACCGGTTGCATAAACTTAGGAGTGAATGCAGATAGCGATGTTTTGCACAGAGAATAGTGTGACAACCTTCACTCTCTCCATTCTTAGTTAGTCTAGTATGCCTGTAGATCATTGTCGTAAATTGCTGAAATTTTAAAATTTGCTTTATATTGTTGTTGTATGCTATGAGTTATGTTACGTGTATGATTCTGTGTTAAGCTTTAGGTGCACAAATAGATAGTCCCCGATAGATGAGCTAAACGGTTATCGATTTATCTTATATATTATATTTCATCTAGTGTCGTTACGTAAAATTTATATATAACCTTTCGAGAACTTCCGATTTTGTTATTAGAACGACTTTGTACTTATTCTAGTCTTGAATTACGGGTAACATTTGGCTTCCACATCCGAGAATCGTCGTCGTTTAATTACAACAAAAATCAAGTGTGTATCTGATGGAGGTGCGCCGCACCCCACACCTAGTGCGATGCACCGTGTGCCAAACAGATTTCAAAAATCGTTTTGTTGGTTGAGGTCGATCCTATGGGCTAAAATCTGGTTTGAGACTCATTCCTAGTCCCTTCTAGCCTAACCATCTTAACCAATTTAGCTAACATATTTAAACAAAACCTAAACAAAACCTAAACAAAACCTAAACAAAACCCTAATGTTATTTAACCTAAGCAACCACCGTTTCCATCCCTCCCCTACCTTGAATCGATCTATCCTCCATACCAGCCTCCCTTATTTTGTTTGAATCAAAGGAGAAAAGCTGTTGGTCGGCCATCATCACCATTGGCATTCTAGTTCGTTGTTAATTCGTCCTTAACCGTGTAAGTTGTACAATTCGTCCATTATCCTATTGTTTTCTTCCTATCGGTTTTAAATCATTATCATAATCTAATGGTATTAATTTCTGGGCTATTATCAGTTGTATAGGTGAATTTCTATCATCCTATTCATACTACAATCGAGCTTGAACTTTCGGATTTGCAAGAACGTCATATAACTGTAAGTGTATGTGTTTTATCTTTGACCGATTACCTTGAATCCTTCGTGAGATTTCTTATTCTAAATCTTTATTTTTGTTTGATATGTGAATTGGGGTGTTTCTTGGATCGATCTCAGCCTATTCATCTATCTATCGTAGTAGGGAAAGAACTTTTAATCACAATCTAAATCTTGAACTTCAAGGGTATTCATATACACCCTAATTTGAATTATCTTTTCAATACTTCGATTTGTATCTTTGTATCATATTTACATTTGAGTATGAATCTGAATATGATGTCCCTAATCTGTAATAATGTTATATCGGTCGTATCTACAAGTTTTGATTTAGAAACAACACAGAAAAACCCTAAGACTTATGTACTATACGTTCTAAACATGAATCGGTTTATGGACTATGTTGCTCGTTTAATAAAATGGCTTGATGAACCGTTCCGTTCGCCACGCACCGGCCCCATTCACTTGCTTATCGTAGAGGCTGTAAGTACACAGTAACCCACAATCCCCGATTCCATGCAAGTGCTATAATCCGATCTGACTCCTCACGCTGGCAAGGAAAGAAATGACATAAAGGGAGGTCCTAAATGAATGATTGAGGTTGAGTAAAATCCATTCGCTTGAGAACAAGTTCGCAATTGGAATTCTTTCTACTCTACTTTTGTAATAGAAAGTAGACTCAAGCCTCACCCCTTCATGTATGTTAATTTTCCGAATCTAGTTATATGGACTGAGTATAGAGATAGTAAAAAGGTATACGAGGAGGAAGAAGGCGATTGATGATTGACATTCGTAGACCCATACTCATCAGAGGAAAAATAGGTACAAGCATAAGAAGCGGTATATTCTGAGGTGTATGCGTTAAGCCAACTACGTGATGAGAATTGGGAAGCGGAATTGGCAGATTCCGCTGAAGCTACAAGGTTAGGGACAACATGTGTTAAGCCAATGCGTACGTGGTTTATTTAGGATATCCGTCCATGGAAGTTGTACTGGTGAACTGCAGAGAGTGAAGCTAAAACACATAAATCGAGGGCTATGCGGAGCCTCAGTCATATATGAAATGGAATAAAGATGGACCAAGCTACTTTTGGATGTAACCATAATTAACATCACTACGCTTTTTAAGGCTTCACTAGGAGCTTGGAACCAGGACCCCAGCAAATAACCAAATCGGTCGTGCTCCTCTTGGGAGAAGCACTCTCTGCTTGTTCACCGGTTCCACCGAATGCTCCTATCTGTCGGCAAAGATCGTGCGAGTGTGCAGTTATGCTTCGGATGCTTCGACATAGAATAGATCGACCCAATTCCCGTTCTTTTCCGGTGCACTCGCTTTATATCTCCGACACACAAGGAAGGACGCGATGGGAAGGAAGGACGCCAACCCGACATTTCTGAACGAAGGGAAGAAATGAGATAAGGGTTGTCTTTTTTGAAAAGGGAACCGATCTCAAAGCTTTTACAAAAGTGTCTACTCCCACTCTGAATTCCAACTCCCGCAGGAAAGACTCTTATTTAACATCCCGCAGGAAAGACTCTTATTTAACATCTCGCTCTGAATTCCAACATGTTGGATCAATCACGCGGTTCTGCAGCGTTCTCCAACTCGTTGTCCGCTCCCCTTCACTTTCTTTGCTGGACGGGAAGATGCGAATCGTGAAGGCCTTCCCACCACGCGAATTTCAAACCTCGCCGGAGAGGAATTAAAAATCGGAAAAAGCCCTTCGCAATCGAAGGTGAAAGCGGGAAAAAGACGATGAAAGCCTTTTTTCTTTCTTTTTTAGCCGACTTAAAGGTGCTCTCAGTGTACCACCATACGCACCCAGACATTAGACCAAACAGGAACCGGGGATCAAAGTTCCATTGATTCATCTATCTCAAATAGGGAAAAAACGGAATCAGGAAGGGGTCAGCTGAGCTCGAAAGGGGTAGCCGGTCGTCGGCTAGGAGCTCTGGCCGGCAACGAAACTAAAGCTTCACATTGGTCCACTCGTCCATCGGCTAAGTTCCAACTCTATGTTGATAAGAAAAAAGAAAATCCCCTAAGAAGAGGACTTTCAACTCCTCCCTGTCTCCATTCTGATTGATTCGCTTCTTCCTTCGCGCAAGCCTTTGGTTCGCCCCTTGTTGTGTTGCATTTTCTGCTCCTCCGCTTCAATCTGCCCTCTTCGGATAGTCGGGGTCCGACGTTGATTTCCGATTTCAATGTCAGCTCCAGGTTTTGGGCGGCCCATCTGGTTAGTTCAGCTATCACTGCTGGAAGCCCCTGCGGTTGTTCGGCTGCGTACTCCCCGTCCGCCTATCTCACACTCCCAAAGCATATTTTTATTTCATATTTCATTTTTCTTTGCCCGTCCATTCCTTTCAAGCGCCCTTAGACTCGTTACGTTGTTCGACTGAACTCGTTGGCTCCGCGCTCTACTCGGTCGGAACCCGGTTCGTCGAGAATTTCCCCTTTGCCAGGTTACGCGGCATGGATTCGCCGATTGACGAATCGGATCTTGGCTCGCTGTCCCACCGACGAACCAGTCTAGAAGTCGAAAGGGAAGGAAATAGAAAGGGGTCTCCCTCTCTTTGTCTTCTTCTCGCCTCTTTTCTCGTCCATCCTGCCCTGTGCCGCTTACAGATTCAGTTGCAGGTATCTAAGCGCTGCAGAACGCTTGAAGCTGGAATTTGAGCATTGAATTTGGAACACAGGCCAAACTACGCTACTAGGCTCCCTTCTTCGAGGTTGATTCCCCCAGATCAAATGACAAGGAGCCAAAAAAGTATGATTCCTCTATCTCTTGCTAGCTTCGATCGGACTCTGGCAGCTTAGTAGGGAAGAATGATGGCTTGCTAACAAGGCCCCTAAATGACCGCTCAGAAGGCCTACCTCTTTTTTTCGTTTTTTTTTCATTGTTCCCAGGTTTTTTTTGGGTAATCTGCTCCCATGCTGCAAACAGTCAAATCTGAACTTAACCTTGTCGCTCTTCTTTCTTTCCTCGCGAGCAGGAAGCACACCGGCAGCGTGCGTTGCGTGATTCTACTGTGTTTTTTTTTGCACTTGACTGGGTGGACAGTTGACCGGAAGAGAACTTAGATTCGCCCGACCAGCAGGCGGGCGGCGTGCTTATCTTGTGTGACAAAACTACAGAGCGAGTGGCTCTTCTGAGCGGTCATTTAGGGGCCTTGTTAGCGAGCCATCATTATTCCCAACTAAGCTGGCAGAGTCCAATCAAAGCGAGCAAGAGATAGAGGAATCATCGCTCATAGATGTGAATTGAGAAAGCAAGCCCTAATTATTTTTCATCTCCTCGGGCAAGACCAATTATAAGTCGACGTCTTAACCTGGCTTCCTAAGCTCAATTGATTGTTCAAGCAGTAGCTCTGGATCGAGAGCAGGATGCTTACCGTGGGTATTATGAAAAGGGGAAAGGCTTTTTTTTTATAGAGAGAGGTATAGGAGAATGGAAGACCAAAGAGACCCAACTCATATCGTACCAAGAACTTGCCATCCGTTTCGAAAACGTAGAATGTAAGAGAAATTCAAATGTTAGAATTCCACTACGTATGGAACCAAAAGAAAAAAAGACTACCCTCATGATTACCAAAGGTTATTTAATAGGTGAATGATAGTATGATAGATTGAACTGTGTACATCACGACGAATAAGATCTTCGAGCATATTATATATACTTATGAGATCGATAGGTTCCAAATTAGTCTGGCCTTAGCCATTGGCTATGCTGTCAAAAGCATTATTCTGATCGAAGCCAATATGATTGCGAGTCGGGCTTTTAGAGATGAGGCCTTTTGGCGAAGGCAAGTCAATTTCGGGCCACCAAACCCTGCAAATGATGAAAAGACCCTATGGTATGGAGTAAAGGGAAGCGTGTACGTTGTCACACTCCCTGCCTTCCAAAGGTGCCTAGTGGACGGGCCAGACGCAACAGAGCGACGACCCGAGAGAAAATTCCCCACCGGCGCGGGGGGGGGGGGGGGGGGGGGGGGTGGTGGGTGCTCGTTAGTAGAGATGATCTACTAATGGAGTCTTCTAAAACGTGCACATTAGTACTAATGGTGTCTTCATACTGTAGCGTGGCTACTACATTAGTATAACATATCTACTAATGAGCACGTTTTGAAGTAACCTATAATAGTAACTCGTAATGTTTTCAGAACATGCATAAGTTTGTAAACATCTCGTAAACTGTAAATGAAGTAAATTTCCATGTATAGTAGGTTTCCAAAATTAGAAGGTTTCTATAAATAGAAACATCTATTTATAGTAAGTTCCGAAAATAGTATCCGTTTACATTTTAGTAAGTATCGAAATAATCCGTTTTCTTAAAATAGTAATGTTGAGTTTTACTTTCCCCCGACTAGTTTAAAAACATATAAAGCAGTAGAAATAGGGGCAATGAACTCACCTGAAAAGCACATAAAAATGTCACTACTCGTGTAGTGCGAAAGTGTGTTTAAGGGTGGTAGGTCACAAGCTAGTCCCGACTAAGTGATGAGCTTCCTAGAATAGCAAGTAATTATACAAGATTACGATTTCAGTATCAAGAATTAATCCCGTATAAAGTTTGTTTAGGAGTGTTAAATTATCCGAAACATAGAACTCGAGAATAAGGAACCAAACGCTAGATTTAGAATAGAATGAATAAAACTCAGCAAGTACCCCTGTTACGAAAATTGTTGTATCTCGGGTTTGAAAAGGAATTGAACTGTGAATCTTATATATTCAGAAATAGACTTAAAGGGCTTCATCGAAAATCCGTAATTTCGTAAATTGATTAAGTTATGAGATAGATATGGCCGTTATAACACAAGTGAAAGAATTTGTCCGAATTAGTAGTATATATATAGTTTGAGTTTTTAGGAAGATGTTTAGTGTATCCAACGAACCATTTAATTGAGTGAAACCATTTTAACTAATAAGGGTGTGATAGTACGTTTTAATCTCGTTTTTAATTTTCTCTATGTTGTTACACCAAAACACGTTTTTAAACCTACAAGTTGTTATAAAAATTCAGCTGGACCAACATTTACTAAACTTCAGTTTCGAGGAGTTTGACGAAGAATTAAATGACATATCATACATATCCGAAAACTAGACTCAGAGGGCTACGTCACGGACTCTGGATTTGATAGATTTGAGTTAAGTATGAAAACGTTAAGGTCAAAACAAAACATGTCAACTAATCTGTCCAAAACCTCACTTTTATAGTTTAAGTTCATAATGAGTTTAAAAATACCGAATGAATACGCAAGTGATCTAGACCCTTATAGTGATACGTTATATCTGAATTAAACTCAACAAATTTTGATTAACAATAATATTTTAAATTTACTAAATCGTTACACATATTCAAGTGTTAACACCTAAATCAATTGTTACAAAATTCAGATTATACCTACGTCTACTAATTTACATTTTATGAGCGTTCTACAAATAATTAGACGACGAGAATTGTATTTCTGAAAACTAGACTCCGAGACCTACAACTTTGGTTTAGATTATATATTCAAATTCCAATTTATACGAAAGCTATTAAACGAGCAACACATTCAGGTTTAGAACGTATAGTACATAATCCTTTGGGTTTTTCCGTGTTGTTTTTGAAGTCAAAACTTGTAGATATGACCGATATAACGTTATTACAGATTAGAGGCATCAAATTCAGATTAATACTCAAATATAAACATGGTACAAATATTACAATCAAAGTATTGAAAAGATAAATCAAATTAGGGTTTATATGAATACCCTTGAAGTTCAAGATTTAGATTGTGATTCAATGTTCTTACTCGACTAAAACAACAAGGTGAATACGCTGAGATCGATCCAAGACACACCCCAAAACACATATCAAACAAAAAACACATATTTAGTGTAAGAAATCTCACGAAAAATACAAGGAATCAGCCAAGAAATAAACATCACACACTTACCGTTATATGATATTCTTGCAAATCCGAAAGTTCGAGATCGATTGTAGTATGAATAAGATGATAGGAATTCACCAACAAAGCTGAAAATAATCTATAAATTAACACCATAAGATTATGATGATGATTTAAAACTGAAAAGAAAGAAACAAAGAGGGATGAACAACGGATTGTTGGTGATGATAGCGACCATCAGGTTCTTTCTTCTTTGTTCCAAACGAAATAGAGGATGCTGGTATGGAGTATAGATCGATTCAAGGTAAGGGAGAGATGGAAACGGTGGCTTCTAGGATGGTGGCTGCAAATTAGGGTTAGGGTTTGATTAGGGTTTAGTTTAGAAAACGATCCTTAAAAAATTCAGTCTAGAAACCAATTAAGGTTCGTTTGTTTCATTGGCTGGTCAAGCCCACATGGGCAAGGCCTTGAGTCCGACCCCTCAACCCAAAAGAACACACCCACACTCAATTTACTTATGCCCAAACGTGAAGTGGAATAGATTATTATTACAACGTATATAAAGATAGATTAAGCAACTTCTGAAACGAAAGGTAGAATAGATTAATCAAGCTATAAAGTCTTTGTGGATACATTGAAGACGGTTTTAGGATTATTTAAAACTCCAAATCTCACATATTTAACCATAGTAAATCAACATGGGTTCCTTTCTAAAATCAAATTGTAAACCTTGGGATTTATCATTCTATAACATGTAGTATATGTTATACTCGAATATTTGTCACCTATTTTTTATAAATATATAATAATGCAAAACCCGAAGAACGCACAAGTATAATACTAGTGTTGTATGGTTGAAAAGTGGAGAATTAAAATTACTATCCTATATTAAATTTGGATGGATGCTTATGGAAGTGTGCATGTAATCAATTTTTAATGTTTTGGGTTGTTTTTAGTTTGGACTGGGCTTTGTTAAAATTAAATATTGAAGCCGTCTTTCAAAAGCTAGGTAAAAAGATATCATATTGATTATAATTAAACATTTAAAACTACTAATATGATTTGAAAAAGAAAAATAATACTCTCTGTCCTATAAAGATGTTTGAAAATAAAAAACATTTAAAATAACATATATGTAGTTAATGAAATATTTTTTTATTAGATTACCTAAGATGTTCATACATTAAAAACGTCGGTTATTTTTAGAGTTTTCAAAATTAAAAATTGTTTTTGATAAAATAAAAAGTTAATATATTTTAATCATTTATAATTAAAAATATAACTAATAAAACAATAGTTTTAAAACAAAAATAAATAAAAATTGAGAGTTTTTTTTTTTTTTACGGAAGGAGTACATAATTGAACATATCAAATACGACCAACCCAACCACCAAAAACATGATATTGGTGCTTGAAGTTAATTTGTTGATGCCCGTTTCAATGCATCGTTAGCTAGATCATCGGATCCTCTTTGATTCTTTTTGACTCATTAAGATTTGTTTTTTATTATATTTGTTCCAATGTCAAATATAAATGGGAGAATTTTAATACTTTTGTATTTTTATTTTTACTTTTTTAGAACGAAAATTTTAGTGATTCGTAGCCACAGTAACATAATGGTGCTACCAACATTAAAACGTTAGAAATAAAAATTTATGATTATCATCATCATTAAAGGGAATTCAGTATTATTTAATAAATAAAAAACCATATTTTTTTGGAAACGGCAAATATATTAACAACCAAACCCGCCTAGCAGCAAGCTAGAAAAACGGGGAAACAAACACCCAAAATGATTACAAACAAGAGACAGGGTCCGACAACCAAAGGGACCACACGATATTAACAGCACCAGTTCTATACTTAAACCAACTAAAAACTATAGATACAATATTGTGATACACCTTAACTGGGGATAACATAATCCCATTGAAAATTCTGTCGTTCCTCGCCTTCCAAATGCACCAAAAAACTCCGTAGCAAATCGCCGTCAAGAGCATCGATTTCTTTTTAGACCTTCTTCCCCAAATAGCTAACCAATTTACGACATCACTTATCTTATTAAAAGTGATGATCTCCATATTCAACCATTTAAAAATCTTACCCCAAATCAATTTAGCAAACGGACATGTAATAAGCAAGTGATCACCTGTTTCGTCGACATTGATACATGAGCTACATATTGTCGAATCTATGTTAACACCTCTGATTTGTAAGGCAGTAGTCGTGGGAATTCTGTTAAGCTTAGCTCTCCACACAAAACATGAGACTTTAATCGGAACAGCTTTTGACCAAATAAATCTACCGTCACAAATCCAATGGTTGGAACGGTCCACTCTTTTTCTGAGGGCACTTGTACAGAAGGTACCGTTGGCAGCAAAGCTCGAATTCCATCCATTGAGGTCCCTGTTTTGACTAATGATGTCCTCGCTGGGAATACCAAGTTTGTTGAGCATATTGCCAACACGACAAATCGACCTCCAAACCCCTATTCTGTTGCCAGCGCACATACCACCACTTCTGACCCGCGCAGAATCATGGAGACCTTTAATAACCGAAACCCAGAAAGCAGTAGCTTCAGTCCTAAAACGATACCACCATTTTGCCATCAGGGCAAGATTAAGCGCCCTAATGGACCCGAGGCCTAGACCACCCACCTCTTTTGGGCTTAAAATCCGCTCCCAGGAGACCCAACTGATGTGATTCTTGTTATTCGTTCCTCCCCACAGAAATTTACGCCTAATACTTTCCAGATTATCCACAACACTAACGGGGGCATTAAAGATAGACAAAAAATAAGTAGGAAGACTACCGAGCACTGATTTAGCCAAAGTGAGACGTCCTCCAAAACTCAGATTGGTAGCTTTCCACGAAGAGAGTTTGGAATTAAATTTATCTAATATCGGCTTCCAAGAAACAATACGATTCATATTAGCTCCAACCGGGATTCCAAGGTAAGTAAATGGGAGCACCGCAGGTTCACATCCAAGAGGGTGTGCCCAATTTTTCACCTCCAAATAAAAAACCATATATCACACGAAATTATAATTTTCATATTCAAAGATAATAAATGCAAGGTTTACTTTCTATAGGGTCGGAAGTGATTGACAACTTCAATAAAAACAAACGGTGACAATGTGACGAGGTTTGACAATATAATAATAAATGTCGATAAGAAAACACTAACATAAAAATTATTGGAAAATAGGAAGTTTATTTATTTTTATATATTTTTTAAACTGGTATATTAAAAAGGACAAAATGTCTATAAGAGAAATACATCATTGATTTCCGAATGAGTAATACGGAGTAGATTTATATATGTGTTTTAGTAACATATATTAACAAAAGCAATTAGTCGATATTATGTATCTTGAATACTTTAGATGTTTAGAAATTAGAATCATTATCCAGTGGAAATTTTGTTTATTATAAATAAATTTCGACAACTTAATCATGCTAACCCATGTTGCTTGTCCTTGGACAAAAAGTGGACACCGTATCCATGCTAATTGACCATTTAACAACCATATTAAATTAGTACTGAATTTCTAAATTGAATTATTCAAAAACTAGTAATATTTATTGGTAGTTTTTTTTCATAAGATTATGATACTGATTCTGATATTGACCATCTCAAAAGTTTTTTTTGTTTTTTAATTTATTAAACGTTTTAATATTTTTGTAATTATCAAAACAGCCCTTATTCATTTTTAGAATAATTTCTCTATTCATAATAATACAATTAAATTATATACGAATTTAATTTTTAAAGACATAAAATCCTTTTTCCATATTACATAAATCAAAAGATAAATAATATCATATAAGATAAATTAAGTTCTTAAAATTTGACAACTTATAAGAAAGCCATTTTTTATTAGATGCTAGATACTCCATCATTTCTTATATAGTTCAAACCTGAAACACTACCTTAGATAATTAAAATTCATATCAACTAGTTGTGATAAGTCGTCATATATTTGGCACAATAATACTATTTTCTGTTTGAAAATTGGTACTTTTGGTATAAAAAGATAAATAATATTTTTGGTATCAAAAAGATAGAAAACAATAAAAAAAATAATCACCAAAATAATCATCCAATACTCATATTTTTCAGAAATAATCACTTGATCCGCGACCGATTTTTCGGGACATTTTATCGTCGGAGAAGTATCTAAAACATAATCAGACCAATAAAAATAGACACGTCGTCGGATGTGAATAGTGTCGAGAGAAATGAATATTGTCGCGGGACTCGCGATAATGTTTCTAGTTTTTATTGGTCATAGTATGTTTTATATCTTTATTGTCACAGTGTCACGAGAAATCTTTCTCGAATCACATTTTTATTTTTGAAAGTAAAAATATAAGTTTGGTTGATCGTTTTGATATACATTTATTATTTAATATAGACTTACCTCTTAAATTTTATGGTTTTAGTTTGATTATCTATACTATAACAAAACAATTTTTTTTCTTATTGGTATAATAACAATAATAAATTAATAATGTGAAGGCATCAGCAACGTGGTAAGTCGTGTATATGTAGAAATAAATATTTAAAATTAAAAAATTGATGTGAATTCGAAAAGTGTTTAATTTGCTCTCACGTCACTCTCAGCCTGTAAGAGATGGGGTATATGTGTTTTTTCAGCGGAAGCATTTTCAAATGTCTCTCTTTCATTTATGTAAACAGTTTTATAATTTTATTCACTCTTATGTATTATGTATTTTGATTTAATTCATAATAAGTTATTAAATCATGTATTATATAGTTATTAGTCTTAATAATCATATGATGTGGTAAACTAAAATTCAGTATTCTTTTTATATAAATAACTATTCTATAACATTGTTTCAAATTTTGTTAATGCTAAGTAGATGTGTTACTTTTTCTTTACGGTTGTTTATATTTACTATTGTTAATACCCTACAATAGTTATATATGAATGTGGTTTAAAACTACAATAGTAATATATGAATGTGTTAAAAACAATATGTATTATAAATACGTATAGTCCTTGTGCATCCCCAACCCCACCAAACACACAGATTTTTGAGACTTTTTTTTTTAATTAAATAAAAATTTAAAATGAACTATCTTTTTCATTTATTAATAACTTTATTTTTTTTAAATTACTCCAACTAAATAATACAAGACAAATAATTAACAATAACAATTAATTTTATATTATCTATAATAAAAAACATTAGCAAACGAAAATATATAACTGGGATGCCTAAGGTGAAGGTACAAATCTTGTTGATTCTTATATGGTCGTTCCCATTCGGCATCATATTTATATGTATTCCATTGCGGATGCGTCGGAGGTACCAGATAATATCCTTGCAAATCCACTTTTATAAAGTGATTTCCATTTACTCAAGCAATTACACATATATAATGTTCTTGTGACTCGAGCGGACTGGACCAGAGCGGTAAACACGTCGTATCTCCCATATTGCTCAAAAACAGCAAAACCACGTTGTACCTTGAAGCAATTAGCAAACCCATTATCGGCAAAATCATCCAATACTTTCGAATTGCAGTAGTTACTGGTGAAATATCTATTGATTGATAAATTTGTAGCAGTTCAACTTCTCCAAACATAGTAGCGTATGTTGCTTGGTGCATTCTTATCTCTTCTAGCAACTCCCTTCTAATTTGCGGCCAACAATTTTCATTAAGACCGAGACATGAAGCTACTGATCTAAATCCTCAATTCCCATCAGCGAGTACATTATGTATGTTCGTTACGTACGGTCGAAACCAAACTGGAATTTGATCCATTAATGTCTGGCAGGTTCTTGGTTCAAGTCCGGTGTATTGAAACCATCGCGACTTGATATGTTAGAATAACTACGCCTGGGAGGATCTTGAGGCGGCGTGTGAAACTGTTTCACCTTTTGTTTTTGTACCTTCACACTTTGACGTCCACGAGTATTATTGTGAACAGCGGGTTTTTGAATCTGAGATATCATGTCCAAGTCAGGGTCACAATCATAATTTCCATCTTGTATCGGTATACATTATGAAAAATGAAGTATCTTCCATAAAACGTCAATAGACTCTAGTGGAATATACAGACCTAGGGGTGTAACCGAGTCAAGCCGAGCTCAAGCTTGACAAGGCTTGAATTTGGCTTGAAAGAAAAATAATAAGCTTGAGCTTGGCTTGATAGTTTGTCAAGCTTTAATCATCTAGGCTTGAGCTTGACTTGAGTGGATTCAATCAAAGCTTGAGATTGGCTTGAAAGCTTGAATGTATACAAAATCATTGTATGTAATAGCCAAACGTCCAAACTTATCAATAAACATATGTATAAAGTAAAACAAATAAAAATTATAACTGAACACCATTAATAAAACGAACAATAACATTCTCGTACCAAAGTTCAATATTAGAAACAAACACAAGCTAAAGTACTAATTAACGTTCAAACGTACAAAACAATAACTTTCCGCCTAACTTACAATTTTTCTAAAAAAGGTAAAAAGATAAGATGTGAACAATGATCGGAGAAGAGACTGAAGGCCTAATGAATTGGAAAGTGAAAAAAACTATGAAGAACTACAGAATATCAATCGTTAGGTAAAACTTAAAACTTCTTCTAGAATACTTAATCACATATTTTCGAATTGAGTCCTTATAAATTAACCCCTAATTATTTATAAGAATTTGTTATGAAGACATATATACATTAAAGCTTGAAAAAGCTTGATAAGAACTCGAGTCAAGCTATATAAAGCTTGAGCTTGGCTTGTTAAGGGTTTCGAGCTTATTTTTTGGCTTGAGTTTGGGCTTGAGCTTGATAAAAGCTTGACTCAATCGAGTCAAGCTCGAGTTCGAGCTCAAATTATTTGATAAAAGCTTGATTTGATTACACCCCTAAACAGACCCGCCTTTAAATAACTTGCAAGTTCGTGCGCACATGGTAACCCATCCCCAAAATAGTTGGAAACTTGGATGGTCATATTTTGCCCATCTGAAAATTATGCTTCGCTCTAAGCTTTCTTTGATTATATTAACTATATAAATAGCTCGAGAATACTACCTTTTCTAGATTGAAAAAATCAAATAGTACCAAGCCACGAATCCCAAAAGATGTTTGTATACTAGTTTCAGTTAACATTAATAATTACTTACCTATTCATTAATTAAACCTCATTTACATGTTTAACAACATTGTTTTGTCAACCTCGACAAACATAGATAGAGGGGAGTTAACCTAATATAATGGCAACTAATAAAATCCTAGAACAAGTATAATTACTACAAACATCAAACTATAATATCATAAATAGAAGAAGGATAGAAGTTACCAGATAGATATAATTAACATAAAGACAACGTTTGAACAGGACCCGATTACAACTCGGTGAACCTTCCATCGTTGCTACCTTCAATGCTAAAGACCTCCATTCCTCCATCGTGTGATATTACTTCTTAAACATACTTGTAGAGAAAGAGAGAAAGAGTTATATCCCTCTAGTATTTCTATGAATCTACTAGAAACTACAAAAAAACTAAACTAACTAAGAAAATTACATGAAGAAAGAAATGTGTATTGTATGTGTTGAGAGGTGTAGGTGTGTCTTGAAATGGAGAAATGAGGGAGGGGTGGCCGGCTAGCCTACCTGTCGGTGCCACCCCTCGCTGGTGACTCCATCTGCGACGGTTGTGGTGGTAGTTAATGATCCGATTGTTGATGTTGCGCGTTTGGCGCCTTTCTCCCACGTTTCAGGTTTCGATGTAGTTCTGGGTTTCACGAAATTAGTTTTCAGACATTTCTTGCTTCTTCGGGCATTTTCAGTACGCGGCTCGGTTAATTTCTATTTTCCTCATGTCTCGAGACTTTAAGTTAATGAGCTTCGCACCATGCAGGTTTTCTCTGTTTCTTTAAAATGAATAACCTGGAGCATGATACATGTTTTTTCAAGTCCTTCGGGGTGAGCTCGAGTCTTCGAGTTTGCTTCCAGAACTGCGGACACAATCTTTGTGTTTTATTCCCGTTTCCGTTCGTATTCTACTGTTTTTTCCTTCTTTTCTGTTTCTTTTACATAATCACCACATCATTTACCTGTTTGGAAAATTATTCATAAAATATGCTTTTTTGGAATAAAATATTATGTTTTGTTATCAAAAATTGATAAAAATAAAGATACCGTGTCTACAAAATATTTATTTTTTACAAGATTTCAGACCCACGTCACATCGTTTTAGGGCAATTGATCATATTTAATACTATTTAATATATGTCTTTTTTAACAAGGGATGTAGATATTGTATTATATTAACCCAATTAAACACGATAAGGATGCTCTAAGTCGACATGCATTTTGCTTAGTTTTTCGCCATAATTGCTCGTTTTTGGCTTCTTCTTATTATTTTTTTTGCATGTGTTTAACCTTTTTTTCTCATTTTCAAGCGTGAAATTCTAAAATAACAATAAACAATAGGAATAGATGTCCAATTTAGATGTTGTTATGCTACGAATGTAAGATGAAAGATGCACTTAATATATGTCATTTTGTTACATATCAATCCCTACCTGGTAGATTAGTTGTTTTATAGCTCCGAAACGCCCGCGAGAAACTCTATTATTGGATCTTCGTTTTTTACAAGGATATATCAAGTATAGTTTGGGTATGCCTAAAATCCAAATGGGAAAACCCTTCCGCTCACAAGTCCCATGACTAGGAGACCTCAAAAGCTAGCACACTCCCCCCTCTAATGCATCATTTCAACATCTAGGGTATAGGTATACAAGTAGAGTCATATTGTCAAACAATACATGACAGCGAAAATTAGGATCACATAGTAAATAATAAATCGGATAAAAAATTACCTTTAATTAGAAGCAAACAAAGGTCGTAGATCTAAGTGTAAGATCTAATCTACGGTTACGTACGCGACACATTCTTTTAGCGACAGACTACTATGCTAGTACACGTTTAATTGCCTTTTACAACAATTTTCTAGCAACAACTCTTTATTACAAAAACCAAAATAAAAAACAAAACCCTTTAATTAAAAACAATAAACCGATCGGCAAAAAGAAAAGGTTTCTTTTTAGTCGATGTTTTGTATTTTTTTTTTGTAGTAATTAGGGTTTAGGGTTTATCTTCTATTTATAGGTTTTCAAATCTAAGAGTTTGAGTTATATTACAATAACGAAACCTCCTTATTTACATAATAAACCCTCCATTTAATAAATATTACACTTAACCCATTAAGTAATATTTACTAAAATACATTAAACTAATAGTCGTGTCTAAATGTCGATGTGTGCGCTCCCGTAGTCTCACACATTTACGGACACACATTTGTTAAAACTATTCAAATACCAACAGCTCCCACTTTTGAATAATTTTCAAACAAACGTGATAACATTGATTAATGTCTAGCAACATATCAATGCTCCCATAAATATACGAGTAAGTTTCTCCAAAACTCACTTGTGAGCCTAAATTCGGTTCATATCCTTTTGTTACAGATACTTAGTTAAAATATTTTGATGGATCAAAATCATTCCATTTTAACTACTGTTTCTCATTTCGCGAATCACTTAAGATTACCTAATACAGTCGAGACAGTTCTGGACTTATTTGGGTCTGGCCAGACAAACATCTTAAGTATTCATGAGTGGCCCAGTTAGTATCTAGCTTCAGTTTCACTGAAGGAACAAATCCTATATTGACTACAATTGATAGTCATCGTATTTCACAACATTACCAAAAATAGCCTTTATAACACCCTTATTCAGGAGTGCGTTTGACTAGAATCAAATAATGCACTACGTACATGATTCCCAACTTGTATCTCAAGTCAAAGGACATTAAACCTTATGAATTATACTTAATGACAAGGATCCATAAGTACTAATTCATATGGGATAATCCAGTGTTCATATCCATGTACACCATCCGGGTTAGTGAGCCAAGCTGACTACTCAGATATTGTCTTAATTCAATTATGCTCCCACATAATCAAACGACAACGGATATTTAGAAAAATATTTAAATATAAATATAAATCAAGGATTAAAACATGCAAAATTGGACAACAATTAAATAGAATTAAAATCACATATCCTCAATATTATTTAATCATAATAAAATTGTTTATACATCCATATATCCAAATACTTAATAAATTCACAAATTACATGGAACAACTAGACAAAGGAAGTCCTATGTCCTCAGCCAAGTGAGTTTGTTTCGTATTTGCCAAAACTGTTAAGTCTCACTAAGATCTCAAACAATGGCAAATCAATCACAAATAAGTATTTAGATGTTAATTATTATTTATCGATTTATTACTCAGTTTCAGTAATTATTATAATTCCGCTATAATAATTACTGAAACTGAGTAATAAATCGATAAATAATAATTAACATCTAAATACTTATTTGTGATTGATTTGCCATTGTTTGAGATCTTAGTGAGACTTAACAGTTTTGGCAAATACGAAACAAACTCACTTGGCTGAGGACATAGGACTTCCTTTGTCTAGTTGTTCCATGTAATTTGTGAATTTATTAGTATTTGGATATATGGATGTATAAACAATTTTATTATGATTAAATAATATTGAGGATATGTGATTTTAATTCTATTTAATTGTTGTCCAATTTTGCATGTTTTAATCCTTGATTTATATTTATATTTAAATATTTTTCTAAATATCCGTTGTCGTTTGATTATGTGGGAGCATAATTGAATTAAGACATATCTGAGTAGTCAGCTTGGCTCACTAACCCGGATGGTGTACATGATATGACCCATATGAATTAGTACTTATGGATCCTTGCATTAAGTATAATTCATAAGGTTTAATGTCCTTTGACTTGAGATACAAGTTGGGAATCATGTACGTAGTGCATTATTTGATTCTAGTCAAACGCACTCCTGAATAAGGGTGTTATAAAGGGCTAGTTTTGGTAATGTTGTTGAAATACGATGACTATCAATTGTAGTCAATAGAGGATTTGTTCCTTCAGTGAAACTGAAGCTAGATACTAACTGGGCCACTCATGAATACTTAAGATGTTTGTCTGGCCAGACCCAAATAGTCCAGAACTGTCTCGACTGGATTAGGTAATCTTAAGTGATTCGCGAAATGAGAAACAGTAGTTAAAATGGAATGATTTGATCCATCAAAATATTTAACTAAGTATCTGTAACAAAAGGATATGAACCGAATTTAGGCTCACAAGTGAGTTTTGGAGAAACTTACTCGTATATTTATGGGAGCATTGATATGTTGCTAGACATTATCAATTGAAAATTATTCAAAAGTGGAGCTGTTGGTATTTGAATAGTTTTAACAAATGTGTGTCCGTAAATGGGTGAGACTACGGGAGCGCACACATCGACATTTAGACACGACTATTAGTTTAATGTATTTTAGTAATATTACTTAAGGGTTAAGTGTAATATTATTAAATGGAGGGTTATTATGAATAAGGAGGTTTCGTTATTGTAATATAACTCAAACTCTTAGATTTGAAAACCTATAAATAGAAGATCAACCCTAAACCCTAATTACTACAAAAAAAAATACAAACATCGACTAAAAGAAACCTTTCGTTTTGGCCGATCGGTTTATTGTTTTTAATTAAAGGGTTTTGTTTTTATTTGGTTTTGTAATAAAGAGTTGTTGCTAAAAATTGTTGTAAAAGGCAATTAAACGTGTACTAGCATAGTAGTCTGGTCGCTAAAAGAATGTGCGCGTACGTAACCGTAGATTAGATCTTACACTTGATCTACGACCTTTGTTTCTAATTAAAGTAATTTTTATCCGATTTATTATTTACTATGTGATCCTAATTTTCGCTGTCATGTATTGTTTGACAATATGACTCTACTTGTATACCTATACCCTAGATGTTGAAATGATGCATTAGAGGGGGAGTGTGCTAGCTTTGAGGTCTCCTAGTCATGGGACTTGTGAGCGGAAGGGTTTTCCCATTTGGATTTTAGGCAATACCCAAACTATACTTGATATATCCTTGTAAAAACGAAGAGTCCAATAATAGAGTTTCTCGCGGGCGTTTCGGAGCTATAAAACAACTAATCTACCAGGTAGGGATTGATATGTAACAAAATGACATATATTAAGTGCATCTTCATCTTACATTCGTAGCATAACAACATCTAAATTGGACATCTATTCCTATTGTTTATTGTTATTTAGAATTTCACGCTTGAAAATGAGAAAAAAAGGTTAAACACATGCAAAAAAAATAATAAGAAGAAGCCAAAAACGAGCAATTATGGCACCTAAGCAAAATGCATGTCGACTTAGAGCATCCTATCGTGTTTAATTGGGTTAATATAATACAATATCTACATCCCTTGTTAAAAAAGACATATATTAAATAGTATTAAATAGATCAATTGCCCTAAAACGATGGACGTGGGGTCTGAAATCTTGTAAAAAATAAATATTTTGTAGACACGGTATCTTTATTTTATCAATTTTGATAACAAACATAATATTTTATTCCAAAAAAGCTATTTTATGAATAATTTTCCAAACAGGTAAATGATGTGGTGATTATGTAAAAGAAACAGAAAAGAAGGAAAAACAGTAGAATACGAACGGAAACGGGAATAAACACAAAGATTGTGTCCGCAGTTCTGGAAGCAAACTCGAAGACTCGAGCTCACCCCGAAGGACTTGAAAAAACATGTATCATGCTCCAGGTTATTCATTTTAAAGAAACAGAGAAACCTGCATGGTGCGAAGCTCATTAACTTAAAGTCTCGAGACATGAGTAGAAATTAACCGACCGCGTACTGAAATGCCCGAAGAAGCAAGAAATGTCTGAAAACTAATTTCGTGAACCCAGAACTACATCGAAACCTGAAACGTGGGAGAAAGGCGCCAAACGCGCAACATCACAATCGAGTCATTACTACCACCAACACCGTCGCAGATGGAGTCACCAGCGAGGGGTGGCACCGACAGGTAGCTAGCCGGCCACCCCTCCCTCATTTCTCCATTTCAAGACACCCTACACCTCTCACACATACAATACACATTTCTTTCTTCATGTAATTTTCTTAGTTATTTAGTTTTTTTGTAGTTTTCTAGTAGATTCATAGAAATACTATAGGGATATAACGCTTTCTCTCTTTCTCTACAAGTATGGTTAAGAAGTAATACACACATGGAGGGAATGGAGGTCTTTAGCATTGAAGGTAGCAACGATGGAAGGTTCCCCGGTTGTAATCGGTCCTGTTCAAACGTTGTCTTTATGTTAATTATATCTATCCTGGTAACTTCTATCCTTCTTCATTTATGATATTATAGGTTTGATGTTTGTAGTAATTATACTTGTTCTAGGGATTTTATTAGTTGCCATTATATTAGGTTAACTCCCCTCTATCTATGTTTGTCGAGGTTACAAAACAATGTTGTTAACATGTAATGAGGGTTTAATTAGATGAATAGTAGTATTATTAATGTTAACTGAAACTAGTATACAAACATCTTTTGGGATTCGTGGCTTGTACTATTTGATTTTTCAATCTAGAAAAGGTAGTATTCTCGACTATTTAGATATTTAATATAAGCAAAGAAAGCTAGAGCGAAGCATAATTTTCAGATGGGCAAAAATATGACCATCCAAGTTTCCAACTATTTTGGGGATGGGTTACCATGTGCGAACGAACTGGCAAGTTATTTAAAGGCGGTCTGTTTAGGGGTGTATCAATCAAGCTTTTATCAAATAATTTGAGCTCGAACTCGAGCTTGACTCGATTGAGTCAAGCTTTTATCAAGCTCAAGCCCAAACTCAAGCCAAAAAATAAGCTCGAAACCCTTAACCGCCAAGCTCAAGCTTTATAATAGCTTGACTCGGTTCTTATCAAGCTTTTTCAAGCTTTAGTTATATGTCTTCATAACAATTCTTATAATAATTAGGGGTTAATTTATAAGGACTCAATTCGAAAATATGTGATTAAGTATTCTAGAAGAAGTTTTAAGTTTTACCTAACGATTGATATTCTGTAGTTCTTCATAGTTTTTTTCACTTTCCAATTCATTAGGCCTTCAGTCTCTTCTCCGATCATTGTTCACTCTTATCTTTTTACCTTTTTTAGAAAATGTAATTAGGCGGAAATATTGTTTTGTACGTTTGAACGTTAATTAGTACTTTAGCTTGTGTTTTTCTAATATTGAACTTTGGTACGAGAATGTTATGTTCGTTTTATTAATGGTGTTCAGTTATAGTTTTATTTGTTTTACTTTATACATATTTTATTGATAAGTTTGGACGTTTGGCTATTACATACAATGATTTTTGTATACATTCAGCTTTCAAGCCAATCTCAGCTTTGATTGAATCCACTCAAGTCAGCTCAAGCCTAATGAGTAAAGCTGACAAACTATCAAGCCAAGCTCAAGCTTATTATTTTTCTTTTCAAGCCAAATCAAGCCTTGCAAGCTTGAGCTCGGCTTGACTCGTTACACCCTAGTCTGTAGATTCCACTAGAGTCTATTGACGTTTATGAAGATACTTCATTTTTCATAATGGTATACCGATACAAGATGGAAATTATGATTGTGACCCTGACTTGGACATGATATCTCAGAGTCAAAAACCCGCTGTTCACAATAATACTCGTTGTACGTCAAAGTGTGAATGTACAAAAACAAAAGGTGAAAACAGTTTTCACACGCCGCCTCAAGATCCTCCCAGCTGTAGTTATTCTAACATATCAGTCGCGATGGTTTCATACACCGGACTTGAACCAAGAACCTGCCAGACATTAATGGATCAAATTCCAGTTTGGTTTCGACCGTACGTAACCGAACATACATATACTCGCTGATGGGAATTGAGGATTTAGATCAGTAGCTTCATGTCTCGGTCTTAATGAAAGTTGGCCGCAAATTAGAAGGGAGTTGCTAGAAGAGATAAGAATGCACCAAGCAACATACGCTACTATGTTTGGAGAAGTTGAACTGCTACAAATTTATCAATCAATAGATATTTCACCAGTAACTACTGCAATTCGAAAGTATGGATGATTTGCCGATAATGGGTTTGCTAATTGCTTCAAGGTACAACGTGGTTTTGCTGTTTTTGAGCAATATGGGAGATACGACGTTTTACCGCTCTGGTCCAGTCCGCTCGAGTCACAAGAACATTATATGTGTAATTGCTTGAGTAAATGGAAATCACTTTATAAAAGTGGATTTGCAAGGATATTATCTGGTACCTCCGACGCATCCGCAATGGAATACATATAAATATGATGCCGAATGGGAACGACCATATAAGAATCACAAGATTTGTACCTGCACCTTAGGCATCCCAGTTATATATTTTCGTTTGCTAATGTTTTTATTATAGATAATATAAAATTAATTGTTATTGTTAATTATTTGGTCTTGTATTATGTAGTTGGAGTAATTTAAAAAAATAAAAGTTTTAATAATGAAAAAGATATGTTCATTTAAATTTTTATTTAATTAAAAAAAAAAGTCTCAAAATCTGTGTGTTTGGTGGGGTTGGATGCACAAGGACTATACGTATTTAATACATATGTTTTTAACACATTCATATATTACTATTGTAGTTTTAAACCACATTCATATATAACTATTGTAGGGTATTAACAATAGTAAATATAAACAACCGTAAAGAAAAAGTAACACATCTACTAGCATTACAAAATTTGAAACAATGTTATAGATAGTTATTTATAGAAAAAGAATACTGAATTTTAGTTTACCACATCATATGATTATTAAGGACTAATAACTATACTATATAATACAGAGTTAATAACTTATTATGAATGAAATCAAAATACAGTAATACATAAGAGTTGAATAAAATTATAAAACGGTTTTACATAAATGAAAGAGAGACATTGAAAATGCTTCCGCTGAAAAAACACATATACCCCATCTCTTACGGCTGAGGAGGTGACGTGAGAGCAAATTAAACACTTTCGAATTCACAGCAATTTTTTAATTTTTAAATATTTATTTCTACATATACACGACGTACCACGTTGCTGATGCTCACATTATGTAAGTTATTATTGTTATTATACCAATAAGAAAAAAAAATTGTTTGTTATAGTATAGATAATCAAACTAAAACCATAAAATTTAAGAGGTAAGTCTATTTAAATATAAATGGATATCAAAACGATCACCCAACTTATATTTTACTTTCAAAATAAAAATGTGATTCGAGAAAGATGTCTCGTGACACTGGGTGACAATAAGATATAAAACATACTATGACCAATAAAACATTATATCGCGAGTCCGCGACAATATTCATTTCTCTCGACACTATTCACATCCGACGACGTGTCTATTTTATTGGTCCTGATTATGTTTTAGATACTTCTCCGACGATAAATGTCCCGAAAAATCGGTCGCGGATCAAGTGATTATTTCTGAAAAATATGAGTATGGATGATTATTTTGGTGATTAGTTTTTTTATTGGTTTTCTATCTTTTGATACCAAAAATATTATTTAGTCTTTTATACCAAAAGTACCAATTTTCAAACAGAAAATAGTATTATTGTGCCAAATATATGACGACTTATCACAACTAGTTGATATGAATTTAATTATCTAAGGTGTATGTTTCAGGTTTGAACTATATAAGAATGATGGAGTATCTAGCAGCTAATAAAAAATGGCTTTCTTATAAGTTGTCAAATTTA
>CAJVGC010000001.1:53425377-53526080 GCA_910822075.1 Senecio squalidus | reverse complement strand
GACCATGATCTAGAAGTTCTTGCAGTTGTTTTGTCAATTCTTGCATTTCGGGTGGTGCCAGACGATACGGTGTCTTGGCAACCGGTGATGCGCCAGGAACGAGGTCTATTCGAAATTCTACTTGTCGATGTGGCGGTAGCCCGGGTAGATCCTCGGGAAAGATCTCTGAATGATTCTTGACTACGGGGATATCTCCTATTCGGTTCTCCTTAGTTTTACGTCCGATGACATGCGCTAGGAATGCATCGCAGTCCTTCTTGAGGTATTTGCGTATTTTAATAATAGAGACGATGCGGAGTTGTTGCCCAGGTTTATCTCCCTGTACAACGAGGGTTTCACCATCTGATAGAGGGATACGAATGAGTTTGTCGAAACAGGCGATCTCGGCTCGGAAACGAGATAACCAGTCCATTCCGACGATAATGTCAAAGCTTTTCAGCTCTATCGGGATCAAGTCGATGGGGAACGTTTTATCAGCTAGGCATATTAAACATCCTAAGATTATATCCTTAGCTTCGAATTCTTGACCATTAGCATACTCTATAGTGAAGCTATCCTTAAGAACTTTAGATCCTAAATTAATGAGGGGTCTAAATTCTAAGGATACGAAGCTTCTTTCGGCTCCTGAATCGAACAATACGTATGCATAACGGTTGTTTACAGAAAGAGTACCGTTCACCGCGTTCGGGTCCTGTCAAGCCTCCTCAGCTGTAAGTGCAAAAGCACGTCCTCGACCTCGCTCGCCTTGGTTTGGTTGGGCATTCTGGAGTTTGGGGCAGGTGTTACGGAAGTGTTGGTCACTTTCACATTTGAAGCACACCGGCTTCTGGCCTTGGACCATTGTTTTCGCCGAATAGTACTTGGCGAAGTGCCCCACCTTCTGGCACCTTAGACACACCGGGTAGTTCCCGTGGTGGTGGAAGTTGCACTTGTTTCACTTGGGGTGTGTCCCCGTATAGGTTCGGGTTCCAGCTGGTGGTGGTGGTGGGGTTGCAGCAGTCACTGCGTAATTGTGGGTGGTTTTGTTCTTCTTGTTTCTGTCGCTTCTCCTTGGGGTTTGTTCGGTTTTCCTTTTCTCTCCTCCCTCCTTCTTGGAGGATGATGGGGTGGAGAGGAGGTTGCTGGTGAGTCGGTGCGCCAAAATGATTGCGCTTTGGAGTGTTTGGGGTTCTGCTAAGATGACCATTCCCCGGATCTCAGAGACGAGACCGGAGATGTAGTCGATACGGTTCTCCTCGGGAGTTACTAGCCTCGGAACCAGTCGGGCCAGCTCATGGAATCGGGTAGTGTACCCTTCGATGTCGTTTCCGACCATCGTGTGATCCCAAAGCTCCGCCTCGAGCTTCTTAATTTCTCCCTTGTGACAGTATTCGTCAATCAGTAGGGTCTTGAATTGATCCCAGGTGAGAGCATAGGCAGTTTCGCGCCCTCGGGTTCGGACTACACTGTTCCACCAAGTTAGGGCTTTTCCGTGTAGTACGCAAGAGGCGTATTCCACCTTGTGAGCTTCAGCACACCTGTTGATGTGCAGGACTGATTCAATGCTCTCGAACCAGGATACAAGTCCTACAGCACCAGTGGTGCCGTGAAACTCTTTAGGCTTGCATGCCATAAAGCTCTTGTAGTTACAGATGGGAGGGTTTTGGTGGCTCCCTGATGTTGTTGTTGTTGTAGTTGCTGGTGTTGTTGTTGTTGCTGTTGTTGTTGTTGATGTTGTTGCTGGTTGTTGTTGACGTTGTTGTTTCCCAGCAGTGATCTGAGCGATCATGTTGGGCATGGCAGCATTGAGCTGAGCAGCGACCTGCTCGTCTATGAGGTTAGCTTTGGAGCGTTTCGGTGCCATGATTCTAAAAAGACAAAGGAAATGAATTTAGAATGCACGAATAGGAATAAGAGATAAGAATAATGGATAATAACAATGATACGCAAGAGTAATCAGGAAGGATAAATGACATGTGTACGATAACAATTAAGGAATAATAATATAGTTCAACGATATAGACAAGTACATAAATAAAAGTAGGAATTCATTCAAATAGCAAAATATTCGGTTACAAGGTTCATAATGTGAAAGATTCGAATACTAGTAGAATACAACATAAAATAAAATACGAACTAGCTTCAAGTCGTGTACATATGGAAAATTACGACTTTAGCTTACAATACAATACATAAAATGAAGTGCCTAACGACACCTATCAATGAACATCTTCACCAAGATAACCGCGATGAGGTTCCCCATGATCAGGCAAGCGCTGACGAGACGCTGCACCGTCCTCGACGTGGCCTGAGCCGACGTGATGACTCGGATCGACTGTTCTGACAGTCGTTGTGCAGCATCAGAGACTTCACACAGAGAAGGCCTTGTTGTTGGGCATCTTCGGTGAGTCCCCGAAGTTCTCGATGCAGTTGAAGGAACGCTTTTGGTGGGGGCGACCGTAGTGAAGGCGGCATCATTGGCCTAGATGGTCCGGCGCTGTCGGGGCGCTGCGTCTGCTGCTCCTGAAACTGACGCTCCCAATGGTAGCGATCCATCGTCGGCATACGCGAAGATCCAGCGTACGGGTCTACGAACGGCATCGTGGGAGGAGTGGGTCTGAATGAGTCAGGAGTCTGTCCCATCATCCTATCAGGCAGCCGACCAGGAAGGACGACCTGCTTACGCGCTGTCATCCGGACTCGGGGTCCACTCTGCTGAGGTGGTGTTGCGACGGGCACCGGTGGTGCAGCTGGTAGCATGTTCCTCGGGATGGAGGTACCTTGGCTGCTCCAGAAATCCATCGAGCTGTCCTCGGTCGGGTCAGTGGTCTTGTGGTGCTGAGCCTCTGGTGCGGAGAAGTGTTCCAAGACTTCGGGCGTGTAGACGGCTCGCGAATATGAGTGCGACTGTGACCGGGAGTGAGACTGACATCGTAAGTGCGACGATTGAGACATGTCGGATCTGCGAATAATGAGTAACGTGAGTACAGGGGGGAAAATAAAGAAAAATGTAAACGACAGTGCATGCATGGGTCATTCACGAGAGAATATAATCGGGAATGGATAAGACAGGGAATTTTTCGACTCGAAAACTGTTTAACGATAGCAATTACTTTCCGTTCTCGCATAATTTATTTTGAACTAGGCGTAGTTGATCAAGTTACGCTTAGTTAAAAGAAACCATGCAACTGTGGAATTAATCTACTAAAGTTTGAAAGCTCGTGAAATGATTTTTCGAAAAAAGCCTTGGTTATAGTTTGGTTTCGAAAATTTTGAAAAATTTTAAAAACGTTTTCACTATAACCTGTGCTCTGATACCAAGTCTGTCACACCCCGCTAAAGCGGAAACACGAGGTGCGAAGAGCAACGATATCATTACACGAGTTATAATTAAAGCATACGGTTTCAAGTCATTAAGATAGAAAATAAGAGTTTACAAGTTGAAAATAACCAAGCATTCAACGTGCTGCATAACAAAAGTACATGATTAATTGTTTAAAAAAATTCCCAAATAGTTAAATAGGTCTTCTCCCAATTCTTGAATTCACGTGACATGCCTGACCCATCCATAGTATGCACGTCGTGTCCTTACATTTGGTTTCCTGAAAACATGAGAAAAAGTGTCAAATTACAAAAGTATCGAGTGTGTTACAGTTTTTCTAGCCCTCGGCTAAAAATGGTTTGAGTCAAGTATAACAATACTTAAATAGTTGCGATAAGTAGAACAATACTTAAAAGATAGTTGCGAACAGTAAACGATGCTCAAAAGATAGTTGCGAAGAATAACAATACTCAAAAGATAGTTGCAAGCAGTAAACGATGCTCAAAAGATAGTTGCGAGCAGTAACGATGTTCAAAAGATAGTTGCGAGCACTAACAATACTCAAAATATAGTTGCGAGCAGTAAACGATGCTCAAAAGATAGTTGCGAGCAGTAACGATGCTCAAAAGATAGTTGCGAACAGTAAAAGATGCTGAAAAGATAGTTGCGAACTGTAACAATACTCAAAAGATAGTTGCGAACAGTACACATTTGATTGAAATCATGTATAACGACTATTTGGCATAATATAACTTAAGTGTTCACACTAAACCGATTAACCAACCGCGAAGCCCCTTACCCCGCACTACTTACGAGGAGTCATGTTCGATCGAGTAATATGTATTTAAGCTGCCGCCTGAGTAAAGAACGGTTATTTCCTAAGTATCGATACCCATAGTTACTAAACAGATTAACAAAGCTAATAGTGTGTGTTGCAAAATGGGCCCTCTTGTTATTTTAAAACTAGTAGTAGTCACTTAAGAAGCATGTTATATATCCCTCAAGAGTCACGTTAGTTATACGATCAATCAATGTTCAAACGAGTGCCGAGTGTGGCAATAAAATAAGTTCATATGAGCGCCGAGTGTGGCAATAAAATATGTTGCATACGAGTGCCGAGTGTGGCAATAAAATAAGTTTCATACGAGTGCCGAGTGTGGCAATAAAATAAGTTTGGTTCTCATGTTTCCCCCAAAAGGATTATTTAAAACAGTAAATAAAAGTGGGGTTGTAACTCACGGTTTGCTAGAGATGCTACGAGTGCAGAAAGTGGTCGAAACGGGTCGGAATCACGGAACTCCTATTGTAATACCAAGATTGAATGAGTACGAATGTTATAAGTTTATAATGTCGTTAGTCAACGAAATTGCTTTTAATATAAGTGTTGGTTTTAAGTCTACCGAAAATCGGGCAGCGCTTCCGCGCCAAAATCTTTAAGTCCAATTTTTAAACACTTTCCCGCTTAACGATTTTCATAAACATAATTTCATATATTTACACCAAACACAATGTCATAAAAACATGTTTAATTAGTCCCTTTATACACAAGTTAAGCTCATTACAAGTTATTTAACTCGGTTTGAAGGAATGAGCTCAAGTTCACATTTATTAGCCGAAACAACCCATTTCCCAGGAAACTGGGTCAGGAATGCGCCGCATAAGGTGCCTTATGCGCGGCATTCTAGCACCAGGTTCTTGGGAAAAATCGTTTTGTTGCTCAAAAATGTTATTTTGGTGGTGGATTTCGACATACAACTATAGATACACTCAAATACTTGATGTTTTACAGTTTATATTGAGTTTTTAACCACAAATTCATAGATCTAAACACCCATTTTATAAAAAACCCGTTTTTGTTTATAAATGTTCATAAATCTTCATAAGAACTCGTTTTTAGTTGTTAGATCATACATGCAAAGAGTATATATTGTAAAAATAGAAGGTTTGAAAGATTTATACCGAATAGATGGTGATTTGAAGAAGGTTGAAGTATTCTCTTGGTGATTTTTGACCCAAAATGCTAGAAATCGATTTTTAACCCAAATGGATGAATGCTCCTTTTCTCCCTTTTGTTTATGAACGATTTATATGTGATTATTGTGGTGAATTTATGTGTTTTTGGTGTGAAATATCTCTGTAAATGAAGAGGGAGGTGGGTGTTCTTGAGAGAATTTTTGTAGAGAGATAGAGTAAGCAATGAGAGTGTGTTTGTATGTGTTTGGTGTGTTTGTGACTTAAAGTAGTTGTAGTGGTGATCTAGTGGACTCACTGGACTTCTAGGAGGCCTTCTAACATGTTTAACCCAGAGCCAAAGTGTTGGGCTCGAGTTTGAGTCCGTTTAGTCAAGTTTTAAAGTTAACAAAAATATTTTTGGACTGCACCCTTTATGCAGCGCATAAACTCCTTATGCGGCGCATTTGGGGCCAGTTTCAGCAATTTTTCGTTTTTCGTTTGTTCCATCGTTAAGCATTTTCGTTAGTTGAAAGTTTCCGGTTAGTTTAGATAGGAACTTAGGCAAGTTCACTAAGTGTTTTCTTGGTATTATGATTCATTTTATGATTCCGGTTTCGATTCCGACTCACACCCGTTTACGATACAAGTATAGTTAAGATCAATACATAGTTAACTCAAAGATAGAGAATGCGGTTTTCACCTGAAATTAGACGGTTGTCACATCTTCTAGTTGTTGTGTTCTGTTTTATGTAGTTACTTTTTGTCTTTGTTTTGTGTGTTCGTTGTTTGCTTGAATGAGTGATTCTGATAAGCCTGCTTCTAGTGGTGGTGTCAAAATGACTCAGGTTAATAATCTGGACTTTAGTGACCCTTTGTTTTTGCATGCTAGTGACACTAATACCACTTCTCTGATTACTTTTAAGCTGAAAGGAACTGAAAACTATAATGTATGGATTTTTTCTATGTTACTTTCTTTACAGACTAAAAATAAAATTGATTTCATTGATGGTAGTCTAGAAAAAAATGTGTCTGGTGATGTTTTAAGTGGGCAATATGATAGGTGTAATTATGTTGTGCTTACTTGGATTTTTAGTTCTATATCGGAGGAGTTGTATTTGGGTCAATTTTTTTCCACTTCTTCTTTTGTTGTGTGGAATGAGCTAAAAGAAACTTATGATAAAGTCGATGGTTCTATTACCTTTAACCTGCATCATAAGATTAATAGCTTAACTCAAAGTGGTAGTTTAGTGTCTGACTATTATCATAAGTTGAATTCTTTGTGGAAACAATTTGATTCTTTGGTTAAACTTCATGTATGTTCTTGTGATGGTGCTAAACAATTTTGTGATCATAATAATCCGATTAAGTTGATGCAATTCTTCATGGGTCTGGATGAAACTTACTCTCTCATAAGAAGTAACATTTTGACCACTGACCCTCTTCCATCTGTTAAGACAACTTTTGAAATTGTGTCTTGAGAAGAATCTCACAGAGGTTCTTCTCAGCCTTCTTCTTCAAACAAAGGCCATAACACTGCTTTTATGGCTAAAACTTTTGAACCTAATAAGAATTTTAATAAGAATAATATCTTCAATAAAAAAAAAGTTTGAGAAGAGAGGTCCCAACCCAAATTTAACTTGTACAAAATGTGGGATGATTAGGCATACAATTGAGAGGTGTTATGAGATAGTAGGTTATCCTCCAGGCTGGAAAAAAGGTTTTAAAAGCATGTTTAATAACAATAATGCTTTAGTTGACAATGTGGTTTCTAGTAGTTCTATGTCTTTTGCTAGTGACCAAATGGATAGAACTTTGAAATTTATTGGCGATAAGTCAGTCCCAGGGGGGTGTTCATGCCAATATGGTAGGTATTCATTTTCAAAACAATAATGTGTTTTTTAATACTAATTTTCATAAGTTTTTTTGTTCCAATTCTTTTGTCAATTTTGTTAAGTTCCATGATTGTTGGATCCTAGATTAAGGAGCAAATCAACATATGACATTATCAGATGAATGTCTTGGTAATGTTGTAAATATTTCTGGTTTAAACTTGAAAGTAGGACATCCAAATGGAACTGAAGCCAGAATTGTATATATTGGAAATTTAAAACTCAATGACCATATTGTTATGTATGATGTTTTGGTTTTTCCTGAGTATAATGTGAATTTGCTATCTGTGTTTAAGCTTGCTAGAGATAGCAAACTTTCCACTGTTCTTAATGAACATAATTTCTTTATTCAGGATTTAACTCTAAAGAATACTTTGGGGACTGGTGGTGTTTCTGATGGTTTATATTACTTTAATGTGACTAGTAAAGGTAATTGTGCTGCCAATAATGTGCTTATTTGTCTGTCTTTTGATCTGTGGCACAATAGGTTTCGTCATCCCTCTGATCAAGTCTTACATGTCTTAAAAACCTCTTTAAATGTGGTAGGAAGTGCTGAATCTGCTCCTTGTGATGTTTGTCATAAGGGCAAGCAAACCAGAGAACATTTTCCACTAAGTGACCACAAATCAGGTCACTTGGGTGAATTGGTTCACCTGGATTTGTGGGGTCCTTATAAAGTAACAAGCAAGGAAGGATTTAGATACTTTCTAACAGTTGTTGATGATTTCTCTAGAGCTGTGTGGTAGTATATGCTTAAAACTAAGGATGAGGTGTTTAACTACATTCTTGATTTTTATAATTTGATTAAAAATCCGTTTTCTAAAACTGTTAAAGTGTTTAGAAGGGATAATGGCACAAAATTTGTTAATAACAGATTGGTTGAGTTTTTTTTAACCAACATGGTATTATTCATCAAACAAGTTGTGCATATACTCCGCAACAAAATGGCACAGCTGAGAGGAAACATAGACATCTGTTAAATGTGTCCATATCCCTTATGTTTCAGGGGGGGGGGGGATTCCCCTTAATATGTGGCCTGACTGTGTGCTAACTGCTACCTATCTCATTAACAGGATTCCCTGTTTTGTGTTAAATGGTAAATCTCCCTATGAGTGTGTTTATGGTCATAAACCTAACCTTTCCCACCTTAGGAGTTTTGGATGTCTTTCTTACGCTACTATGTTAAACAACTCTGATAAGTTTAGTAGTAGGTCTTTTAAATGTGTTTTTATTGGCTATTCTAGTTCTAAGAAAGGCTATAAACTGTTTAATCTTGATCAGAAGTGTATTTTATTTTCTAGGGATGTAAAATTATATGAAAATGTGTTTCCTTTCAAAAACACTAATGATGATCATCTAGATTTACAAACTGAGACCACTACTACAAATACCTTAAACTTTTTTGATAGCATCTATAACCAAACTCCTAAAAGTCCCAATGATGAATGGATGGGTACTGAGAGTGAAGGTAGTGGCACTAATTCTCCCTCTCATGAAAGTTACAAAGTTACAAACATGTAAATGGAACTGTTGTAGAAGAGAATACCACTGCAACACAGTTTGCTGAAAATATGGTTATCCCTGAGGGCAATTGTTTTCAAAACATTGATGATTCTGTTATTACTGAAAATGTTGATGCTAGAAAGTCCTCTAGGAAAACAAATGTGCCTAGAAAATGGGATGATTATGTCTTAGGGGGAAAACACAAGTATGGAGAAGAGAAAGTGGTTAGTTACGCTTGGTTAAAGAAAGATGTTGCTTGTTTTGTTTCTAATCTGAATAAAAGTGTTGAGCCTTATTCGTTTAAACAAGCTTGTCTTGATCCTAATTGGATTAATGCTATGAATAATGAAATGGAGGCTTTACTTAGAAATGATACTTGGGATATTATTGAAAAACCTGTTAATAAAAACATTGTTGACTGTAAATGGTTGTTTAAAATTAAGTATAAAGCATCTGGTGAAATAGAGTATTGATTATGAAGAAACTTTCTCTCCTGTTGTCAAAATGGTAACTGTTAGGTGTCTTATTACTATGGTTGTGTGCAATAACTGGTCTTTATTTCAACTAGATGTGAATAATGCTTTCTTGTATGGTGAACTTGATGAAGATGTTTATGACTTTACCTGAAGGGTATTTTGATAAAACTGATAACAAAGTGTGTAAACTTAAGAAGTCTTTATATGGCTTAAAACAAGCTCCTAGGAAGTGGAATGAAAAATTGACTGCTAGTTTATGTGAGTATGGGTTTGTTCAAAGCAAGTCATATTATTGCCTGTATGTGTTGACAAAATGTGAAATACATATTATGTTATTGGTGTATGTTGATGATATTATCATCACTGGAAATTCTAATGACTAGATTGTGGCTATAAAACAGTTTCTTAACTCTAATTTATGATTAAGGACTTAGGTGCCTTAAAGTATTTTCTTGGTATAGAGTTGTTTGAAATTGATATGGGTGTTTGTTCATCTCAACGGAAATATTGTCTTTAGTTACTTGATGAGTTTGGTTTGTTAGGGTACAAACCTGCAACTACTCCTCTTGATGCTAACATTTATGTGTTGTTTGACAAAGTGGAACATAAAACTAGTGAACCTTTGAGTAATGTATCTGTTTACCAAAAACTTGTTAGAAAATTGATATATCTAACTCTTACTAGGCCTGATATTAGCTTTGTTGTGCAAAGCTTGTCCCAGTTTATGCATGCACCTACAGAATTACATTTTAACTTGGCCCTAAGAGTGTTAAGATATCTTAAAACTGCTCCTGGTCAAGGAATTCAGTTATGTAAATCTGACAGTGTGAAACTGTCTGTGTATGTTGATTCTGATTGGGGAAGATGTCAGGTTTCTAGGAAGTCTGTTACTGGGTTTTGTGTTTATATTGGTAATTCGCTTGTTTCGTGGAAAAGTAAAAAACAACCGACTGTCTCTGGGTCTTCTGCTGAAGTAGAATATAGAGCTATGGCTGCTGCCACTTGCTAAACGTTGTGGTTAATTAATCTTTTGCATGATATGAAAGTGAATGGTCTGACTCCTGTAGATTTTTATTGTGATAACAAGGTCGCAATGATGATAGCTAATAACCCTGTTTTCCATGAGCGGATAAAACATTTTGACATTGATTTACATGTAGTTAGTGAAAAAATTTGTTCCGATATTCTTAAATTGTTAAAAACTGAATCTGCAGAACAACTTGCAGATGCTTTTACAAAAGGACTTCCGCCAAATCAACACAAGTATTTGTGTTCAAAACTAGGGTTGTTTAATGCTTTTCCAGTTAGGACTGAGGGGGGATGTTCGAAAGATAAAATAGACAACAGTCCTAACTTGGTCTAAACGAGTTTTTAACTTAAAGCGGTTTTTGCAGTTTATTAGTTGAGGGACTGAAGTTGCCAATGTCTTGAAGTGTGATGTTTATTCCATGCTTAAAGTGAAGAAAATAAAGATGGAGGGTCTGGAAGTAAATGTCTCTAAGCTTGAGGATGCCGGTGTAAATATTCGTCTATATATTCATCGCAGACTGATTAGGGTTTCATTCATTTTTAGTCTTTCTCTCTAGTTTTAGACACAGTGAATATCAATTAGGGTTTCACATTAAAACCCTAAATCGTTGTCTAAGTATTATATAACAATCAACAAATTGATTGTTTAGTCGATTCATAGTCTGTGTATTATTGTTCGTTGAGTATATTGAAAAGAGTTGAAGTTGTTTGTTTCTGTTTGTGTTGAATTATCAATTTATTCAAAGATTGAACCAAATAAGTAGCGATAAGCAATCAAAATACTCATATGCATTCCATCGTTTGACGCCAATTTATAACCGGACATTATCAACTCAACTACTATCATCATCAGTGTTGCCTTCATTCCTTGCATTTTTATTCTACACATATTTGCTTGATCTCTTTATAACCAAATCAGAAAAAATTCAAAGCAAAAAAAATTAAAAATGTAGTAGCATTAAACACACAATTCTGTCTCTATATATAATCAAGATTGGCTTGATTGGAGAACTCTTTGTATTAATGGAGTTAACAACAACAAAGAAATGTTAAACTTCAATGTATGAAATTATACATAGAAAGTGTTCATTTAAGTAATTAACATTTTTACATTATCAACATAAATGTGAAAATAAACATTAATGAATATAAATATACATTACATTTTATTGATTGAGAAAAACATAAAATAATTACAAGCTGTTTAATTATTATAATCATATTAATATCATAGTTATTCATTTAGTTTAATTTAAATCAGTATGATCAATTTTATATTTAATTTTAACATTTAATATCTATTAATTATCTTTCAGTTGTTTACTATATAATTGTGTGCATTGTTTACATATATTAGTATATATTAATTATCTTTTATTATATTTTTTTAATTGTTCTATGCTTTTATTTTCTTCAACAATGTAATACTCCAAAAGCAATTACTATCCTATATTAAATTTAGATAGATGCTTATGGAAGTGTGCCGGTAATCATTTTTTAATGTTTTGGGCTGTTTTTAGTGTTGGGTTTGTTTTTGGACTGGGCTCTGTTTTTACCGGGTTATTATTTTTCACTCTATCTTTTCACCACGTGTCTTCACTTTGTTGTCTACGTGTCGTTACTCTTCTTTCTTCTCCGGCGATCGTCAAATTACTCCTTCTCTTCGGTATTCAAGAATCAGTACATAGGTATGTAATGGTTGTTTTTGTGTACTCATTTCTTTTGGTGATTTTTGTTTGTGTAATGCTGTGATTTTGTTATTTGTCTATTAGGTGATTCGCAGGCGTTTCTTCGGTTTGTATTGGATATCGTCGTGCATTGCCATCTATTCTCGTAGGTATGTGGTTTTAATTGAGTAGGTGTGTTTGGTATTGCTTCCCGTTGACGAGCGATAATTTAGGATTGTTAACCATTGATTTGCGGTAGATTTAGGACTATTTATGTTTTGTATGCTGGTTGTGGTCTATGTTAGTTTGAGTTTGGATATCTTTATCCTTTAGGTTTTCTTCCTGCCTCACTCCCTAATTGCTTGTTTTGCTGATTTCGGCCATATGTGGGGTAGTGGACTAGCTCAGGGGGTTACTTGGCCTACATTTTCTGGCCCGGTGTGCAGTCGTCGTAAACGATGTCAAAAAGTCGGATCAAGGTCGACAGGTGTCGAAAATTCTATCCCTGCGTATTTTGATTGTGGCGACGCAAGTAGATACTGTGGTCATTGCGGTGCGTGGTTTTGGTAGGATGAGAGAGCGTTAAATTCTCCCGAAGCTAATCCTACCTATAACCAATGTTGTAAAGGTGGGTCTGTAGTTTTGCCTTCCCCTGTTATGCCACCTTCTCCACCTCTTGCTATGTACGAGGACTCTCACTTCATGCGGAACATAAGGGCGTACAATTGTATGTTTTCTATGACCTCCTTCGGCGGTAATGTTGATGAATCTGTTAACGAAGGCCACGGACCGTATGTATTTAAGGTTTCTGGTCAGGTGTCTCACCACATCGGGTCCTTGTGTCCACAATCTTTGGATGCTCCGCGTTTTTTACAGCTTTACGTGTATGACACTTCGAACGAGGTCGAAAATAGGCTTCATTTTTTCCGTGCTTCGGGATCCATAGATGGACTTAAACCTGACATTGTTGACGCCTTAGGTCGTATATTATCTTCTTGTAATGACTATGTCTGTGCCTTTCGTACCGCTGTTGAGGTTGCAGAAAACAACAGCATGGTTGACTACGAGGTTAGACTATATAACAATGTTCCTGACCATCGGTATGGCCTACCACATCATGGAACACTCGGCGCTATTGTTGTCGGTGAAGATGCAAATGCAAGCGTTTATGACATAATTGTTCGTTCTAGGAGTGATCGTCCACAGCGTATAAGCAAGCTGCATCAGTCGTATATGCCGCTCTAGTATCCTCTTTTATTTCCATATGGTGAGGTTAGTTGGTCCCCATCTTTAAAATTAAGATCTGCATCGGGCCGGGGGACAAGGGCGTTGACAGTAAATATGTACTATAGTTACCTGTTGCATAGCCGACGCAATACTTTTTCATTGCTGATGCGTGGTGGTAAACTGCTTCAACAATTTTTGATAGACGCATACCTTTGTGTGGAGGACAGTAGACTGGACTATTTTCGCAAGAATCAGAATAGTCTAAGATCAGAATATATAGGAGGTGTCTTTGACGCGCTGTCTAAGGGGGATTATGTTGGTCGGGAAATCGGTAAACGAATATTCTTGCCTTCTTCTTTTGTTGGAGGTCCGCGTTACATGTACAAACACTATCAGGACGCGCTTGCTATTTGTCGTGTCTACGGAAATCCCCAATACTTCATCGCTTTCACATGCAATGCCTGGTGGCCTGAAATTACTAGATTCATGGACACACACGATATGGTTCATTGTCAGAATAGACCGGACATAATCTCTAGGATTTTTAGCATGAAAGTCGGCCACTTCGTTGATTTCCTGAAAACAGAACGTCCATTCGGTGCTGTTAACGCATGTAAATTTCCACATCCTCTTACCTTTTTGTTTCGGTTTTTATTCTTCTTCATACTTATCAGTCATTGATATCACGATTGTTTCCTGTATCCAGACCTGTATACGGTTGAGTTCCAAAAGCGAGGTCTTCCACACTGCCATACGCTTATATGGGTTGATGAGTCTTCTAAAATTAGAACACACACGGATGTAGATAGGTATATTACAGCTGAACTTCCAGACCCTACCACAGAACAGGCTTTGTATACCACCATAACAATATGTATGATTCATGGTTCGTGTGGTGTTTCGAATCCTACTGCTCCGTGTATGCGAGATGGAGCGTGCAAAAAAAAAATTCCCTAAGGCATTTGCTTCTGCAACTACTTTCGACAAAAACGGATATGTACATTACAAGAGGAATGACGTTGCTAGACATACGATGCAGAATGGAATACAGACAGATAACGGATTTGTGGTTCCCTACAATAAGCTCCTTTGTAGTCGTTTTGATGCACACATCAACGTTGAATACTGTGGGTGGAATATGATGATAAAATATTTGTTCAAGTATATTTCAAAGGGCGTCGAACGTGTTGCTTTCTCTTTGCGGAGGGCTGATAATTTGATGTCGTCTACTGCTTCCTCAGCAGCTTCTGCGAGCAATAGTTCATTGAATGCCCTACCAGAGAATGTCAATGAAATCGAACAGTTTGTAGATGGTAGGTTCATATGTCCTCACGAAGCTGCTTGGCGTTTACTAAATTTCTCAATCCACGAAAGGCAGCCCGCTGTACAAATATTACACGTGCACCTGGAACAAATGCAAACTGTCACATTCAAGGATGGTACCGATCTGGAACGATTGGCAACCGCCCCCAATTTTGGTAATTCAACTCTCTCGCGATGGTTAATTGGAAATAGATGGGACGAAGCTGGCCGTGAGCTAACTTATATCCAATATCCACAGCTCTTTACATGGAACGCGGCCAAAAAAGATTGGTTTCCTAGGAGTAGAAACACCATTACACCTGTCGGCAGAATGGTTTATATACACCCCACCGCTGGCGAATTGTTCTTTTTAAGAATGCTTTTATCTCATCAAAAAGGGTGCCGTTGTTTCGCCGATATTTGAATTGTAGCTGGAGTTACTTATACGTTATATCGTCTGGCATGTGAGGCGTTAGGGTTAATAGGCGACGATAAAGAATGGTTAACCGCTTTCAACGAAGCTTCGCTCTGGGCATCCTCTCCAGAACTACGTAACCTCTTCTGTAATTTGCTTCTATTTTGTGATGTTAGCGATCCTACAACTTTGTGGGAGAATGCCTGGATCAAAATGGGTGATGATATAACCCGAATATTATCAGATTCTGCACCTTCCCATGATTTTGTCGTACCTGAGGAAGTGTTACGACAACATATTTTGTTTGAGATAGAAAGAATATTAAATTCCGCTATTCCCCCAAAGTCGTTAACCTTATTCAACTTGCCACTTCCGCCATCACATTTGTTACTCCCATTGACAAACCGACTGTTGCTAGAGGAAAAGCTATACGACAGAGCATTTCTCGCCCAGCAACACTCACAGATGTCTTCTAAGCTAAACCCGGAACAGCTAAACGTTTACAATAGAATACGTACGGACGAATCGCTTCGAAAACAGACACTCGCGTTTGTATACGGTCATGGTGGTACGGGAACAACTTTTCTATGGTCAACAATAATCGCGTATCTCAGATCTGTTGGTAAAGTGGTCTTGGCAGTAGCTTCATCAGGTATAGCATCTCTACTCTTACCAAACGGTAGAACTGCTCATTCAAGATTTAACATCCCTATTAATCTATTAGACACATCTGTTTGTAACATTAAAAAAAAAAACACAACTTTCAGAACTCTTAAAACAGACTTACGCCATTGTTTGGGATGAAGCCACTATGATGGATCGCCGATGTTTTGAATGTGTAGACCGTACTTTCAGGGACGTGTTAGACGAAAAAGATAAACTTTTGGAGGAATTTCTATGCTTTTAGGTGGGGATTTTAGACAGACTCTACCAATAAAACGTAAAAAAGGTCATCAAGACATAATGTTATCGACTTTGCCAAACTCGCGCCTGTGGCCACATTTCAGTTTATATAAATTATCCTACAACATGCGCCTTTCGTACACAAACATCAATGACTTTGTGCAGTCTGATTCAGCCGAATTCGCGCAATGGCTATTGGACATTGGAAACGGCACTGTCGGTACTCCAGAAACTATAAATCCTCGATTCGGTTCAATTGTCGAGATTCCAGAGAAATTTCTAATCGTAAACAATCAATCAGGATTAGAACAATTGGTGACCTTTGTATATGGATCTACTGTTCTGTTCCGCCCTGATCCAGAGGTTCTCTGAAATAGAGCAATTGTGTGGCCAAAGAATTGTACCACGGACGATATAAATTCAATGGTTCTGGACAGGACTCCAGGGACAGTCACTTCCTATTACAGTGCCGATTCGATAACAGCTCACACTCAGAAAATGTCGGACCTGGATCTATTATACCCGGAGGAATATCTAAACCAACTAACCTTTCCCAGTCTTCCATTACACAGACTGGATCTGAAAAAAGCGTTCCGATTACCCTTTTACGCAACATGAGTCAGAAAAACGGCCTTTGTAACGGTACTAGATTGATTGTAACACACCTGTTACCCACAGTTATAGAGGCAGTTATAATGATGGGCACATGTATTGGCCAAAAGGTTTACCTCCCGAGAATTAAATTTGTTCATCATGATCCGGAACTCCCATTCGCCTTTAACAGAAAACAGTTCCCATGCAAAGTCTCATACGCCATCACCATTAATAAGAGTCAAGGTCAATCCCTTCAGCGCACAGGACTATTCTTGCCGTCCCCAGTATTTGGCCATGGGCAGTTATATGTCGCTCTGTCACGAGCAACTTCCCCAGATTCAATAAAAGTGCTTATACATGACGACGAGGGACAATGTTTACGGCATACAAAAAACATTGTCTACAAAGACTTCCTTTCGCAACTTGACAGTCTGAACAGTGCATAACAGAATCACATGTGTAAGTAGAATAAGTGTTTGCTAGATTCCACAACCGAACCGCAAAATCTATTTCTTGACATAAAGAGGCTGCTACATACTACATTGGTACGATACATAGTACAAACCATACAGTTAATCAACATTAATAGCAGTTAGAGTATGAGATCGTCTTAGTAATAAAAAGAAACGATTACATTTTCCAAAAATTGCTTTCCAATTATTTACAGCATTCGAACTGCCATATATTTATTAGATATCGACTGATATCGTTCTTTTTATGACAGCAAAAAAACATGGCTCAGATCGCAGATCTCGAATATGGTTGTGCCGGGCTACCGCTCCAAATAAGAATTCTGAGAAAGTGGAAGCCTCATTTTCGAACTAAGGAAACTTGGTTTCTCGCCACGGACGAACGTGTAAGTATTTCACACATACTATATAACTTTTACCTTTATGTTACTTATATATTTAAGATTCCAGTCTCAAAAACAGATACATATGTATGTTAACCACATAAACTACGTTTATCTGACTTATAATGTTTATACATTCTAACACATTATTGCTAACAGGGGGATGTGATCGCAATTCTTGGTGAGCAACAGGGACAAACTTTCTTGGAGGTCGAAGTTTAAAGTAGGCAGTTGTTACATCATGGAACAGTACTCATGTAATGAAACGCAAAAGTATCAACGAAACAATTCGAAATTCGGTTCACCTCATTGCTGGAGAGGCTTCACGGATCGCGTTGATAGAAGATGCGGGGAATATACCGAGGACAACGTTCGATTTTGCCACCATAGATGAACTGTCCGAATTCGTTCATATGCCTACGTATTTCCCAGGTATGCAAAACGTATTCGGTATTTCATGTAAACTTTCACTTTGCACAACAAAATTACTTTTACCAAACCCTTTGCATAACTAAAGACAGTAAAACTTTGATAAATGACAGATTTTATTGGAAGGTACAAGAAGCAAACACATGCAAACAAAAGAAACGGTGACCGATTCTTGCTATTAACGTTGACAACCGCTACGTAAGTACAGAAAAATAAAAGAAAAATTTAAACAAAAATCATACAATTTTATTGAACACTCTGTTCTATTCACATTACAGGGGCCAAGACATAACCGCTACTTTATGGAACGAGTGCTTACAAGACTTCGAAAAAGTTGACATTTCAGCTTTATCGGTTGTGGATGCAGACACAGTTATAGTACTTACAAACATTAAGCCGACGATATTTGCAAGTAAAGTAGTATAAATATGTATATACTTAGTAACGTCTATTTCCATTACACGTATTACAAATGTAATCCATTTAAAACATTACAGATACCTTAAGAATATCGTCCACCGACGCCACTCATGTCCTACATCGATCCGGAATTACCCGCGGCATCTAAAAAAATTCACAATTGATGCTAGCAAGTACCCAACCCTCGGCAACTGCGTCATACATTGTTATGACGTTAGAAGAACTCCAGAACAGATGTACGAGACATTATAGGTAACTACATCTATTTCTATCCACTGCAGTTACTAAACAACAAATACATCAACTATTAGCAGACCTCTTAAATACAGTTTACATGATTAAACAATGACAGCGGAAACAGTGGCTGTCGATGCGAGAATAACAGAAGCTATCTTCGACAATTCCTGTATGTAGCCACATGTGCAAAATGCGAAGTCAGACATCAAAGCAAAACCAAACGTGGTTCTGCCCGAACCACGGAAAGAATTGTGATCGACTTTTTTGTAAGATTAAGAACACTGAACAAAAGAAATCAGAAAACGATCATATGAACTAACATTCGTAAAATTTTCCGCAGCTATAACATGAGGGTTATACTTTCGGACGGTACGTCAAGTTTGGAAGCCGCAGCCACTGAGTCATGCATACAGAAAGTCATGGGCCATACTTGCAGGGAGATGATAATAGAGCAGGGCTACGAGGATCAGAAAAGGCTACTGCCAAACTTCAAAAGATATGGCATGGACACTTACAGATACCATATCGAAGTGACAAAAAAATCGACCCCTGATAACATCAACTTCATCATCGTAAATAAAGAAATAGCACCAACCCAACTACAACCGACAAAAACCGTTATACCCCGTTGCCTGCCTACCAAATACATTAACAACACACCCGAATCCACACACAGTGACTCCACCACCGTTATACTCAACGACTCCAAACACTGAAACAGAGGCAACTGATGAAAGCAAATCGACAACACAGCTGGGAAAGACAGTCCCCACTACAAGGCAACTCACATTCGACATTCGAGGAAACAGGTACCTATGATAAAAAACCAAACTACCTCCCGTATTCGAATTAATAACCCTCAATACTACAATACAGGTACCACCGCCGCTGTCCACACACCGTCAGCTTCGAAAGAGAGCGTTACAGATATTAACCATACAAGAAGAACATCAGCGAGAACTAACAGCAGAACATACTTCAGAATCGACAGGTAAGTAACAGTAAATAAGAGATTATACTCTACATATACAATAACATTCATGAATATAACAATGCGATACTACTGACGATGCAAATAAAGAAACACCAACAGTACAGGCACGACCAATAAAAACTACCACACCCGCTACAATTCCACCAAACACATCGACAGCCACATCCGAAGCCACACACATGATTTCTGTTACCAAAAAATACAAAGAGTACAACGACTGGAAATAGAACCGAGTGGTAAGAGCAAATCGAAGAAACGACAAACAAAAACAGTTCCTGCTGCAAAAAAATCACACCCGAGGAACAGGTACTTACAACTTCCCGTATTCAAATTAATAGCTATAAATATCAAAATACAGGTACCATCGCTACCACCCACCTACCACCGGATCAGAAGAAACTCTTACAGACATTAACATAGAGCTTGCCGATGCTCCCATCACAACAAACGCAAATCTACGACTTCGACAGGTACACGCAGTTAACAAAAAAAAATCGTTCGAATCCCCTCTAACAAAAAACTACCTGATTTTGCAGATGACCTAAAAACTTTGAACCCACAAAACGAGGAAAGGTTCCCGGAATAAGCAATCAACAGCAAACAAAATAAGAGTCAAGGTCAATCCCTTCAGCGCACAGGACTATTCTTGCCGTCCCCGGTATTTGGCCATGGCAGTTATATGTCGCTCTGTCACGAGCAACTTCCCCAGATTCAATAAAAGTGCTTATACATGACGACGAGGGACAATGTTTACGGCATACAAAAAACATTGTCTACAAAGACTTCCTTTCGCAACTTGACAGTCTGAACAGTGCACACATGTGTAAGTAGAATAAGTGTTTGCTAGATTCCACAACCGAACCGCAAAATCTATTTCTTGACATAAAGAGGCTGCTACATTACTACATTGGTACGATACATAGTACAACCATACAGTTAATCAACATTAATAGCAGTTAGAGTATGAGATCGTCTTAGTAATAAAAAGAAACGATTACATTTTCCAAAAATTGCTTTCCAATTATTTACAGCATTCGAACTGCCATATATTTATTAGATATCGACTGATATCGTTCTTTTTATGACAGCAAAAAAACATGGCTCAGATCGCAGATCTCGAATATGGTTGTGCCGGGCTACCGCTCCAAATAAGAATTCTGAGAAAGTGGAAGCCTCATTTCGAACTAAGGAAACTTGGTTTCTCGCCACGGACGAACGTGTAAGTATTTCACACATACTATATAACTTTTACCTTTATGTTACTTATATATTTAAGATTCCAGTCTCAAAAACAGATACATATGTATGTTAACCACTAAACTACGTTTATCTGACTTATAATGTTTATACATTCTAACACATTATTGCTAACAGGGGGATGTGATCGCAATTCTTGGTGAGCAACAGGGACAAACTTTCTTGGAGTCGAAGTTTAAAGTAGGCAGTTGTTACATCATGGAACAGTACTCATGTAATGAAACGCAAAAGTATCAACGAACAATTCGAAATTCGGTTCACCTCATTGCTGGAGAGGCTTCACGGATCGCGTTGATAGAAGATGCGGGGAATATACCGAGGACATCGTTCGATTTTGCCACCATAGATGAACTGTCCGAATTCGTTCATATGCCTACGTATTTCCCAGGTATGCAAAACGTATTCGGTATTTCATGTAAACTTTCACTTTGCACAACAAAATTACTTTTACCAAACCCTTTGCATAACTAAAGACAGTAAAACTTTGATAAATGACAGATTTTATTGGAAGGTACAAGAAGCAAACACATGCAAACAAAAGAAACGGTGACCGATTCTTGCTATTAACGTTGACAACCGCTACGTAAGTACAGAAAAATAAAAGAAAAATTTAAACAAAAATCATACAATTTATTGAACACTCTGTTCTATTCACATTACAGGGGCCAAGACATAACCGCTACTTTATGGAACGAGTGCTTACAAGACTTCGAAAAAGTTGACATTTCAGCTTTATCGGTTGTGGATGCAGACACAGTTATAGTACTTACAAACATTAAGCCGACGATATTTGCAAGTAAAGTAGTATAAATATGTATATACTTAGTAACGTCTAATTTCCATTACACGTATTACAAATGTAATCCATTTAAAACATTACAGATACCTTAAGAATATCGTCCACCGACGCCACTCATGTCTACATCGATCCGGAATTACCCGCGGCATCTAAAAAAAATTCACAATTGATGCTAGCAAGTACCCAACCCTCGGCAACTGCGTCATACATTGTTATGACGTTAGAAGAACTCCAGAACAAGATGTACGAGACATTATAGGTAACTACATCTATTTCTTATCCACGCAGTTACTAACAACAAATACATCAACTATTAGCAGACCTCTTAAATACAGTTTACATGATTAAACAATGACAGCGGAAAACAGTGGCTGTCGATGCGAGAATAACAGAAGCTATCTTCGACAATTCCTGGTATGTAGCCACATGTGCAAAATGCAGAAGTCAGACATCAAAGCAAAACCAAACGTGGTTCTGCCCGAACCACGGAAAGAATTGTGATCCGACTTTTTTGTAAGATTAAGAACACTGAACAAAAGAAAATCAGAAAACGATCATATGAACTAACATTCGTAAAATTTTCCGCAGCTATAACATGAGGGTTATACTTTCGGACGGTACGTCAAGTTTGGAAGCCGCAGCCACTGAGTCATGCATACAGAAAGTCATGGGCCATACTTGCAGGGAGATGATAATAGAGCAGGGCTACGAGGATCAGAAAAGGCTACCGCCAAACTTCAAAAGATATGGCATGGACACTTACAGATACCATATCGAAGTGAAAAAAAAATCGACCCCTGATAACATCAACTTCATCATCGTAAATAAAGAAATAGCACCAACCCAACTACAACCGACAAAAACCGTTATACCCGTTGCCTGCCTACCAAATACATTAACAACCACACCCGAATCCACACACGTGACTCCACCACCGTATACTCCAACGACTCCAAACACTGAAACAGAGGCAACTGATGAAAGCAAATCGACAACACAGCTGGGAAAGACAGTCCCCACTACAAGGCAACTCACATTCGAGGAAACAGGTACCTATGATTAAAAAAACCAACTACCTCCCGTATTCGAATTAATAACCCTCAATACTACAATACAGGTACCACCGCCGCTGTCCACACACCGTCAGCTTCGAAAGAGAGCGTTACAGATATTAACATACAAGAAGAACATCAGCGAGAACTAACAGCAGAACATACTTCAGAATCGACAGGTAAGTACAGTAAATAAGAGATTATACTCTACATATACAATAACATTCATGAATATAACAATGCAGATACTACTGACGATGCAAATAAAGAAACACCAACAGTACAGGCACGACCAATAAAAACTACCACACCCGCTACACATCCACCAAACACATCGACAGCCACATCCGAAGCCACACACATGATTCTGTTACCAAAAAATACAAAGAGTACAACGACTGAAATAGAACCGAGTGGTAAGAGCAAATCGAAGAAACGACAAACAAAAACAGTTCCTGCTGCAAAAAAAATCACACCCGAGGGAACAGGTACTTACAATAAAAAACCAATTACTTCCCGTATTCAAATTAATAGCTATAAATATCAAAATACAGGTACCATCGCTACCACCCACCTACCACCGGATTCAGAAGAAACTCTTACAGACATTAACATAGAGCTTGCCGATGCTCCCATCACAACAAAACGCAAATCTACGACTTCGACAGGTACACGCAGTTAACAAAAAAAATCGTTCGAATCCCCTCTAACAAAAAACTACCTGATTTTGCAGATGACCTAAAAACTTTGAACCCCACAAAACGAGAAAGGTTCCCGGAATAAGCAATCAACAGCAAACAAAATAAGAGTCAAGGTCAATCCCTTCAGCGCACAGGACTATTCTTGCCGTCCCCGGTATTTGGCCATGGGCAGTTATATGTCGCTCTGTCACGAGCAACTTCCCCAGATTCAATAAAAGTGCTTATACATGACGACGAGGGACAATGTTTACGGCATACAAAAAACATTGTCTACAAAGACTTCCTTTCGCAACTTGACAGTCTGAACAGTGCATAACAGAATCACATGTGTAAGTAGAATAAGTGTTTGCTAGATTCCACAACCGAACCGCAAAATCTATTTCTTGACATAAAGAGGCTGCTACATTACTACATTGGTACGATACATAGTACAACCATACAGTTAATCAACATTAATAGCAGTTAGAGTATGAGATCGTCTTAGTAATAAAAAGAAACGATTACATTTTCCAAAAATTGCTTTCCAATTATTTACAGCATTCGAACTGCCATATATTTATTAGATATCGACTGATATCGTTCTTTTTATGACAGCAAAAAAACATGGCTCAGATCGCAGATCTCGAATATGGTTGTGCCGGGCTACCGCTCCAAATAAGAATTCTGAGAAAGTGGAAGCCTCATTTTCGAACTAAGGAAACTTGGTTTCTCGCCACGGACGAACGTGTAAGTATTTCACACATACTATATAACTTTTACCTTTATGTTACTTATATATTTAAGATTCCAGTCTCAAAAACAGATACATATGTATGTTAACCACATAAACTACGTTTATCTGACTTATAATGTTTATACATTCTAACACATTATTGCTAACAGGGGGATGTGATCGCAATTCTTGGTGAGCAACAGGGACAAACTTTCTTGGAGTCGAAGTTTAAAGTAGGCAGTTGTTACATCATGGAACAGTACTCATGTAATGAAACGCAAAAGTATCAACGAACAATTCGAAATTCGGTTCACCTCATTGCTGGAGAGGCTTCACGGATCGCGTTGATAGAAGATGCGGGGAATATACCGAGGACATCGTTCGATTTTGCCACCATAGATGAACTGTCTGAATTCGTTCATATGCCTACGTATTTCCCAGGTATGCAAAACGTATTCGGTATTTCATGTAAACTTTCACTTTGCACAACAAAATTACTTTTACCAAACCCTTTGCATAACTAAAGACAGTAAAACTTTGATAAATGACAGATTTTATTGGAAGGTACAAGAAGCAAACACATGCAAACAAAAGAAACGGTGACCGATTCTTGCTATTAACGTTGACAACCGCTACGTAAGTACAGAAAAATAAAAAAAAAAATTTAAACAAAAATCATACAATTTATTGAACACTCTGTTCTATTCACATTACAGGGGCCAAGACATAACCGCTACTTTATGGAACGAGTGCTTACAAGACTTCGAAAAAGTTGACATTTCAGCTTTATCGGTTGTGGATGCAGACACAGTTATAGTACTTACAAACATTAAGCCGACGATATTTGCAAGTAAAGTAGTATAAATATGTATATACTTAGTAACGTCTAATTTCCATTACACGTATTACAAATGTAATCCATTTAAAACATTACAGATACCTTAAGAATATCGTCCACCGACGCCACTCATGTCTACATCGATCCGGAATTACCCGCGGCATCTAAAAAAAATTCACAATTGATGCTAGCAAGTACCCAACCCTCGGCAACTGCGTCATACATTGTTATGACGTTAGAAGAACTCCAGAACAAGATGTACGAGACATTATAGGTAACTACATCTATTTCTTATCCACGCAGTTACTAACAAAAAATACATCAACTATTAGCAGACCTCTTAAATACAGTTTACATGATTAAACAATGACAGCGGAAAACAGTGGCTGTCGATGCGAGAATAACAGAAGCTATCTTCGACAATTCCTGGTATGTAGCCACATGTGCAAAATGCAGAAGTCAGACATCAAAGCAAAACCAAACGTGGTTCTGCCCGAACCACGGAAAGAATTGTGATCCGACTTTTTTGTAAGATTAAGAACACTGAACAAAAGAAAATCAGAAAACGATCATATGAACTAACATTCGTAAAATTTTCCGCAGCTATAACATGAGGGTTATACTTTCGGACGGTACGTCAAGTTTGGAAGCCGCAGCCACTGAGTCATGCATACAGAAAGTCATGGGCCATACTTGCAAGGAGATGATAATAGAGCAGGGCTACGAGGATCAGAAAAGGCTACCGCCAAACTTCAAAAGATATGGCATGGACACTTACAGATACCATATCGAAGTGACAAAAAAATCGACCCCTGATAACATCAACTTCATCATCGTAAATAAAGAAATAGCACCAACCCAACTACAACCGACAAAAACCGTTATACCCGTTGCCTGCCTACCAAATACATTAACAACCACACCCGAATCCACACACGTGACTCCACCACCGTATACTCCAACGACTCCAAACACTGAAACAGAGGCAACTGATGAAAGCAAATCGACAACACAGCTGGGAAAGACAGTCCCCACTACAAGGCAACTCACATTCGAGGAAACAGGTACCTATGATTAAAAAAACCAACTACCTCCCGTATTCGAATTAATAACCCTCAATACTACAATACAGGTACCACCGCCGCTGTCCACACATCGTCAGCTTCGAAAGAGAGCGTTACAGATATTAACATACAAGAAGAACATCAGCGAGAACTAACAGCAGAACATACTTCAGAATCGACAGGTAAGTACAGTAAATAAGAGATTATACTCTACATATACAATAACATTCATGAATATAATAATGCAGATACTACTGACGATGCAAATAAAGAAACACCAACAGTACAGGCACGACCAATAAAAACTACCACACCCGCTACACATCCACCAAACACATCGACAGCCACATCCGAAGCCACACACATGATTCTGTTACCAAAAAATACAAAGAGTACAACGACTGAAATAGAACCGAGTGGTAAGAGCAAATCGAAGAAACGACAAACAAAAACAGTTCCTGCTGCAAAAAAAATCACACCCGAGGAAACGAGTACTTACAATAAAAAACCAATTACTTCCCGTATTCAAATTAATAGCTATAAATATCAAAATACAGGTACCATCGCTACCACCCACCTACCACCGGATTCAGAAGAAACTCTTACAGACATTAACATAGAGCTTGCCGATGCTCCCATCACAACAAAACGCAAATCTACAACTTCGACAGGTACACGCAGTTAACAAAAAAAATCGTTCGAATCCCCTCTAACAAAAAACTACCTGATTTTGCAGATGACCTAAAAACTTTGAACCCCACAAAACGAGAAAGGTTCCCGGAATAAGCAATCAACAGCAAACAAAATCAGAAGCAATTACACCGAACAACATCAGCTTCTGACCCCAAAGAATGTTTATGTGATGCTTTTGCAACAGTAACTATGTGTGTTTATAAACATATGGAAATATCGAATATTAGAAGTTTGAAACTCTTAGTTTTGTTAAAAAATCGGATATGTGATAAATTTTGAACCATCAACGAAACGCATAGCACTTCTCTAACATCTATCTATATCAATCAAGCATGAAATTAGCTATCGAATATGTTATACATTTCCATTATAGAACATACGCACATATTAATACTTATCGAACTTTATATTCATTCTAAAGTAACAAATCAAACAAAGCTATCCGGAATGAATAACCAACAATAAGGATATCGGCAGCAAATTTTCCGGACAACAACAATAGCTGCTCCAAAGAACGCTCCAATAATACAAAAAAACTATGTCGGAAAACAAACGCTAAATACTATCGTATTATGCAGTAGCAATCAACGCTTCTGAATGTTAATGTAAATATTAAACGCTACAACCTTCACATGCTTTGGTAAAAACTCCAAGATCGAAAATATAAAAATTCGATATCTTTTTTAAACAAAAACGTGCCAATATAAGCAATCTATTTAAAGGTAATTACAACAACAATTTTACCTTCAACATTTCCTCCTATTCAAATATTTGCTTAAAAAAAAAAACCACAACTACTAATGTCAAAAAAACGAACCAAAACATAAAACCGATTACACCGTGATTTTTTTACAAAGGTTAATAGTTCTTACTTAACACCATCTACTATTTAAAAATGTGTTTCAAATAAATACCAACAACAACACACAAACAAATAAACTCTAGAAATAAAAAACACAGTCTACACACTCTCCTTCGCCGTAAAATATGAAAGCTCGATGTCTTTTGTAAACAAAAACCTATCATCGTTGCTAATCTACTAAACTATTGTTATAACAACAATTTCACTTCCAACAATAACAACGATAAAAAACCCTACTATCGACAAATACCAAATAACAAAAATTTATCAATTAAAGCGACAAATTGTACATTAAAAAAATATAACATTCTCAAAACAAAATCAAGACTACAAACAACATTAATATGTATAATCAAAATAAACAAAATATAAAAAACACAAATTTTAAATAAAAAACAAGAACACATATACAAAAAAAAAATAGACAATTCTACAAAGAATACAAAAATCCTGACAATTAATACACATGTCTCAATATCTATAAAGCAAACACAAAACCTTATCTCCAACATCGAAAAAATATCCACCGCCTTTCCTCCACCACTCACTGCTGCAACACATATCCAAAAAGCTATCATAAAAGCAAATATAATCCGACCATCTTCCACCTCTTCATATCAACACCAAAGGCAATAATAATTCAATTACTGTATGGTAGTAGTTCAGAACATCTGGTTTAGATGATTCCAACACTTCGAGAATACCGATTCTCAGTCTTCAAGTTAATCGAAGAAAAAAGATCAACAAACCAGATGCTTTTGAACTACCCCTTTCCAGTAAGTGAAAAATGCTTCCTTTAGATCTATTGTTCAATCACTCTTAGATTACCTCCCCGAAATACATGGTCCTTGTTCTACACTTCGAAAAGGTTAGGGTTTTAGTTAGCATATCTACTTTTTGCTGTTTATTGTCAAAGTCAGAATCGAAAATCTTACCGGAGTTACACACTATTGAATATGAGATAAGTTGCATCCCTAATAATATTTACCCATTATACCCATTTTGTTTTCGAATCTGCAATCATCCATAGTTGTTGTGAGGTACTGTCCACTTTTCAGGTTGTAGATAATCAAAAATTACCGATAACTATTGTAACATATTGTCCACTATTCAGGTTGTAAAAAATCAAAAATCAAAATAACGACGGATCCGCTTTTTACAACATCGACTTTTCTGATTATCTGAGATAAGTTGTCTTCCTGATAATGTTTATCCACTATATCCATTTTTGTTTTCCAAATCTACAATCAATGTTATCCGTTACAATTTGTTACTTGCTTCTCAGGTTTTGGAAAGTCGAAGACTAAACAGATGATAGTGCCAAGTGTGACAACCGTCTAAACTAAGGTCGAGAACGCTAACTTATAACTTCTAAGTGTTTATTTTGATGCCCGTTATGACTAATTTTATGTGCTATGTGGTTACGTAGACATAACTCTTAAGCTAAGTTCTTTGTAACTCACGCAAAACTCTTAAACGAAAGTTTACTTTATTTAAACCTTTAAGCGCGGATCAGGATCGGAATCAAAAATATGTAAGTCCTAATACCAAGAAAACACCTAAGGAACTTTCCTAAGTTAATCGCAAAACAAATCTAAGACTTTCAACTAACGAAAACGAGTAACAATGGAGCGAATGAAAAACGAAAAAGACAAATATGCCCTCCAGCCGCGCCGCGGTGAGGCCAGCGCGCCGCGGTGGAGTGCGCAGACAGCCATTTTTGGTCAACTTTTAAAAGCTTAAGCAAGTAAACCCAAACCCGAGCCCAACACTTTGGCTCCGGGTTAGACATGTTTTAAGCCTCTTATAAGTCCAGTAAAACTGATTTTTACCCACTTATAACACACACAAACACATAACACAAACACACACACATCAAAACACACTCCTTGCTCTCTCTCTCTCTTTGCTACACATTCAAGAACTCACACCACCCTTTTCCAGTGAATTTTACCAACAAAACTCAGTAAAATAACCACTTAAAAACACACAAATCGTTCATCAAGTAAAGAAGGAGAAAGGAGTTGCATCTATTTGGGTTGAAAGTTAATTTCTAAGCATTTTGGGTCAAAATCACCAAGGGTTTACTTCAATCATCTTCAAACCACTTTACTCTCGGTAAAAACACTTCTAATCTACTGTCTTTACAATAAATACTCATTGCATGTATCATCTAACACCTAAAAATGAGTTTATATGAAGATTTTTGGGCACTTATGAACAAAAACGGGTTTTTCACAAATAGGATTGTTAGATCTATAAATTGTGGTTAAAAACACTAAATAAACCATAAGACATCAATTATTTAGGTATATCTTTGGTTGCATGTCGAAATCCAACTTAAAAACATCAGATTTCTTCAAAAACGAGCTTGACCAAGAACCTGTCACAGTGACCGCGGCGCAGTCGCGTCACCGCGGCGCGGTCAAGGTAAAACCTCTGACCGCGGCGCAGTCCTCCCACCGCGGCGCGGTCATGCTGCTGACACACTGCACAATAACCTAAGTTTAAACCGTTTTGAATCGTAACGCTAAACTAGTCATTTATACACATGACCAAAACTGAAGTCAGCAACTATAATCAGTAGTGAACTAAACTTATAGTCATTCAATCTTGGTATTATTATAGGATTCCCGTGATTCCGGTCCGTCTCGATTACTCTCCGCACACGTAGCTCATCTTTGCAAACAGTGAGTTACAAACCCCTAATTTTTTATAAACGCTTTTGATACTTTTGGGGTGAAATGCGAGTCTTAGGCTTAACTATTATTTAAGCTGAAAAACGATTATTACTTGAATGCTAAACGAGAACTATTTGATACGCAATGCTATTACGAAAACATTTGTACACTTTGAAAGCTATTATGAAATACTTTGATATTTTGAATACTTATAGGAAAAACTATTTTGCCGGCATTGTTGAGGGTTTTGCCAACAATGTCGAGGACACGAAAGCTATATTTGCCAATGACTAAAGCAATCGATCGTCATGTTGCGGACTTTGTACAACATGGACGTGAGAAACCATTGAAAACTCCCGAAAACTACCAAGAACATTAGTTGCTATTAATCCCTTTGGAAAGGACCGTTAGTAGATATGGATAGCGCTATTAGGGTAGAGTGACCCTCACCACAACGACTTATAACGATGGTGCATAATACTAAATGGGTAGGCTTAAGGCTTAGCAACGATCATTGGGCAAACTTAGGATTGTCCCATAGTCGCGCTATGTCGTCAATGCCTATAAACATAAATGCTATACTCTATACATTGTTATGTGACAACTATTTTGAATGCGATACTCTATGCATGGTTATGCGATTGCAATCTGAAAACTTATGCTTTACTAAAACTTTGTAGCTCACTAACTACGCCTCCCGTAGTTAACACTTGACTCGTATTTTCAGGAAACGAGTAAGCATGTGCTGATGACTTTACGCTTGGGGCTGATGACTTCAAGAACGGGATGGGTTTGGGTGGTTTGGTTATGAACACCCTATTTTGAATTCGGATATGTAATCGATATTTTAAAACAATTATGTAAACTTTGTTGTAACTTTTATTTAATATAACTTGGCGTTTATCTATATATTGCTATCGAATGCTATTGCTCTTCACATCCTGCGTTCCGCTTTAGCGGGGTGTGACAGACTTGGTATCAGAGCGCAAGGTTATAGTGAATACCGATTTTTCAAAAAAAAAAAAATCAAACAATAACCAATTTCTAAACGAAAGATTTTATTTAACCAAAACGTGAAGGCATTGTTTAACTTGAATTATTCGTAGCCTGATCACCTATGAATAATTTGGACTAAATTATGCCGGAACGGGATTGGTAAAACATTAAACGAACCTCCCCGGGAATTCTTGAAGTCAGACCCACACATACCTAGATGCTACTTAAGATACTCTATGTGCTCATATCTTTACTAACACTAACATGAGCCGTATCTTCGAACTAACTCGTTATCGATTTAGGGTTTGTCGAGAGGGAAAGAGATAGCTACGTCCGACAGCGAGACCGAACACTCTCACGAATCCCAATCACGCTCTAGGAGTCAGCAATCGTCACCACTCACCCTACCTTACCTCCGTCGGGACGGTGAAGGAACCTCACGATTACCAACACGCCGCGCACGACACCCACCTAATCGGCACTCGAGACCTCAGATAACTACGCCACAACCACCCTCTGAGCGCGGATTGACTCCTGAGGAAATTCAAGCGCTTTGTAACATGTCCATCGACCTCCGCGGATACACACAAGTCGTGAGAGATCACTCCCACCAGATACGTGGTTTGTACACCGAGGTGTTACGCACAAAGGCAATGGCACGGAAGACAATTCGAGCAGCACGCAACTTGATGCTGATTAACATAGTACTAGTATTCCTTATGGTTGTTTTCGTTGTAATTAAGGTTTAGAGGTTGTTGTAAGATATCTTTTGGATGGTAAGCAGAACATGTAGTTTATGAAGGATTGTAAGCGTAGTACTTTATGTTTGGTTGGTGATGTACGACAATAGTCGATGATGTTGGATTTTGTAAGAGCATCAAATTTTGAGCGATATATATAAAATGGACGGATTATAATTACGATTGTTGTTGTTCTTGTTATTTCCCATTATATGAATCTAAAGTGATATATCAAAACCCTAAATCCGAGTTCTCTCTTTTGTAGGAAAATGGCCGAACACAACGATGAGCGCATTGTCCAGAGGATCAACGCCCGTTTGAACGAGGCGATACCCGACATCATAGCCCGAATCAACGCCGGTATCCACCAGGAAGGACCAAGGGGAAATAACAACAACCAAGATAACAACAACCAAGATAACAACAACCAAGGAAACAACAACCAAGATAACAACAACCAAGGAAACAACAACCAACGAAACAACAACCGGGAAAATAACAATCAGGGGAACAACCAAGGTTGTAGCTACAAGACCTTCATATCGTGCAGGCCAAAGGAATTCCATGGCACTGAGGGCGCCATCGGACTATCGCGCTGGATCGATAGTATGGAAGTCGTATTGAGGATCAGCCAGTGCGCTGAAAACAAGAAGGTGGAATTCACTTCCTGCATGCTTCAGGGGCGAGCCCTAACCTGGTGGAACAGTCAACTTCAGGTCCGAGGTCCAGACGCTGCATACAACATGCCATGGGCAAGGTTCAAGGAACTGCTAGTGATTGAGTACTGTCCCAAGGAGATCCTAAAGAAGCTCAAGAATGAACTCTGGAATCACTCTATGATAGGAACTGACATCGACACCTACGTCGCGCGATTTCATGAACTCGCAAATCTAGTACCTGAACTGGTAACCCCCGAGGACAAACGAATTGAGCACTTCATTTGGGGACTCTCACCCGAGATCAGGGCTAGGGCGACGGCTACCGAGCCAGCTACGATGCAGCAGGCTGTGAGCTTGGCCAATCGCCTAACCCAGGATTGGATAAGGAATGGAGGAATATCAAAGCCGGGTGCAGAGGACGCAAAGGGAAAGCGTAAGGTTGAGGACACATCGGGGAACAAAAAGGAATGGTTTAACAAGAAGGCTAGAACGGTAAGGAACTACGGAGTTGCTACGGCAGAGAACACCGGCTACCAGGGAAAGGCACCAAAATGCGATAGGTGCGGTTATCACCACGGAGGTGAATGTCGGTCATGCACCAACTGCAACCGCCTCGGTCACTGGACCCGACACTGTAAGGCCGTGAATGCTGGACCGCAGCAGGCGGAAAGGCAGCAGAATGAAGGACCACGACAAGCTGGGAGGCCACAACAGAACGATAGGCCTCGCCAGGGAGAATGTTATGAGTGCGGTAGTAGGGATCACTACCGAAATGCTTGTCCTAGGCTAAACCCTGCCCGAAACCCAAACCAGAACCGCAATCAAAACCCTCCGCAGAACCAAAACCAGAACAATCAAAGGGGAAATGATGGGGGACAAGGCCGTGGAAGAGCCTTCGCGATTGGTGCCGAAGAGGCAAGAAACAACCCCCGGGTGATTGCAGGTACGTTTCTCCTTAACAACTACTATGCCTCAGTACTATTTGATTCAGGCGCGGACAAAAGTTTTGTGTCCCTAGAGTTTAGGCCCTTGATTGCATTAGAAACCGAACCTCTAAGTGAAACATTTACGGTAGAATACGCAAATGGTCAGGAATACCAAGCTAGTGACGTAATTAAGAATTGCAAAATAACCCTAGCTAACCACTCTTTCGAAATAGACCTAATCCCCATCGAACTTAAGAGCTTTGACTTAGTAATAGGAATGGACTGGTTAACCATCCGAGACGCGAGGATATTTTGTTTAGATAAAACGGTACGAATGCCATTAGGAGATGGAAAGGAATTGATAGTACAAGGATATAGGTCGGGCCAGACTTCGAAGCTTATATCGGTGATGAAGATGCGCAAGTACTTGAATAAGGGCTGCTTTGCGTTATTAGTGAACATAAAGGACAAACAGGCAAAAGCAGCAGACCTTAAGGATGTACCGATAGTTAGAGACTATCCGGAAGTATTTCCCGAAGAATTACCTGGACTACCACCTCAGAGGCAAGTTGAGTTTAGAATCGAGGTAATTCCTGGAGCGGCACCGGTGGCAAGGACGCCATATCGGCTAGCTCCGACTAAGATGCAGGAATTGTCCAACCAAGTTCAGGAATTATTGGATAAAGGATTTATCCGACCAAGCTCATCACCTAGGGGGGCGCCGATTCTATTCGTAAAGAAGAAGGATGGATCGTTTCGCATGTGTATCGACTACCGAGAATTGAATAAACTAACCGTCAAGAACCGATACCCTCTTCCGCGAATCGATGACCTTTTCGATCAACTACAAGGCGCAACCTACTTTTCAAAGATTGACTTAAGGTCCGGATATCATCAAGTGTTGGTTTCAGAAGATGACATACCGAAGACCGCATTCCGCACTAGATATGGACACTACGAATTCTTGGTAATGCCATTTGGACTCACGAACGCACCGGCAGTATTCATGGATTTGATGAATAGGGTATGCCGACCGTATCTAGACAGGTTCGTTATAGTTTTCATCGATGACATCCTAATCTATTCGCGCAACAAGGAAGATCACGCAGAGCACCTAAAACTATTATTGGAATTACTCAAAGAACAACAGCTCTACGCAAAGTTTTCTAAGTGCGAATTCTGGTTGCGTGAAGTCAAATTTCTCGGTCATGTAGTCAATGGATCTGGAATCCGCGTTGACCCATCAAAAATCGAGGCTATAGAGAACTGGAAAACTCTCAAGAGTCCAACAGAAATACGACAATTTTTAGGATTGGCTGGGTATTATCGGCGATTCATTCAGGATTTCTCTAAGATAGCTAAACCCCTAACAAAGTTAACACAAAAGAACGAGAAGTTCAACTGGGGAGATGCTCAAGAGAAATCCTTCAATATCCTGAAAACGAAACTGTGCAACGCTCCGATCTTAACTCTTCCCGAGGGAAATGAAGACTTCGTAGTTTATTGTGACGCATCTAACCTAGGATTAGGTTGTGTATTGATGCAGCGAAATAAGGTCATAGCTTATGCATCGCGACAACTTAAGAAACACGAGGTCAACTATGCTACGCACGACTTAGAACTAGGAGCGATAGTTTTTGCACTAAAAATCTGGAGACATTACCTCTACGGAACCAAATGCACTGTATTCACGGACCATAGGACTCTGCAACACATACTAGATCAGAAGCTACTCAACATGAGGCAAAGGAGATGGTTAGAACTCCTTAGCGACTACCACTGCGATATTAAGTATCACCCTGGCAAAGCAAACGTCGTAGCAGATGCCCTGAGTAGGAAGGAGAGGCAACAGACGACTCGAGTACGTGCATTAGGGATTTACCTAAAACCCGACTTGAGAACACGCATAGCAAGTGCCCAGCATGAGGCTTTGAAGGCAGATAACATAAAGGTTGAAACCTTGCACAATCACGACAAGGATTTCGTAAGAAAGAGCGACGATGTCTACTATTTAAAGGATCGAGCCTGGATTCCTACGACCAACGAATTGAGGAAGACCATCATGGATGAAGCACACCGAACGCGATATTCCATTCATCCAGGGTTAAGCAAAATGTATAAGGACCTCAAGGAACACTACTGGTGGCCTGGAATGAAGAGAGACGTTGCTTTATACGTAGAGAAATGCCTCACTTGTGCGAAAGTGAAGGCCGAATATCAGAAGCCATCCGGATTACTACAACAACCCGAGATTCCCGAGTGGAAATGGGAACAAATCACAATGGACTTCGTCACAAAGTTACCTCGAACATCAAAGGGTAACGACATGATCTGGGTTATAGTAGATCGACTAACGAAGTCAGCACACTTCATTCCGATTAAGGAAAGTTTTAACGTAGAAAAACTTGTCCAAATATACATCAACGAGGTAGTGACACGTCACGGAATACCCACGTCAATCATCTCGGATAGAGATACTCGCTTCACTTCCAGATTTTGGAAGGCATTCCAAGAGTCGTTTGGCACACGATTGGACTTAAGCACGGCTTACCATCCGCAAACCGATGGTCAAAGCGAGCGCACCATACAAACATTAGAGTACATGCTGAGGGCATGCGTGATCGACTTCGGAGGAAGTTGGGATAGCCACTTACCACTAATAGAGTTCTCTTACAATAACAGCTACCATGCTAGCATCAAATGTGCGCCTTTTGAAGCTCTATACGGAAGGAAATGCCGATCTCCGTTGTGTTGGTTGGAACCAGGAGATCGACAACTAATTATCTTGGACATAGTGCAAGAAACGATTGATAAGATCACAACGATCAAGGAAAGACTTAAGACTGCGAGAAGTCGACAAAAGAGCTATGCCGATATGCGCAGAAAGGATCTAGAATTTCAAGTCGGCGACAAAGTACTTCTAAAGGTCTCACCTTGGAAAGGTGCAATACGCCGCGGAAAGCATGGAAAACTCAGCCCAAGATACGTGGGACCGTTCGAGATACTCGAAAGGGTAGGTCCAGTTGCGTATCGCTTAGAACTACCGCAAGAGCTCGGTAACATGCATAACACTTTTCACGTTTCGAGACTGAAAAAGTGCCTATCGGACGAAACGCTTATCACCCCTTTAGAAGAGATACAACTAGACGAAAAGCTCCAATTTGTCGAGGAACCGATTGAAATCATAGATCGCGAAACTAAGAAACTAAGGCATAGTAAAATTCCCATAGTAAGGGTGCGATGGAACGCAAAACGAGGCCCCGAATATACCTGGGAACGTGAGGATCAAATGATGCTTAAGTACCCTCATCTCTTCACTTCTCCCACAACGAATACCACAAGTTGAAATTTCGGGACGAAATTCTTTCAACGTGGGGAGAATGTGACAACCGTCTAAACTAAGGTCGAGAACGCTAACTTATAACTTCTAAGTGTTTATTTTGATGCCCGTTATGACTAATTTTATGTGCTATGTGGTTACGTAGACATAACTCTTAAGCTAAGTTCTTTGTAACTCACGCAAAACTCTTAAACGAAAGTTTACTTTATTTAAACCTTTAAGCGCGGATCGGGATCGGAATCAAAAATATGTAAGTCCTAATACCAAGAAAACACCTAAGGAACTTTCCTAAGTTCATCGCAAAACAAATCTAAGACTTTCAACTAACGAAAACGAGTAACAATGGAGCGAATGAAAAACGAAAAAGACAAATCTGCCCTCCTGCCGCGCCGCGGTGGAGTGCGCAGACAGCCATTTTTGGTCAACTTTTAAAAGCTTAAGCAAGTAAACCCAAACCCGAGCCCAACACTTTGGCTCCGGGTTAGACATGTTTTAAGCCTCTTATAAGTCCAGTAAAACTGATTTTTACCCACTTATAACACACACAAACACATAACACAAACACACACACATCAAAACACACTCCTTGCTCTCTCTCTCTTTGCTACACATTCAAGAACTCACACCACCCTTTTCCAGTGAATTTTACCAACAAAACTCAGTAAAATAACCACTTAAAAACACACAAATCGTTCATCAAGTAAAGAGGGAGAAAGGAGTTGCATCTATTTGGGTTGAAAGTTGATTTCTAAGCATTTTGGGTCAAAATCACCAAGGGTTTACTTCAATCATCTTCAAACCACTTTACTCTCGGTAAAAACACTTCTAATCTACTGTCTTTACAATAAATACTCATTGCATGTATCAACTAACACCTAAAAATGAGTTTATATGAAGATTTTTGGGCATTTATGAACAAAAACGGGTTTTTCACAAATAGGATGGTTAGATCTATAAATTGTGGTTAAAAACACTAAATAAACCATAAGACATCAATTATTTAGGTATATCTTTGGTTGCATGTCGAAATCCAACTTAAAAACATCAGATTTCTTCAAAAACGAGCTTGACCAAGAACCTGTCACAGTGACCGCAGCGCAGTCGCGTCACCGCGGCCCGGTCAAGGTAAAACCTCTGACCGCGGCGCAGTCCTCCCACCGCGGCGCGGTCATGCTGCTGACAGACTGCACAATAACCTAAGTTTAAACCGTTTTGAATCGTAACGCTAAACTAGTCATTTATACACATGATCAAAACTGAAGTCAGCAACTATAATCAGTAGTGAACTAAACTTATAATCATTCAATCTTTGTATTATTATAGGATTCCCGTGATTCCGGTCCGTCTCGATTACTCTCCGCACACGTAGCTCATCTTTGCAAACAGTGAGTTACAAACCCCTACTTTTTTATAAACGCTTTTGATACTTTTGGGGTGAAATGCGAGTCTTAGGCTTAACTATTATTTAAGCTGAAAAACGATTATTACTTGAATGCTAAACGAGAACTATTTGATACGCAATGCTATTACGAAAACATTTGTACACTTTGAAAGCTATTATGAAATACTTTGATATTTTGAATACTTATAGGAAAAACTATTTTGCCGGCATTGTTGAGGGTTTTGCCAACAATGTCGAGGATACGAAAGCTATATTTGCCAATGACTAAAGCAATCGATCGTCATGTTGCGGACTTTGTACAACATGGACGTGAGAAACCATTGAAAACTCCCGAAAACTACCAAGAACATTAGTTGCTATTAATCCCTTTGGAAAGGACCGTTAGTAGATATGGATAGCGCTATTAGGGTAGAGTGACCCTCACCACAACGACTTATAACGATGGTGCATAATACTAAATGGGTAGGCTTAAGGCTTAGCAACGATCATTGGGCAAACTTAGGATTGTCACATAGTCGCGCTATGTGGTCAATGCCTATAAACATAAATGCTATACTCTATACATTGTTATGTGACAACTATTTTGAATGCGATACTCTATGCATGGTTATGCGATTGCAATTTGAAAACTTATGCTTTACTAAAACTTTGTAGCTCACTAACTACGCCTCCCGTAGTTAACACTTGACTCGTATTTTTAGGAAACGAGTAAGCATGTGCCGATGACTTTACGCTTGGGGCTGATGACTTCAAGAACGGGATGGGTTTGGGTGGTTTGGTTATGAACACCCTATTTTGAATTCGGATATGTAATCGATATTTTAAAACAATTATGTAAACTTTGTTGTAACTTTTATTTAATATAACTTGGCGTTTATCTATATCTTGCTATCGAATGCTATTGCTCTTCACATCCTGCGTTCCGCTTTAGCGGGGTGTGACACCAAGAAACCATTTTTGGAATTGATTTAGATTAGAAACTTATAGTAGTTCCAAAGATGCAAAATATATTGCTAATCGGGCTTTGAATCGGCTATTGACTACTCAATCACAAAACCAAATCAACAAAATATAAGATAAGTTATCCATTTCTGTCAACAAATCGTTTTCTGATGATATCGTCTTACACTTTTTGTTGTTTGCTTTCTTAATTTACGCATTCGCACCCATCTAATAAATTAACGTTTGTAACAGGGAAACGACTTCTACGATGACGCAATTAAGCTTGCAGATCTTCATCATACAAACATCGTTGCTTATTACAAAGTTGTATTGGACGGTCCTGGTGGCTCTTTTCCTACTACAAAAGAGTACATGGTTAATGGATCTTCACAAACTGGTTTGCAAAAGAACAAAAGGTAATATTTCTTTATTTGATGCCTTTACAAAACTGTTGTTTAGAATATCGATACAAAAGATCATTTTTATTGTTAAAAATGTGGATAAATATACTAATGCTGATCCGGGTTGCTTGTACGATTACAATCACAGGTTCAGGAAGACGTGTACAAAAGAAAATCTTAATGTGAAAGCCGTTTCAGCTGTGAGAACTACAACGCATTCCGACTGTGAGCGGCATTTCTGAAAACAACGGTCCATCATATCTCAGCATTTCAGACATAGGTAATCATTTCGTTAACGTATTGTTGAAATCACAAAATGCAGTCACACACATTACATACCAACAAATAAAAAATCAAAAGAAAAAGTCACTCCTAAAAAATAACACGATTGTTTGGAAACAAAACATAAAAACCAAAAACACAAAAGAAACCAAAATTCAACAACTGCAAAAGATGGATCACGAGTTGGGGCGGGATGTAAGGCCTTCGGAAGAAAGGTGTTTGGATTCGAACATTGGGGTTCTGAGTATGGAAAACTTAGGTAAAGAGTTGACAGGCCAATAACAAAAAAATTTGTTCTCGCTTTTTTTGCTACGGCCTCATCAACTCTTTACCCAAGTTTTCCAAACTCGGAACTCTAATGTTCGAATCCAAACACCTCTCTTTCGAAGGTCTAACATCCCGCTCTTACCCGTGATCCATCTTTTTCAGTTCTTAAATCTTCGGTTTCTCTTGTGTTGTTTGTTTTCATGTTTCGCTCTTACACAATTGTGTTGTTTTTTACGAGTTTCTTCATTTTCAAAACCATTTGATTTGCTGGGGGAAAACGGAAAATCCCAAGGTGAAACTCACCGCTCACATATTAACGAATTTGTTGGAGTTTCGTTGGAACGAACATCAACAGCCACCGAAACCTGAGGACGAAGGACAGCAGATCCGATATTTGGATGAAAAGTCTTTTCATCTACCTATTCGATCTTTGGTACTCCGTTCTCCAGCTTCGGGGGACGCTTATCTTCTTTCCGACTACACTGCAATAAATTCGTTCATATGTAAGGAGTAAGTTTCATCTTGGGATTTTCCGTTTTCCCCTAGCACTTCGAATGGTTTAAAACAGTGTAAGTCAGTTTCAATAGCCCAGTCTCTTTGACAATTTGTTTTTGATAGGTCTCCTTTCTAATCTGCTTTCAATACGATCTAACCAATATTCTTTTGTATTTTTGCAAATTACTTGGGACTAACGGTATCTAAAGAAGCACGATCAGCAGTGACAGCGGTCATGGAAAACACATCGAGCAGACACCTCAAGCTGTGTAAATCAACTATTACATTTATTACTCCCATTGACAAATCGACTGTTGCTAGAGGAAACCCTTTGCATAACTGTCAGGTTGTAGATGATCAAAGATAAAGAGGTGAGCCTTTTCATACGGTTTAAGTTCAGTTTATGGAGATAGATTGTTTGTATGATACTTATAAAGCACTGTGACTTAGATAAACTAGAATATAGTTAGTTTTACGATTTAAGTTCGGTTTAAGGACAGACGACTTTGCATTATTCTAACCAATTACTGTGAGACTGTGACTAGCTTGATTTTAATGGGAGACAGTTATTTTCATTTTCTTTACAGGGTCTAACTCATTTTGATGAGATTCTGCAAGAAGCTGATGGTATCATCCTTTCTCGTGGAAATCTCGGAAGTGATCTTGCACCAGAAAAGGTAAGTTTTATCAAACTAGAAACAAATTTTATTTGTTTTATAACTGTCGATTCAAGGCATTATCATCATTAAACCACAAATAAAATTCAAAAACTGTTGATTTTAATACATCGTTCCGCATAATATTTTTCAGTTCTTTATTAGATTAGTGTACCAACTCGTGCAGAGCAACTGATGTTGCTAATGCTGTTTTAGACGGTTAGTAATTTGCTCAACCAAGAAGATGGAAAACGTGCATGAACTACGCTACTAATCGGCTTTTGAACTCAAGACGGACTTATCGGAAAAGAAATACGACGGCTGCTGGCTCATTACCCCTGCTACTACAAAGCCTAACTAGAAAAACCTGATTTGCTATCAGATAATCGTGTTATTTTCTACGCGTTTTCAAATGGTTTCGAGCTGTGTATTTCCATTTTCCTCTACCACTTCAGATGATTTCGAGCTGTGTATATCGATCCCGTGCAAAGCACGGGAAACTTTCTAGTTCCAATCAAATGTCCAATAAAACAATCTAAATTTCTTATAAAGAAAAAATATAGTTATATACTAGCACCCGAAGAACATTTTTTCGGATGAACCCATAAAAACATTCTTTCAAGGTGAACATTCGTTTTTAAATTTTGTTCATTTGATAAACATTTATGCACTAAACAAGGAAAATAGTCTAAATCCATGAAAAATAATATTTATTATATTCCAAAATTAGGTGCATAACCTTTATTAGTATTTAGGATAGAAACTATAACATTTAGCCATCTTTTGAGGCTTCAAGTTGCCTCGACGATTTCTTCTTCTCTATGTTTTTCTCTTGGACACGTTACGACTTCTTGGTCTCCTTTATCAACAATAGACAAGGAAGTACGAGCCTTGGACACAGGCTCAAGAGTCATTTTGGTGGCAATGATGTTTGAGATAACATTGTCGTTTGAGCTTCCCGAAGGCATTAACATACCCCTCCTCTTTGTCTCTTTGCTTTTTCCCCATAGAACCACGTATAACCCCGCTATGATTATTATAGATCCTAACACGCTGCATACAAGAACACTTTATCATTCATTGTTTAAGTACCATTGAACATAAGTATATAGCAATATCATAACATGTTTCATATTTTTGATGCACCAAGTCTATAAAAGATTTATTTTTTACCGAATATGATAAGCATATTATGGAAAAGATCCAAATAATTAGTCAAGAAAAATGGCATTGCGCTTCTCACTAATTAAACAACATTAGTGATTCATCAGCACCTACGAACGAGAATTTTTTTTTATGGCTTCTACTTACCTTCCCAAATGCAACTTTTCATCAAGTACAAGAAAGCCGGTTATTGCTACAAATACAAGAACCAAAGGGTTGAAATTTGACACGAACAATGGTCCTTGCAGATGTACTACTTTCATGATTAAAAAAGCAGCTGCCGCTGAAGTTATTGCCTGTTTCACATACAATTCAACTGAACTAAGTGTATTTCATAAACACTAAATTATCAAGCTAAGGGGTTATATAATTACCTGAAAAAGAACGGAAAAGAGTCTAACATTCCAACCAAGCTTCCATTGATTCCAAGATCTCTCATTATAAAGAGCATACACAAATGATTGTATGAAACCAATCATACCAAACAAAAACGTACTCGAGTAATGACATGGATAGTTTGCACTCATTTTACTCTGTAACTTAAAAAATTTACATCATCAAAATATAAAATAAATTTATAATAAAGTTCAATAACTACTTGAATACGTAAACCTAATAAGTTTATTGTAGAGACTTTTAAAAAGTTGGGGTTCAAATCAGGAACTAACCAAACCATAAAGGATTGAACCTAAACGGAACTGACAAAAAAAGTATGAATAATCGAATAACAAACAAACCAATATATATATACCAGTTTAAACTAGACCGTGAACTAAATAAATACGTGTTTTTGTTTTAATATGAAAATTTCAAATCGTTACAATTAGTTTTTTCATCTTTTTTTTTTCGTTCCGTGTATGTGCATTTCTACTTGTACACATTTACACGTAGTATAACTGTGACCTAGAGGCGTTCCCATCAAAGATGTATTTCAAATATCCATCAACCAAGTGTGGTTCTGGGTTGAAGTCCTAACTAGGGAAAGGTTAAAGGTGTGGAGTGTACTGTCCTAAAAAATAAAATAATCGTGTTAGAACATTATCAGTGACGAGAACTGACCTGAAGAGTGTAATAAAGGGCAATAGAAAGAGAATATGCCAGTGCCAATATAGAGCCAAAGATATGATGAGTAGATGACTTGTGAGTTGTTGTCATGTGTCCATCGATGCCCTGATCATCATGTAAAAGGTTGAAATGGGTTGACCAAATGTCGAGTTGTCGACCTTTATAGAAAGTAAGAAGCATTGCTCCTCCAACACCTACAAGCGTTCCAATAACCTTTGCTTTTCCTGTCATTTTACCTATTTCAACCTTCTCCAACCTTTTATTCCAAGTTTATCAGATAATTGTACTATTACAAAATAAAATATTATGGTCATGACTTTTCTTTACATGTTATGAGCTTGTTTTTGGTTCTCGAGCTAAGATTTCGAGTCAAAAGAACTTGTGTTGAGCTCCAACTCATATAATTGTTGAAACATTGACTTATCTTGGCCTTAACCACACCTATTTTATTTTTAAAAAATACTTGTACTAAACTATTTAACATTTTAGATTATGAATACTTTTTCAAATGTGGACGCGAATAAGTTCAACTGAGTAAAGAAATTAAACCCACGACATGTTAGTTATTCATATCAAATAAACGAGAACTATACCCAAACAGAATGGCAATGATAAAGGTGAATGGAACGATAAGATTAGTAAAAGCTGCAGCAAATGTTGCTGATGTTAGAACCAAGCTTCCAGCATATAGATTTTGCGCCATTGGACCCCTGCATTATTTGAAGTTTAAAAGGTAATTATAAATTAATTTAGGAAAATAACAAAGTGGTGCTCGACATACCCAAAAGTGGCACAAAGAAAAGCTTGGAAGAGTATAGTCCATGTAAGCTTCGGCCTTTTGTTTCTGCAACATTTAACAAATAAATTGAGTATATTCCGTATAATACTATTTGAACAAAACTCGTGCGATACATGAGTTTTGTTCTTTTTCCCGTTTTCATTTATATTAATTGTGTGTTGTTAAACTTGAGTACGTAGTCGTTCATTTTTTGAAATGGGCAAAAGAGGTAGGGACAATACAGATCGGCCGGGTTAACCTATTTTTGTATTATAAATGTAATACACTTAAAGTTTGTAACCTTCATCAATATTGTTTGTAGTTTTGCTTATATATATATCATATCCAACTTTATAGCTAATCGTATAAAGGTTAGCACAATTAAAGAATAACTCAGACGTTCAAAATGAATAATATGATTAGATGTTGAAGATGATAAGTTCATTAGGTTTCAGATTAGGGTTTACATTGTATTCCTATATGTGAATATTTATATTTCTGATGTTTGAATACAATAGACTAAACAACTATATATAGATACAATATGGGATGTGAATAGACAGTAATAAATAGCTGTAGTTATGATATTGTAATATCCCCCCGCAAGCAAGACGGTGGCGGTCCTAGACGAAGACGTTGCCGGAAAAATTCAAAGTGTGGTTTTGGAAGACTCTTTGTAAAGATGTCCGCCAGTTGAAGCTTGGTAGGCACAAATCGAGTATGAAGCTTCCCTGAAGAAACAAGCTCTCGTATGAAGTGATAGTCTAAGTCAATATGCTTAACTCTTTTGTGAGATATTGGATTTTGGTGAAAGAAATAATGCACTTTGGTTGTCACAAAGAAGAGTTGGACGATCCGGAGGTAAAGCATATAGCTCCCGTAGAAGATGTGAAGTCCAAATTATTTCAGCTGCAGCGTTAGCCATAGCACGGTACTCTGATTCACAACTAGAGCGGGAGACAGTCGGTTGTTTCTTAGCGCTCCATGAAACGAGGTTACCACCTAAGAAAATTGAATAACCATATGTTGACCTACGAGTTTCAATACAACGAGCCCAGTCTGCATCGGAATATCCAATGAGTGAAGATTTTTCAGGACGCGAGAAATGAAGACCAAAAGTTAAGGTGCCTTTAATATATCGAAGAATCCTTTTAACTTCTTGGTAGTGAGAAACCGTAGGAGCATGGAGGAATTGACTGACCTGATTTACTGCATATGAAATGTCAGGTCGGGTAATGGTTAAATATTGAAGAGCACCGACAATGGACCGATATTTAGTAGGATCTGAATAAAGTTCACCCGCAATGGTAAATGAAGTATTAGTTGCAAGCGGTGTAGGAGCTGATTTAGCATGTAACATATTGGCGCGTTCAAGTATTTCTCGAGTATATTTGGATTGATTTAAGAATAGCCCGTTAGTCGTGTGAGTGACTTCAAGTCCCAGAAAGTAGTTGAGCTCCCCTAAATCCTTGATGGAAAATTCTTTGTGAAGGCGATCAATAAAGGTCGTGAGAACATTTTCTTGATTGCCGGTAAGAATTAGATCATCAACATAAACCAATAAATACATAATGCAAGCATCTCGTTTAAAGACAAACAAGGAGGTATCCGCGCGACTGTTGGTAAATCGATTGCCCAAGAGAAAGGTGCAAAGACGATGAAACCAAGCCCGAGGGGCTTGTTTGAGCCCGTATAAGGCTTTATTTAGTTTGCAAACGTGATTGGGAAACTTAGGGTGAACAAAACTCGGGGGTTGCTCCATAAAAACGTTTTCATTGAGATGACCATGGAGAAACGCATTATTAAAATCAAGTTGACGTAACCGCCAATTATTGAGAACCGCTAGAGAAAGTATGATTCGGACCGTAGAGGCTTTAACAACGGGACTAAAAGTGTGAGAATAATCAAGACCTGGTGTTTGGCTGAAACCTTGAGCTACGAGCCGAGCTTTGTGGCGTTCAATGGTGCCATCAGAGTGATACTTAGTGCGATAAAGCCATTTACAACCAACAACATGATGGTTTACAGGACGTGGAACGAAGGACCAAGTGTTGTTTCTAGAGAGAGCATCAAGCTCACGATGCATCGCGATAACCCATTTAGGATCTTTGACGGCTGCCTTGAAACCTTTAGGATCATCCTTTGAATAATGGGTTGTTTGAGATAAATCAGCGATATTTCGATGTTTAAATATACCTGATTTAGCTCTAGTGATCATTGGGTGAGAAGGCCTGGCTTCTGGGGAAGGAGAGATAGGATTAATGGATGGAGCGACAGGAGAATTTGGTGGAGGATGATCTTGTAAGGGTGGTTGCGTTTGTGGTGAGTTAGGCGTGATTGGAGGTGAATTTGCAACTGTATGATTTGGGGGTGGAGAGATATCCATGCAAGTGGGGCATGGAGTTGTAGGTGTGAATGGAGAAGATTTAGGTGATGAATATGATGGTATAACAGGAGGTTGAGTGAGATGGATGGGGTCCAAAAAAGTGGTGAATTGAAGTTGGGAGATGGAGTGGGTATTAATGGACTGTTTGAAAGGGAAGTTCGCCTCATCAAACCGAGCATGTCGCGAGATATAAATGCGAGCTGTTTTCGGATCAAGGCACCGATACCCTTTGTATTTTGGACTGTACCCGATGAAAATGCATGGTAAGCTTCGTGGTGATAATTTGTGTTCTGAATAATCACGAAGGTATGGATAAACAAGACAACCAAAGGTTCGAAATGTTTGATAATTCGGTGGATGTGAATATAAAAGCTCAAAGGGAGATTTGTTTTTGAGGGTATGTGTTGGGACACGATTGATGATATAAACAGCAGATGAGAAGGCATCTACCCAGTATGAGGGGGGTAGGCAAGCATTAAACATCATAGCCAAACCCGTCTCGAAAACGTGTCTATGTTTTCGTTCCACCCGACCATTTTGTTGCGGTGTATACGGACAAGATAACCTGTGAAATGTACCATTATTCTCAAATAAAGTCCGAACTTTGTGATTGACAAATTCCGTTCCACCGTCACTTTGAAAGATTTTAATTTTTGACGAAAATTGGGTCTGAACAAATTTCATAAAAACCTCTATTGTCGTGTATACTTCAGATTTTTGTTTTAAAGGGTAGATCCAACTAAAGCGAGAAAAATCATCAACAAAGATAACATAATATCTGTAGTTATCAACTGAAACAACTGGGGAGGGTCCCCATACATCACAATGAACAAGATCTAAAGGATGCAAAGCCCGTTTTGGGTTATTATCAAAAGGAAGTCGCTGGCTTTTGGCCATTTGACAAGATAAACAAACATCCGGTTTCGGTAAAACAGAGGTTACAGGCAGATACCCCATTTTTTTTAAAGTAACAAGAGTATCAAACGGAACATGTCCCAAACGGGAATGCCAAATTTCATAAGAGGCTTTAGGTTGTGTAGAAGATGCAACAAGCGCATGAGAATTGGGTTGGAGCACATAGAGTCCAGCCTCACATTTTCCTTGAGCTAGAACCTTTTTGGTTTGGCGATCCTGGATAAGAAAATGAGGGTAAGAGAACAAAACATCGACATGATTGTCTTTTGTGAGTTTACTCACAGATAAAAGATTTTTGGTGAGATAAGGCACAACTAAAACATCTTTTAATTATAGGTTATGTGATAGAATAGCTTGACCTTTGTGTGATATGGGAAGGCATTGACCATTTCCGAAGGTGACCGAATTAATACCTGGGTTAACAGAAGAACTGGTAACGGTGTCAAGAGAGGCAGTCATGTGATCAGTGGCACCCGAGTCAATGAACCAATCGGGTTCGGATGTTGAAACATGACATTGAGACAAAAAGGCAGAAGCTAAAGCATCATCAGATTGATTTGCTTGGGAAGCATATGACGGAAGTTTTGGGCAAGCCGTTGCATAGTGGCCATTGTTGCGACAAAGTTGACAATGGGGTGGCCGACGACCACGGCCACGGCCACGATCGTTGGAGGCTGAGTCGCGAGAAAAACGGTCTCCCCTACCACGAGTAGAAGAGGAGACGGTGGCAGAGAACGCGACAGTGGGAGGTGAGGATCCATGAAGTGCTTGGAGAAAAAGTTCATGACTTACAGTGCGGGCAAGAAGATCAGCGAATAACGGAGCTGGACGAGAGGAGCGGACAGCGGTGGAAAATGTTTCAAACGTTGGACCAAGGCCACACAGGAACCAGTGTAGTTGATCATTGATATTGACGGGATGACCGATAGCGGATAATTGGTCGCACAGGCCTTTGAAAAAACGACCATACTCAGCCACAGATTTCGATCCTTTGGAACATTGACGAAGTTGATCTCGAAGATTATGAACGCGTTCAATGGAGGAATTTCCAAAGGCAGACTCCAACGCGACCCATATGTCACGAGCAGTTACGAGCCCAACAATAACAGATATGGCTTCCTCGGATAAGGATGTGTGGAGAATGATAGTGGTTTTCTGATCATCCTTAGCCCATGTAACATATTCAGGGTTGTTTATTGTCTTGCCATCGGACTGAGACATAGCAGGAGGGGCAACCGAAGAACCATCAACATAACGAAGAAGATTTTGATAAGATAACATGGGTACCATTTGATTTTTCCACAGTAAGTAATTGGTGGAAGAAAGTTTGATGGTAAGCATGTGAAGGAGAGTGTTTAGAGGGATGGGGTTCTCGAATGTAGAGGGAGAAGCCATGGAGGATGGGGATGGGTGAAGAAGAGGAAAAGGATAGAGGGGAGATCAACCAATTAGGCTGATACCATGTGAATATTTATATTTCTGATGTTTGAATACAATAGACTAAACAACTATATATAGATACAATATGGGATGTGAATAGACAGTAATAAATAGATGTAGTTATGATATTGTAATACTATATATATGTTTAATCATGATAATAATAATAAAGCGGGTTTTATCATTCTTCATGGTATCAGAGCGGGTCTGATCCCGTCTCTATTTTTCTTCAAACCCTAATCGGCGTAAGGATGAGCCACCTACCTTGACTCGGATTTGAGGTTCAGTCGATCACTGTTTTGGTCATAACTCCCAAACCGTTTGGAGTTAACTGACGAGGTCAGCGCCGTTGGCTTTGTACTTAAATTCCGAAGAAAAGCATACCGGAAGCGCAGCAGAAGACCACCGGACGCACCGTCACGCTCCGATACAAGGTGTCGGGTTTAGATCTGGAAAAAAAAATTGTTTTGCTTATAATTCTCAAACCGCTTGGAGTTAACTGACGCCGTTAGCGGTTGTAAACTCGTAATTAAATTCCAAAGAAAAGCAAACCGGAAAAACAACGAACTCAGCTTCGACCCGTCGCCATGCGTCACCGCAAGCAATGAGTCTTATTAGCAATTATCTATGTTTTATTTTATGTTTAATTTCGTAATAATAGTTTTTTTGTCCAGTTCGAGCTTTCGCGATTTCGCCGCTCGAACTGCCGGGAGTATTAGATAATAAGCCCAAACCCGATATGTGGGTTTGGGTTCATTAGGGTTTCAGATTAGGGTTTACATTGTATTCCTATATATATGTTTGATCATGATAATAATAATAAAGAGGGTTTTATCATTCTTCAGTTTACATTAGGGTGTGTATTTGAAGATATATTTATATTATTTTACTAAAAATAATATCATTTACAAAAGATTGGTAATGGCAAAAATACTTCAGCCTGGTTTGCAACAGGGGGCCTCTTGAAAAGTTTATTTCCTATAGAGAGATTTCGAAAGCTAGTCATAGTGCAAGTAGTCGATTTGCTAATGTTGTTGGTAACAATGGTAAAATTTTGCCTCATAATTGGATGCAAAAATACCATGTTCTTAATCAAATTTTGATACCTAATATTTCCGAATATAAAGCTGATAAGTAAATGTGGAGAGATCGGGACGAGAATGAAACTGACTTCTCCTGTACGAGTGGCCTGGAATTGGACTCGAGCTAGGGATCAAGTTTGTGGACTGGGTAATATTGTTTGGTTTTCTCAATGTATTCCCCGTCAACGTTTATCCTATGGCTTATTATGGGGAAAAACTTGAAGATTCAGGACAAAATGAAGAGATGAGATGTTTCTGAAATTTCTATTCTAGCTAATTTGAAGTGTGTTTTTTGTAATAGAATAAGAGGTTTTGCAAATATGGATGGAGTTAACGGTACATGGGATAATATCATTTCATACTTGAAACCTACTTCCAACAGAAACATGATTAGGAATATTATATGCAAATTATTTCTCGGTGAAACTTCGTAGTTTATTCGGCAAGAAAGGAACAATCAAGTGTTTAAGAAGAGTCCTAGGTCATGCGAACAAATTTTCATGTTATTTTTGAAACAACCAGATTGAAGATCATTTCTTTTAGGATTAAAGACTCGGCAAATGCAACAAAGGCTTTGGAGATTTGGAAGAATCGTCGGATGTTTACATATATCTAATATTATTTAGGGTTATAATCCTTTAATCGTCAAACTTTCAAATATTTGTCGTTTTAACCACTTAACTTTTTTGGACAATGTTTTTATTCTTAACTTTTAATCTTTTATCATTTTAATCAGAGTTAATTACACCATTCGTCCCTATGGTTTACACCATTTTCACCCCGCCTCCCTAATAGTTTTTTATTACACCACTGGTACCTAAGTTTGAAAATCGTTGCCTCCAGAGTCCCTAAAATGGACGTGACGTTAAAGTGTCCGTTAAGTGCCCTCACGTGACTCCCACGTGAGGGGTAATTTCGTCAATTCAACTTTATCTCTCCCATTTATTACTAAATCCCTCCAAAATCTGTCACACTTAAACCCCACACACTTCCCCAGAAATACACACAGTCATTCCACCTTCTTCGAACGTTGATCTCCCCCCAAGTCACAACCCTAATTTTTCTTAATCGTTTTTACAATGTCCAATCGTAAAAAAAATGGTAAGAATTTTACTCTATTTTGCATTTCCAATTTTAAATTTCGTAATTTTAATATTTTTTTTTTTCCAGTGGTCGCCATTGTTGCTCCGAGTTCTATCTTTAAAGTGAAGGTTCACTACGGTGGGAAATTTACGACGTACCCTGGAAGGAGGTATGTTGGTGGTTTCCAAACTCCTGAATTTACTGTGGATTTCGATGAGTTTTCTGTCCATGAGCTAGATAGTATGGTACAAAATTGTGGTGCTTATGATGGGAACCCAATATATTACCATTTCCTCATACCTGGTCAAGATTTAGATTTTGGCCTTAGGGCTTTAGGTAATGATGAAGATGTCCATTTGTTAGGTAAATTTGTGGGTTTAGGTCGTACGATTAGTCTGTATACTGAACATGGGGTGACTAAATTAGACACTTACTTTACCTCACCATCATCATCTAAGGTTGTAATTGAGGATGTTTCAGAGGTTGTAAAAAAATCTATAGATGTAGGCAGTGGAATGAGGTTATTAGAATGGACAGAAACAAATGTTAATGAAACAGAGTGTATTGATGGTAATCAAACACAGGGTAATGTTGGTAATCAAACAGAGGTGAATATTATTGGTAATCAAACAGAGGGAACAGAGGGTAATGTTGATGAACATACAACAGAGTGGAATATTGGTAATCAAACAGAGGGAACAGAGGGTAATGTAGATGAACATACAACAGAGGGTAATGTAGATGAACATACAACAGAGGGTAATGTTGATGAAACTCTGTTTGATGATTTAATTGGTAATGTTGATGAAAATGTGTTTGATTGGGACTATGGGCCAGACTTTCAAGTAGAGTTTGATGTGAACATGAATGAGGCTCCACCACTAAATGAAACACAAAATGATGTGAATATCAATGAGGGTCCTGTTGTAAATGAGGGTCCTGTTGTAAATGAAACAGTGGTAGATGATGTAATGGTAGATGAAAACAATGTAGTTGAAGAAGTTGAAGTGGATAGGGCAGATTTTCACCTCAATGTTCAGCCACAAGTGCAGAAAGAGATAGGGGCCTTTGTGGAACCAACTGTTGGTGATGTTAATATAGGTGTCCTAGACAATGATGCTTTTGATAGTGGATCTGAGACTGATGATGATGACCCTGAGAGGGTAAGGAAAAGGTTGTTGAGAGAGTTAAGGAAACAAAGAGAAAGTGAGAATAGTATGTACAAGTACAGTTTCTATGTTGGACAAGATTTTGCAACAGCAGCAGATGTTAAGAAAAGGATAGGACTGCATTCCATTGAAACAAGAAGGGAATTGAAATATGTAAAAAATGATAAGGCTAGAGTGAGGGCAGTTTGTGGGGGTCAAGTGTCAAATATTTCAAGTGGGCCAACTGAAGCAAGTGGCCCAAGTGGTATTGGGCCAAGTGGGACTGGGCCAAGTGGGACTGGGCCAAGTGGGAGAAAAAAGACTGTCAGGGAATCTAAGGATAAATCCAAAAAACATTATGGTAGAGGAAACCCTAAGGAGTTAGCAGCCAATGAATGTCCCTGGACCTTGCATGTTTCAAAGCTAAAAGATTTAGAGACATGGAGAGTGAAAACTCATGTGAGTGAACACAAGTGCATCCAGTCAAGAAATATTAGAGCCTGCACAGCAGAATTTTTGTCACACTCAGTCATGGAACAACTTCCAACCAACCCCAAGATCCCAATTGTTGCAATTCAAACTCAGTTGCAAAGGAAGTATGAATTGCAAATTTCAAAGATGAAAGCTTTCAGGGCTAAGGCAAAGGCATTCAATATGCTAAGAGGGGACTATGTCAAGCAATATGCTATGCTCAGGGATTATATATTGGAGCTGAAATCTTGCAATCCTGGCACAACAGTTAATTTGGATGTTAATTTTGGGGAAGATGATTCAACAAGGGTTTTCAAGAGGATTTATATATGTTTAGGAGCTTTAAAAGAGGGGTTTAGAGCTGGTGGGAGAGATTTGTTGGGGCTAGATGGTGCATTCATGAAAGGTCCCTATCCAGGACAGATTCTTACAGCAGTTGGTTTGGATGGAAATAATGGGATTTGTCCATTGGCTTATGCTGTTGTAGAAGCAGAAACTAAAGACTCATGGACATGGTTCTTGGAAAATCTTGGTGATGATCTAGATATGGGAAGAAACTCTAATTTCACTTTCATTACTGATAGACAAAAGGTAATTTCAGTTTTATTCATTAATTTCTATTTGATTCATTACTGATAGTCTAATTTCACTTTGTTTTTGCAGGGACTGTTACCAGCCTTGAATGATGTCTTTCCTTGTGCTGAGCACAGATATTGTGTAAGACACATTCACTCAAATATGAAAAAGAAATGGGGTGGAGTTGCATACAAGGATCAGTTGTGGAAGTGTGCAAGTGCATCAACAATTCCTCATTTTGAAGTTGCAATGGAGGAGATGAGACAGTTGAGTGAAGATGCTTATGGATGGTTATCAAAAATTCCACCAGATGGTTGGTCAAGAGCTTATATGTCAGCTAAGTTTCTTTAACTTTAATCACCAATTGTTAGTTTATTAATTCTAATATAGGCACTCTTATGAATTACAGATAGAGCTCATTCAGATGTTCTGTTAAACAATATGTGTGAGGTTTTCAATAGGCAATTAGTAGATGGGAGGGATAAACCTATAATCACTTGCCTAGAGTATATTAGGGAATACTTAATGAGAAGGATTGTGACTGTTCAAGAGTTGATGAAAAATTGCAGTGGACCATTAACACCTAATGCCACTAAGATATTAGATATAATGAAGGAAAAAGCTACAGCTTACAAAGCTGTCTGGAATGGTGATAAGAAGTTTGAGGTTAGTGAACCATGGGGTGATCAATGTGTAGTTGATATAGAGTGGAAGCATTGTAGTTGTAGGAAATGGCAGCTTAGAGGTATCCCTTGTGTACATGCTGTTGCTACTAACTGGAAGATGGCATTAGGTGGTGATAGGGTTGAATCAATTGAGAGTTGGGTTCATCCAGTGCACAGGCTTGAGACATGGAGACAGATGTATGCTTTAAGGTTCAACCAATTAATGGGTGCATAATGTGGCCAAAAACCCAGATTCCAACAACAATTGTTCCACCTAAACATCATACACCTGTGGGTAGGCCTAAAAAGAATAGAAGAAAGGCAGCTGGTGAGAAGGCATCCATGGTGAAAGGGAGAAACCTATCAGGGGCAGGGAAATCAGTTACATGTGATAAGTGTAAAAAAGTGGGTCACAATCAAAGGACTTGTAAGGGACAGGTTGAAAAAACAGGAGGGAAAAAAAGGAAAGGTAAAGAGGTTGCAGGTTCAAGTGGAGGAAAAGGAAAAGCCCCTGCAGGTAAGGGAAAGGCAGCTGCAAGTTCAAGTGGAGCGAAAGGAAAAGCACCGGCAAGGAAGAAAAGGAAGGTGACGGCTAGTCTTAGGGGAGACTCAAATGTTTGATGTTGTATTAGGTTTAAAACAATGTTTTAATGTTTGCTTTTGGTTAATTGTATGGTAATTAACTCTATTGGTAAATGGTATTGTTTAATGCTATGGTTTAATGTTATGGTTTAAATGGTGTGTTGGTAATTGCTATTGACATAGTAAATGCTTGCCATTACTTTTCAACCAACAAAACCACATTCAATTTTCAACCACAATCAATTTTCAACCATAGGGACGAATGGTGTAATCTTGCCAGCAAGTCCAATAAATGGTATGGCTTAATGTTGCCTGTATTGGTAAATGGTATGGTAAATGGTGTGTTGGTAATTGCTATTGACATAGTAAATGCTTGCCATTACTTTTCAACCAACAAAACCACATTCAATTTTCAACCACAATCAATTTTAATTCCTACCAAACACAATAAATTTTCAACAAAATGAGATTTTTCCATTAAATACCAAGCAAAATTAAAATACATCCAGAAGTACAATAAATCCAGAGTCCCTATTGAAATTAAAAGATACAAAAGACAATCAAAAGCAAAATTGACAAAGAAATCAACAAATACATCTTCAGTCTTCTGTTTATAGCTTGCAATTCAACCATGGAAGCTTCAAGTCTGTTCTTTGACCTCAACAAACCAGGAATTATCTGCACAGCACGACGACACATGGGAGGATCAACCCAACCAATGAACGGGCATGTTGTTACCTGCTGGGAACATCCATAAAAACGACGACCTGGATTAAAATCAGTCCACGACGTACGTATCACTGCTTCTCTTCCACAAGAACAAACAACCATGGCGAATTTTAGGGTTTTATGTGATTTTGAGTTTTAGGGTTGTGATTTTGGGGGTTTGATTTTGTGTTTTAGGGTTGTGATTTTGTGTTTAACGGTTTGATTTGGTGTTTTAGGGAACTGTGACAGAATGGGAGAGATAAAGTTTGATTTTGGAGGGATTTAGTAATAAATGGGAGAGATAAAGTTGAATTGACGAAATTACCCCTCACGTGGGAGTCACGTGAGGGCACTTAACGGACACTTTAACGTCACGTCCATTTTAGGGACTCTGGAGGCAACGATTTTCAAACTTAGGTACCAGTGGTGTAATAAAAAACTATTAGGGAGGCGGGGTGAAAATGGTGTAAACCATAGGGACGAATGGTGTAATTAACTCTTTTAATCACTTAACTTTTTAAATAATTTTTATTACCCTTAACTTACAAATCATATACCATTTTAAGCACCAAACATTCAACCATTATTCGTTTTAATCATTTAAATTAGATGACGAAACATTTTATAAGTGGTGAAAACAATAATTTATCGAAAGTTTAGGATTTAAACATTGTCTTTTTGGAAGTTTAAGGATTAAAATGATAGGTGGTTAAAGTGTTAATGGTAAAACGAACGTCAAATAAAGTTAAGTGCTTAAAATGATAAATCTTTGAAAGTTAAAGATAAAAGCATTGTCAAATAAAGCTAAGTGGTTAAAACGACAAATACTTGAAAGTTTAATGATTAAACCATTATTAACCCTATTATTTATATAAGGATCAAGAGTATATCTAAACATTTCCATTTCAAAAAAAGTACATCAAAATAGGGGATGACAACGGATTGGGTTTGGATCGGATATTATTGAACATGTACCCGTATCCATTTAAAAGATTTATACTCATAACCGATCTAATATCTATCGAATATTTAAATAGTTTTATCCATCCGCTTTTCGAGTTTTCACACAGATATCAAGTATACCCGTTTTCATTTATATCAAACAAAATACGGGATTCGGGGATAAAAAAAACTCTAGCTGAATAGCTAAAACTTAACAAAAGAAAAAGAGTTAATTACATGGTTTGCACCATTTTCACCCGTCATCCCTATTACTTTTTTATTACACCACTAGTACCTAAGTTTGAAATTTGTTGCTTCCAGGGTCCCTAAATTGGATGTGCCGTTAAATGTTCCGTTAAGTGACCTCACGTGTGTCACACGTGATGGGTAATTTCGTCATTTTACCTTTCTCTTCCATTCAAACCCAGATTCAATCAAAATAAAAAACACAATCATAAAAACACAATCAAAATCCAAATCATTCAATCCTAAATTAAACAAAGAACAATCAAAACCCAAATATCAAATCAAAATTAAGATTCAATTACAATTAAAACCCAGATTCACTCCTTTTTTTTTCCAATTCCCCCAAATTATATCATTTTCTAGGGTTTCGGAGGTAGGCAGTGGTGGTGGAGGTAGGCAATGGCGGTGACGGAGGTAGGCAATGGTGGCAGAGGTAGGCAATGGCGGCGGAGGTAGGCAGTGGTGGCGGAGGTAGGCAGTGGTGGCGGCGGAGGTAGGCAATGCGTGGGGGTGTTTGTCAGTTTGTGGTGGCGGCGGAGGTAGGCAGTGGTGGTGGTGGAGGTAGGCAGTGGTGGCGGCGGAGGTAACACATACCGAAACTTAATGAATCTTGATTACAGATTTCGGGTAGGGTTTGATTGTAACTCTCTTCATTTCTTCCATTACTAGTTAACAAAAAATTCGTTGTACTGTTTTTTTTTTTTAATTTCGTTGTGGGATTTTGATTTGATTTTTTAATTGGGGAATCATGAAATTAGAATCATAGATTTTGGTTTTTTTTTGAAGTGTTTTGATTGAATTGTTTTGGAATGGGGATTAGAAATTTAGGGAAGAAGATGGTAAAAAGACAAATTTTCCCTCACATGTTTCTCACATGATAAGACTTAACGGCACCTTTAACGGCACATCAAAAATAGGAACTCTCGAGGCAACAAATTTTAAACTTAGGTACCAGTGGTGTAATAAAAAAGTAATATGGATGACGGGTGAAAATGGTGCAAACCATAGGGACGACCCATGTAATTAACTCAAAGAAAAACAAACAAAATATCCTATCTCATCATCAAGTATTCAAATTTTCAAAGCTATAATTTTAAGTTATCCGAAACGAATTAAAATATATAATATAAAAAAGTTATTTTTTGTATATATATTTTCGATACAAGAAAAAAGCCAATCAATATGGGTACAAGTAATCTCGTCGGTATTTATCAAAACCCGAATCCAAATCCGAACCCACAAAAAATAATATTTTACTCATCCCCACCTCCAAACCCACCAAACTCGCCTTAAACACGACCCAATTGTCTTGAGTTTCGGGTTTCTTGGTCGATTTCGGATGGTTTTGCTATCCCTACTTCAAAGTGGTGGGATATAGGGATGACAATGGGACAAAGATTGTCGGGGATCATATTTCCAATCCTAGCCCGCGTTTCCCACACCAAATCCCATCTCAGTTCCCATCGCGGGGATCGGGTATCCGAACAAAAATTTGGGAATTTTCTCCATTAATATTATCTCTTATTATAACTTCTCAAACTAATGAATAGTTTTTTTTAACTATTCACTAAAAAAAATTCATTTTCGCTCATAAACTACTATTTTTTTTTTATATATTAATCCCTATTTTCTATTAGAAGATTAAAAAAGTATCTTTTATAATTTTAGCGTTTAACCGTTATTCTGTAATTGAGTGCGGACAAATAAACAATCATGTTATTTTCGACAAAAAAAAAAAAAATATTTGCATGTTACGTAAATAGAGAAGCTAGTTCTGATACATTAGAACCGCACTCACTTGTAATACAATAATGAATGAAAACATTTAAAAAATGAAGTTTATATCAAAAATCACATGCATATAAAATCATCCACTTAGTTGTAGATATTTAATAATGTGTTCATTTTCACATTTCGCTATAGTTTAAGGAAATGATAGTTTAAGAAGTATTGTGTTCGAAGTCGGATACGCGGTCAGGGTTTTCTAAATCTCATGTCCCCGATCAATTCAAGAATTCTCAAGTCAAACCAGTTTTAGATATCGAATTTTTTTAACATTTTTTGCTTTCTTTGCAATTCAAGTGGGATATAACCATCCTTTTTTATGCTTAGTCTCACGAAGAATATTTATTAGATTTTAATTTTATTATTATTATTATTATTATTTTGTTTTTGTTTTCTTTATTAGGTTGTTTTTTTCTTAACTTTTTATATTGTAATCGAAATTTTAAAAGTTTTCTATTTTTAGAATAATATTCAATGACATTTTAAATATATTCAAAAGTTTGACAAAAATTAAAAACTATGTATAAAGAATTTCTTCATATGTTGAATATATAATAAAATAGAGGCCTTAAATGCCACATAGCGAATTAAGGTCCTTTGGGTGAGTTATCTTCTTTGATTTTAGCCGTTAGATCATATTGATGATGTCATCAAAGACTATTTCTATTTTACACCCTCTTACAATACATAATTACATTTTCTCTTTCATTTACATCTCAACCGAAATAAAATAAAAACATAAGTTTAATTTACTTATAAATCGCTCAAGTTACACCATGATTTACCATATTGTTATTTTAAAATCTTCTCATAAAAATATCAAAACATGTATAAACGTAAAAGTGTATATATTATTTCAACTATAAGCAACATAGGTATAAACGTAAATGTATATATATAATTATACGTATGACATTGTTTTTTCATAATAACTTAAAATTTATATAAACAAAAATTTATGAGTCAAACTTTATTTTTATCCACACTATCGTGAGATAATAATCTAGTTATAAACAAAAAAACCTGAAAAAATAAATAGGTATTCTAATAAATGATTGATATGACTTTTGAAAGTTGTTGATGATATCAAAAAAGGATTTTGGAGGTTACATAACAACCTATTTCTGAATATAACAGGTAATAAAGTCTAGTCGGCATCTCAAATCGGATGAAATGTAACCTAGACATGCTATTTTCTTGTAGCGACAATTTAAAATTAGATAAAAAAATTTCTTTATCAAATTTAAGATCAAGTGACTTTAAATATGTTGTGAATATTTACCGTTTAAAAAAATTATTAACCGAAAAAAGTACAAGATTAAAGAGAGATAATAATTCAAAAAATAATTTTTTTATTTGTCATGAAGTTTACCCGAAAAGAAAATAACATATAGAAAATGGAAATCGGATCACCTCTCGATGACAAGAGCAAGAGGAAGAATGAAAATGGAAGCAAATAAGTAACGATAAGCAATCAAAACACTGAGATGCATTCCATCCGCCACGGCAAATTTGTACGAAATAGTCACTCCTGCTATTAGTAACTCAGCTACGATCATTATCAATGTGGCTTTCAACTTTTGCATCTTATTCTCCGAATCACTCGATTTCGATGTCCCCATTACAAGTCTCTATTGAATCAATTGCAGAGACAAAAATTCATGAACTTTGAAATTATCAACATAAAACTTAACACGACTTGCATTTATAGAGTTAAAAACAATAAATAGCACTTAACTAGTTTGGTGGCACACATGCAAAGAAAACTTGAATAAGTGAATTTATAAGATAGAGAGAGATGGTTGTTCCATTTATTCTCTCTATATTTTCTAAAAGTTGTTACTATATATAGAATTTTCAGAAAGCGAATATTATGTGTATATGTGTGTGATGACAATGCTTGGCGAAATCAATTGTCGTTGGGACTTATTTGAGTTTGAGTCGGAGTTTATAAATTTAACTAAATTAAATTAAAAGATTTATGACAAAGTAGTTGAAATATGAATCTATAGACATAAAAATACTAAAATGGTATGCAATATTTATAAAATTCTACTCATCTCCAAGCAGATTATCATTTTAAGACATAAAGAACTTATTTTTATTAATAATTCTCTTAAAAGTAGATAATCAAGCAAAACATATAGATAAAAAAAATGTATTAAACTCCAATAAACTCTCATAAATCATTAACAAAGTTATATGATAAAAAGTGATGTCCAAAAAATTATAATCTTGAAATATTTCAGATTTATTATTTTGTATGAAATCATAACATATATTATCATACTATCTTATAAAGCATTTGGCTACTTTTTCTAAAATTGAAATTTAAGAAGGAAATTACTCTTTTGCCCTTATCATCCATATTAATTACATAAATCCCTTTGATTAACTTGATTTAATATTGTTTCCATATTAACTTAACTTATAAAATGGACAAATTAAATTAACTTATAACTACTAAACAAATCAATTTCCCACAAATATATTTTCCTAATTAATAATAAAATTTAAAAAATTAAAAATACAAAACCAAAAATATCCTTATACTCCCTGATTTGTAATTTTTGATTATTGTAGAATTTGCTATAATTACACTTAATTCGTTGAAAATTGGTGAATTGACAACATGAATAATATGTTTTCAGAAATTGTTAGTTAGTTAGGATAATTTTTAATCATGATTTTATAATATTTCTAGAATCTATAATTTGTTATTCCACATTGAAGTTTGACAAAATAATATTTAAGTAAGCTGTATAATTATTTTACCATATAATTATAGAGTGTAAATATTCAAATGATTTTTTTAATCATGATTTTTAAATCGTTACGATTTGTTATTTCACATTGAAGTTTGACAAAATCGTTATGATTTGTTATTCCACATTGAAGTTTACCATAAATCGTTATAATTTTTTTAATCATGATTTTATAATATTTCTAGAATCTATAATTTGTTATTCCACATTGAAGTTTGACAAAATAATATTTAAGTAAGTTGTATAATTATTTTACCACATTTTATACTATTTAACATTTACTTTTTTTCATACCAAATAGATAGTTTTCTGTTTTTTTCAATTTCCCAATGTAATTTTGTCAAATTAACTATATGGGACGAAAATAATACAGAGTGGAACTGCTCAACTACTTCGATGTGCAAAAATAATAATATGGGACGAAGCATCTATGGCAAAGAGGCAAGCAGTAGAGGCGGTAAACATAACCATGCAAGACATAACGGGGGTAAGACTACCATTTGGTGGGAAAATAATGGTTCTTGGTGGTGATTTCAGACAGGTATTGCCGGTAACTAGACATGGAACGCGCGCACATATAGTAGACTCGAGCCTACGTATGTCGCCTCTTTGGTGTTCTATTAAGAAGATCCCCCTCACTCTAAATATGAGAGCACTGACAGACCCATGGTTTTCGGATTTTCTACTTCGAGTTGGAAACGGAGATGACGAAACGATTGATGGAAGTTATATCCGAATACCTGATGACATGGTCATACCTTACGCAGATGAAAGTACATCAAAAAATGATTTGATCGATGCTATCTTCCCAGATTTGCATATCAATGGTGGTTCTTCGGATTACATCATTTCTAGGGCGATATTATCAACAAAAAATGAGAACGTGGACGAGATTAACGATCAGTTAATAGACTGGTTTTGCGGCGAAGCAAAAATCTACTATAGCTTCGATGAAGCTGTAGATGATACTAATAACTATTATCCGGTCGAATTCTTAAACTCACTAACTGTTAGTGGTTTGCCGCCTCATTACCTTCGACTCAAAGTTGGGTGTCCGATTATACTGTTAAGGAATATTGACCCCTCTAATGGATTATGCAACGGCACAAGATTGATATGTAAAGGTTTTCAGCCAAACGTCATTGACGCGGAAATAGATGTTGGTCAGCATGCTGGAAAAAGAGTGTTTGTTCCCAGAATTCCGTTATGCCCTTCAGAAAGTGACATGTTTCCGTTCAAGCTGAAAAGAAAACAATTTCCTGTCCGACTTAGCTTTGCTATGACAATTAACAAGGCTCAAGGGCAGACAATTCCAAACGTGGGTGTGTATCTACCAGAATCGGTATTCTCCCATGGACAACTTTACGTGGCGCTATCTAGAGGGATTTCACATGGAAATACAAAGGTATTAGTAAAGGGTGCCAAAAATTTTTGATCGAGATGGAGTGTACACTTCGAACGTAGTGTATCGAGAAGTTCTACATGACAAATAAAGTATGCATGTGTGTAGTTGTTGAATACCGCAAGTTATGTTTTCTTATGAATATCATATATGTATTCTTTTAGTACCAACAATTATATACTACTCGATTTTTACATCATTCTAAAAAAGTTGTGAACCATTTCACACAATCTATCTTTGCATTAATCTAAGTTATATTTATGATAACCAAAATTCATCGCTATCCGTTATCCGTTTCCATTCGTCTCGATTGCCAAAATAAATCAAATTGCATATACATAATTATGGATTTTGACTACATAGGTTGAATGCATAGATGATTTTATTAATATCTAAAAACATAAAACGTGTAATAAATATTTGAAAATAATATCAACAATCTTTGAACACATAGTCAGCATGTATTAATTAATTGAAAAACGATATGACATTTTATAAAAGGAGATTTACATTTGTGTCCTTACAAAACTTCTATATTACATCAATGTCCTTGTATAAATCAAAATTACGTTAATATCCTTCTAAAATATGAAAAATTCTTATATATATATCCAAAATAATAAATTAATAATATTTAAATGATTTTAATATTTAAATTATTCATCTAAATGTTAATTAAATGATTTAAAATATTTTAAATTATTGAATAAATTAATAAAACTAATCCAAATGCTTATTTAAACAAATATGTCAATGAATAATCAAATATTGAATGAACTGAATAGATTAAAATCAATGAATAAATTGTTTTAAACATATGTTACAAACATTAATCATTCAAGACGATGAAGTTTTGCAACCTTTTTATTCCCGTTAATGCTCAAAATTATAGAAATCAATCTTTTTTAAATCTATATAGCGAGTTTATGAAATTGAGATATATTGTTTAATGTTGGATTAAACCTAACATATTTGAGTAAAAAGTTTAATTAATATTTAGATGAATAATATAAATATTAAAATAATTTAAATATTATTAATTTATTATTTTGGATATATATGAGAATTTTTCATGTTATAGAAGGATATTAGCGTAATTTTGATTTTTATAAGAACATTAACGTAATATAGAAATTTTATAAGGACATAGATATGAATTTCCCTTTTATAAAATTATCCATATTATATAATCACTACATTTGGTAAAACTAAATGATACTACATTGAAAGAGAATTAATAAATTACATTTGTCATATTTCTATAACATTCAAAGAATTATTAAAAAAATATATCATTTCTTTAATTATATATAAGTTATTATATTACAACTGTGTTCCACAATATTCATTTATGGTGAATGTTTTTGTATTTTCTTAATTAATTACTTAGAGTAACGATATACGTACATTCCCTTGATCTAGTTGTTAATTTTAACATTGGGATTTTTGGGACTATATACAAACAAAGAAGATTTAAATCTATGTTTTACAAAATTTTAATATTACGTCAATATCTTTGTAAAAATCAAAATTACAATAATATCTTTTTAAAACATGAAAAATTCTCACATATTTTCAAATTAATAAATATATAGTATTTAAATGATTTTAATATTTAAATTATTTATCGAAATATTAAATAAATGATTTTAATATTTTAAATTATTGAATAATTACAATAAAACTAATCCAAATGCTTATTAAAACAAATATGCATTGAAGAATCAAATACCGAATGAATTGAATAAATTAAATTTATGAAAAAATGGTTTTACACACATGTCACAAAACATTAATCAATCAAACGAGGAAGTTTTGCAATCTTTTTATTCCGATAATGTTCAAAATTTTAGAAATAAATAATTTTCAAATCTATATTGCAATTATATGAAAGTGAGATAAATTGGTTAATGTTAGATTAAACCCAACATATTTGAGCACAAAGTTTTAATAATATATAGATGAGTTTTTTAAAAATATTAAAATTATTTAAATATCATTAATTTATTATTTGGATATATATGAGAATTTTTTATGTTTTGAAATGATATTAATGTAATTTTGATTTTTAAAAGGACATTGATGTAATATTGAAATTTTATAAGGAGGTGAATGTAAATCTCCCAAGCAACAAAGCCCAATTCATATAACATATGTCACACAACAATTTTTTAAAGACCAGAAGACTCAAATCTCAACCACTCATTTATTTTTTAATCAAATGGCTAAGATTAAATCAAAACTTACTTTTAAATTATTTTTTTTAAAATTAATTTATCTCGCAAACCGTTATCATTAGACACACAAATTACATTGTTGCGACCTCGTGTTCTCCTCTTTAATTAGAGCAGTGTTCATATATACTTTTGACCTTTTATTTTTTCGATTTTTTTGGTGGGTATTGAAATTGTAACGTTAATATCACATGTAATTTTAACATAAATGGGTAAACTTCAAAAACAAAAGATGTTATATAATGTATGATCTATCTAAAAAAAAAAATTCAAATTTTGACAACTTTTATTTTTTTGATTTTGGACAAATGTGTAACTCATAAGATTATATCACATGTGATATTAACATAAAATGTGGATTTAAAGATCTAAAATTGTTAGATATATAATTAAATTAAACCTATAAAAAAATTCAATGAAATTACATGTCATAGTACTATAATCAAATGTGATATTAACGTAAATCATATGTGATATTATAATATACGTAGAGCTTTAACACAAATTAGCCAATAACACACACAATTTTAACTTTAAATGTTAAATTTTAAACACAAAAATATTATATGAGGTATTATCTATATAGACCCGGAAAAAAAATCAAATTTTGACGACTTTTTATTTCTTCGTTTTTGGTCAAATGTTGATATTGATAAGGTAAAATCACATGTGATATGAACACTAAATGTGAATTTCAAAACCTAAATATATTATATGATGTATATTTAACTAGAATAAAAAAGAAAAACACAAAAATCATAAGTCAAACAACTAATATCTCATGTGATAAAACTGTGATTTTATAATTTAAATTTTCCAAACACCGTCAAAAAGGCAAAAAAATTTCCGTTAAAAATATATCAAGTGGCGTGCTCTTTAGAAGAGAAAAAAAATGCTCGTTTTAATGGTGTAATTTATTCGTTTAATACATTTACGGTTTTTAAGATAATTAACTTTTAAACAAAAATAAATTAAAGTGAGTTTTGAAAATGGTAAATTTGATTGGTTCATTTCATATCAAATTTATAATGATTTTAAATGATCCCATCCCACTAATTTATATCCTTTTATTAACAAATCATGTTTTCCAAATATTCAAATCATTTATACTTGTCCATCATTTTCCTTTAAAATAAGGACACCTAAGTATTAAGGCCTCTCCCAACGATAGCTTCGGTTCCTCGTCGGTTTCTCATCGGTTCCCAAACCGATGGCACCAGCGCGTCGGTTTGGCGGTCGGTCCCCCCCTTTTTTTTTCATTCGTCGGTTTCGGGAGGAAGAAGTGACGGAGAGATTTAATTTAAGGCGGGCCCACCAATAAATAAACAATGGAGGAGATGGAGGAGATAACGGTTAAGAGAAATGGAGAAGATGGCTTCTAGTATTATTATTATAATTTTTTTGTATTTTGTATTTATCTATTATTATTATTATTATTAATATTATTATTACAAAGACAATTATTGTTATTATTATTAACGTATTTTTTATTTATTAGTATTTTTTATTTAATAAATATATTATTTTTATTTATTGAATTTGTAATTAAAATAATAAAATATGTGGAGTCTAGAAAAACTGACTGACGGGTAACTGTTGACAGTGATTTAGTCAGTTTGATGTCAGTTTAATGTCAGTTGACGTGGTGTTGAGTTGGCAAAAACTAACCGTGTCAGTTGGAGTAACGGTTGGGAGTGGTCTAATGGAATCGACTCTAGTACATGAATTTTACGTATTCATTGAACAATAAAAGATAAATTTAACTAAACATAAGACAAAACTTCAACCAAGCAAAATAAATATATAAATATTGTCCATAATAAAAGTTCTTTATACGACCAATACATGAACAACAAAAGTGTCGATCACCTCTATATCACTTGAAATCTTACCCTTGTAGTAGTCTAAACTAAAGCCTCATTCGTTTTTCTTCTTGTTTTCGTCTTCTATCCTTTTATCAACATATGCTATATATAAACGAATGATCAATCTCTCATCACTCGTTAAGATACAACAACCTAAGTAGTCTCTCAGGTATTTGGGAGTGCGTAATTCTTAAACAACCATACAAACGTTTCAATTTGATGAAGTCACGACAACATCTATATGTCTAGATTCAACATTCCCACCATGTACACTTGAGGGTTTTGAATCATTATCACCATTAACTTCAACATTCGTGCGTCCACCATCAATGGCACCATCACTTGGTCCTATGTTTGAATCTTTTATCGGACACAACTGAGCAATCTTCTTTAACTCTTTTCCTTTCCCCCATAATACAGCGTAGAGTCCACAGATAATCAATATCGCACCTATCACGCTTTATAAAAAAAAGTAATTGTTTTTAAGATGTAATGAGTATAACCTGAAATAGTTTTGGTTAAATTGAAAAAAATTAGAAGTTAACATACCTTCCCAAGTGTAGGCTTTCATTTAGGACTAGAGATCCAGCGACAGCCACAAGGACAAGCATTAGAGGATTGAAAGCCGATACAAATAGTGGACCTCTCATTTGCACACACCAAGCGATAAACGTAAACATCAATCCAGATCCCAGCATACCCTGAGAAAAATGGTTATGATGCATTGATAATTGGAGAGGCAAACTTGCACGTACAGGGAGTCGACTCGAATGACCAAAGTAATTGAGACTCAAGATTCATATGTATGTTTAATATTATTGTGTATGTTTAGCGCAACAAAATTAAGTACGTACCGTATAAGCCACAGTCAAAAGTCTTATATTCCATCCTAGCTTCCAATCACCCCAATGCCTTTCGGTGCATAGCCCAAAAACGAGTGCTTGAACACCACCCAATAAAGACGTAAGAGCCGTCACCGAATACGGGCACGGGTATTTTTTGACCATACTTGTCTGTCACATAACAATAACATGCCAAAACAAATATTAGTCTTTAAGCAAACATTTAGTTTCATTTGTTTGTCAAAATGTGTAACTAACCTGAATGATTAACCAGATGGAATAACTTATGCAACTACCTATAGCCAATAAAGAACCCATGAGTCTATTGCTTGAATGTTGAACACTTGATGCATGATGTTGACCATTCAAAAGGTCAACATTGGTTTTCCACATGTGAAGGTCAACTCCCTTATAAAAAGTCAATGTCATGGCCCCACCAACCCCTAGTAATGTTCCTATGATCTTTGCTGCATCAGTGCTCGTTCTCCATCCTAACCTTTCCATACTGAAAATTACATTTACCAATTACCATAGTTCTGATAATTAAGACATCGGTCTACTAGAACGTATTGTAAATAAATTTGTTACCCGAAGCAAACGGCTAGAACGAATGTAATGGCAGGGATAAGATTTGTAGTAGCTGCAGCGAAGGTGGCTGACGTCAACGCTAAAGCTTTTACGTATAAATTTTGAGCCAACGAGCCTCTACAAATTAAGATATGTACCACAAAGCACGACTTCAACAACAAAACACATTTGGCAACATATATACTTTATAAAAATAGAAATAAAGCAGATTTACCGAAAGTTCTAAAGAAAGTAGTAATAAAATATGTATGTAGTAGTTTCAAAATGATTACACGTAAAGCCTTTTGCTGTTTTTGAATCCCTAGCTTGTAGTGTACATTACTCTCATGTTTCAAAAATAGTAAAACAAACATTTTTTTTAATGATTCTACTCGATCGGTTGGATATGCATTACGTGGTTTTATCATATTCACTTTCTGTACTTTAGACTTATCGATAACATGCCAAGTATAATTGTTTTTAGTTGGTTTATCTTCTATGATCACGAAATACAAGTTTTTATAAATGTCCTTATACGTTTTAGATACACAAAACTAAGGGTTGTGGTTATGGTAATATTAAAACTGACATTTTAGAAGACAATTTAAATGACTGATTACGAAACTTGGGACAACGCAAAATCAAATTTTGTCTTTCATTTTCTGTCACGTAAAAGCAGAAATGTGTATCGGTATTTGCAAGAAGATTAATGTGAGTCACATTCACATATTTCTATGTTTCACTGCTACAACACCTACCTCATAACTATTAATCCTCAACAATTTAAATTAATTTAATGCTAAGTTATTTACTTATAATATTCAAGATTATAAAAGCCATGGGTACAAAAAATAATCTAAAAACAAATAAAACATACCCAAATAAGCCACAACAAAAAGCTTGAAAAACTACCATCCAAGTCAATTTAGGCCTTTTGTTCCTGAAAGAAAATCACCTCTACTAAAATTAGAATTTCACATATTTATTTCTTCTAATTAACTATAAACACTAATAGTTAAATATATTTTTCTTCTTTTGTAATATATTAAATGACTAATAAAAATATATAAATCACTTTTTATGGTTTTACTTTAAATGGAAAAAGGAAATTAAGAAACTGATTAAATATTTTATAAATCACGACAATTTTGAAACAACTTGTAGTAATCCAAAAAAAAGTAAGAAAAGTTATCTTTTTTGATGAAGAGTTTTCTTTTCCTTGCTTTTCTTTTTTTGGATTACATGTTTGTTAGTCTTTTCCTAAATTTATTACTTTAAAACAAAAAACAAAAAAACCTAAAAGTATTTATAACAATTCTATATTCTTTAGATTGCTAATTAAGAGGGTAATTGTTACATAATTTGCTATTACTAATTGATTCTTTTAATTCAAAATGACATTTCATAATTCAATTTTCAGTATATAATTAATAAGGGTTTTGTTAAAATGTCTACTGGATACATGATATGTGCATTTAGTATATATATTAATTAAACTTAATTTTTTCATATATATATTAATAAATACTTTAAATATAAATGAAAAACATGTATATAATTAATATATATTAAATAGATTTTAAAAGTATATAAAAAAAAATTAAAATTAATTAATTTTCATTGACATATTTTAGCAACACCCAAATAATAAATGTATGTACATATGTATAGAACCGAGTTTCAACATATTACTCTTTTCCTATGTTAAGCTCCCACTATTTACATGTTAATAATTTACATTATTCTGAGTAAAAAAGATTGTAGATGTATATGACAAGGACATTAAACATAATGCATGAACTGTTCTTGAATTGTATTTACAATTCATTTTGATATTGTTAACAAAAAAGAGGAAGAATTCAAACCATTCAACCAATATTGCAAGGGGAACGATGAACGCAGCGGAGAATAAAAACCGATAGGCAACGAGGATTGGAAGATTCATGCCGTCACTAGACGCTAGCTTATAAAGCACGTTAACACCGGCAAACGTAGTCTGAACAGCTAGCATCAGCAACACTGGCTTCAAACCATGAATAACGTTGCAGATCTTCTCCATATTCACCATTTCATATACGAAAACCTTACAAATTGAAGAAGAAAAATAACAAGCAAGAAAAAGGAGAAAAAATAATAATTAGTTTCTCCTTTATTCTTGCTTGATTGAGGACAGAATATTTAGTACTTTTTACGTTTAAAAGTTTGTGAAATATTTAGACGAGATTTGTAATGGAGAGAGAGCGAGTCTATTGGCGTTTGTTCTTGAAAGAGAGAATGTGTTGTATAAATAGTGCCATACTGGACAATGGGTAATGTAATTTGAATAAATAGCATATAAAACCCTTTGATATTTACCAATTGGAATGAACGGTCCTCCATATGAATAGGGGTTAATTATCTAGAACCTATATGTGTTTTTTGTTTTTTCCGATTATCGAACTATTTTATTCTCTACCTTATCATTTTAAGTTGTCAAGTTGTCTCTTTTTATTAAACTTTTTAGACTAATTTACAAAACAACCCTTGTTATTTGTATAATTACAAAATTCGTCCCTAATTTAATTTTCTTTTACGAATATCGTCCTTTATTAACTATTTTTTTACAATTTTATTCCCTCGTTTTTTAAACTTAACAATTAGTATAAATTAAGAAAAAAATTCCTATTTCTCCTTAACGTAAAACACTATCAACGAAAGTGTCACCCTCTTCCCAGTTTCGTTTTCGAATCATGTTAGATTTTGCAGAATCAAAGTTTTGTTTCATCATCTCGTTGTATTTTTACCAAACGTAAGCTTCACTGTCTTTCATTTCTAAGGATTTTGGGTGTTTTTAAACATTTTTTTTAATAGATCTTATGGATCTCGTAAATGGAAGACAATGACGGTAACAGTTGGCTAAAATACGACGAAGATGATAAAACAAAACTTTAGATACTACTAAATCTAACAGGATTATAAGATGGTAACGGGAAAGAGAATGACGCGTTCGTTGATAATGTTTTATATTAAGGAAAAAATAGTAATTTTGTTATTTTAAGATAATAATTGTTAAGTTTAACAAACAAGGGAATAAAATCGTAAGAAAATAGTGAAATAAAGGACGATATACGTAAAAGAAAAATTAAATTAAGGACGAACTTTTTAGTTATAGAAACTACATGGGTTGTTTTGTAAGTTAATCTAAACAGAAAAATTAAAAAAGGACAACTTGACAACTTATAATGACAAGATAGGAAATAAAAATATGAAGAGGAATGAAAATTAAATCAAATCCCAGTATTAATCAAAAATAAAGTCTTCAAACTAAAAGATAAAAGTGATAAATTTTAGAACAATACATGTCCTTCTCAAGATCCAAAAATTATGTTTCATGTTATTTTAAATTTCGAATGGTAATAATATGTGATAATATAACATTATGTTTCTAATAGAACTTGATCTTGTTGCCCTTTCAATAGATTCGTTAGGTGTCGCGGCTAATAACATGTCCAATAGAGAACACCTCACTCGAACATTAAAGATTTTTCTCAATCTTAATGATAATTCAGTGTGTAACATAAAATAAATAAAGCGATATTGTTGAACTATGTACTTAGGTCATAAAAAATTATCATATGAGATGAAACATTATTGGCTAAAAGACAAGTAATAGAGGTGGTAGATTGAATAAGGCTAAAAGGCAAGCTAAAATACGATATTACTTTTTTTAGTTTTTACTTTTACAAATACACTATTAATAAAGATTAGTTGAATAGAATAACATAAGTAGTCATTTTGTGTAATGGTAATAATCTTTTTTTCCTATCCCTTAAAAACAACATTTTTTCTTTGTAATAACTTGAATCTATGAAAACGAAATGTTATTGACTGTCTATGATCGTCGCTGCATCGCGCGGGTACTATACTAGTTTTATTAAAATGAATTAATTACAAGATTACAAACAATCAACATGTCTGCTATGAATCTAGAAATGAATTATACATATGTTGAAATCTAGAAATGCTGTAAATTCAAAAGAAATAAATCTGTAGTGGTTGTGGTGGTGTTAGCAAAAGAATAGAGTTTGTTGTAGAAATTAAGAATCGGGTTTCGTGGAAGAATATTTGTATTTCATCAACTAATACGATTACATTTGACATCTATTTATAGGGAAAATATTAACCTAACGGGCCCAAGCCCACATACGGGCTTGGGCTTACATTTGTTTTAGGCCTATATTCTAACATTCCCCTCAAGCTAAGTAGTGGGATTTCCAATGCTCAACTTGTCAAGATAGTGAGCGAAGATCTTTCCAGTAACCGCATTTGTAAGGATATCTGCAAGCTGATCTTTTGATGAAACAAACGGAAGCTCGATAATCTCATCTTCAAGTTTTTCTTTGATGAAGTGCCTATCAACTTCAACATGTTTTGTGCGATCATGTTAGACTAGATTTCCTGAGATCTGGATAGCAGCTTTGTTGTCACACATAATCTTACTGGCTTCCAGTGAGGGATACCCAATTTCTGACAGTAGTTTTCGCAGCCACAAGACTTCTGCTAAACCTCGTGCTATTCCTCGAAATTCAGCTTCGGCACTTGAGAGAGCGACAACCTTTTGCTTCTTACTTCTCCAGGTAACAAGATTTCCTCCCACTAGCGTAAAATACCCTGATGTAGATCTTCTATTACCTTTATCGCCTGCCCAGTTAGCATCAGTGTATGCATCAATCTTCAGGTGCCCATTTGGTCTGAACAAGACTCCGTGTCCAGTGGTTCCCTTGAGATACCTGATAATCCATAAGGCTGCTTCCATGTGTTGGACTTGAGGTTGATGCATGAATTGACTTATAACTCCCACTACGTATGCAATATCTGACCGAGTATGAGCTAAGTAAATCAGCTTTCCCACCGTTCTCTGATATCTTTCTTTATCTGCCAGTTCGGCTTCATCTTCCATGAACAATTTTTGGTTGGCTATTATGGGAGTATCTGCAGGTTTGCAATCTAGCATTCCCGTCTCCGCTAATAAATCAAGAACATATTTTTGCTGACAAATGAAGATCCCTGATTTTGATCTTAGAACTTCGATTCCGAGAAAATACTTGAGTCTTCCCAAATCTTTCATTTCGAATTCTTTAATGAGATTGGCTTTCAATTTTGTCATTTCCTCCGAATCATCTCCTGTAATAATCATGTCATCAACGTAGATTATTAACCAGGTTATGAGTTTACCTCTCCGTTTCAAGAATAAGGTGTGATCAGAGTTGTTTTGATTATAACCATATTTCTTCATCTCTGTGGTAAATCGACCAAACCAAGCTCGTGGAGATTGCTTTAAACCATACAGAGATTTCTTTAGTCGGCAAACTTTTCTGGACACGGAACTATCATGAATTCCAGGTGGGGTTTCCATGTAGATTTCTTCCTTCAATTCTCCATGTAGGAAGGCGTTCTTGACATCGAATTGGTGTAATGGCCAATCCTTGTTTGCTGCAACTGAGAATATAACTCTAATAGTATCAATCTTGGCTACTGGTGAGAAAGTCTCACAGTAGTGAATCCCATAAGTCTGAGTATACCCCTTTGCGACTAATCGAGCTTTATACCTTTCGATTGATCCATCGGGTTTATACTTGATCGTGAACAACCAACGACATTTAACTGGTTTCTTTCCTGGGGGCAATTCACACTCTTCCCAAGTTTCACTTCTTTTCAGGGCTTCAAGTTCAGTACCAATTGCTTCCCTCCATTCCTTATACTTCAGTGCTTCTTCAACACTTGTTGGTATTTTTACAGAATAGATGGCATATGCGAAGGACCTGGCTTCCGGGGCTAAGTTCCTTCTTGCAATATTTGCAACTGGATATCTTGATCCTCTTGAACTTCTTTCAGGCGAGTATCTGTTAGGTGGAATTCCCCTAGTTGATCTAGGAAGAAGATCATACCGAGCTTGTTCAGTCACACTCGGAGTTTCCATCTCAACCTGTTGTTCATCATTACACATATCAGAGTTATTGGGAATATCTGGAGATTCAGAGCCACTTACCTCAGATTTCAGTTGAGGAGGATCATTATTTGTGGCAGTGGTACTGTCTTCAGGTTCTTCAGGACTTTCTATCTCCGGAGTGGGTGTATCAGTAGAAGCACCATGCACATGTGGTGCCTAAACGTTTGTCTATGAATCTTAGCCAAAATACAAGTGTCACAATGGAAAGTTTTATTATTAGGAAATAAATGCGGAAATAATTGTCTCAAATAACCAGCAGACGGATGGCCTAATCTTCTGTGCCATAACCAAGCTTTCCTATCGTTGGACCCATGAGTGAGCAGAACAGAACTGTGTTGAGTAACTTCATCAACGTAGTAGATTCCTTGTCTTTCAGTACCACGTCCAATGATCTTCCCCGTTCTGATATCCTGCAAAAGGAAAAAAGTGGGGTGCATTAATACCACACAGTTTAATTCTTTCGTAACATGACTGACGGATAATAACTTGTGTGATAATGATGGTACATAAAGACATCTAGAGAGTCGTAATTCTTTAGAAATTTCAATGGTTCCCCCTCCTTTAACTGTGAGAGTTTCCCCATTTACTGTGTGAATTCTGGTTTTATCAACTCTAGATTTTGAATTTAGATCGGTGATATCAAACGTCATCGTATCGGTGGCACCACAATCAAAGATCCAAGAAGTACACTTAGAATCTTTGGTTGCAACATGAGCTTTGCCAGAAAGAGACTCATATTGTTCCTTTTTTTAAATCGTAATCATTTAACTTATCGGGTAAGTTTTTATTAAAACTTTTTGGATTAAAAAAGGAGTCATTACCCGGAGGGTTTGGTGTAGAAAGACCAAACCCTATACCTGGTTCTGGTGCGCCATCGGTACTTGTCTCTCCTCCGCCTCTAGTTTCACTGCTTCCTACAGCGGCCATAACTTTTCCAGTCTTGTAGGTCTTGTGATTCTCTTTCCACCAGTCTGGATATCCGACAATATTAAAGCATTGCTCTTTGGTGTGTTTGGACATACCACACTCTTGACACTTGAGCTTGCTTTTATCGACCTTTGATTGGGGTCGGAACGCCGGTTTTTCTTATCGATAATTCTTAGAGACAAGCCCTGCTCCATCGCTGGTGGTAGTAAGCCCAACTGCCACACCCATATATGCCTCATGATTCCCGTCAATAATAGCTTGGTGAGCCTTTTCTTTTCTAACCGTAGCATAAGCGGTTTCGGGAGATGGAAGCGGATCAAAACGGAGAATTTCCCGTTTAATTGGGTCATGCCTCCGGTCAAGTCCGTTCAGAAACTGGAATAGCTTTGTTTCGGATCGAACTCGATTATATGTGGCTATGTCAGCTGTGCAAGTCATCGGGTTGGGATCCCGACGATCAATTTCTCCCCAAATTCTCTGCATCCCTATCCAAAACTCTTCCAGTGGTAGCTGTTGTTGTTTGAACTCATTAGCTTTAACATGGAGATCGAAAGTTTGTAACTTATCCTTCCCGCTGCTGTAAGTAACTGCAAGGGCTTCCCATAGTGACTTCGCTGTGGGAAATTCAGTAAGGTTACTTGCGATGCTAGGTTCGATGTTCTGAATTAACCACGAGAAAACCACAAGATCGGCTTGTTCCCACTCATCGTATTTTTCATCAGTGATGGCGGGAGGGTTTTCGGTAAGATGGTTGAGATACACTTTCGATTTCCCCCCAGTAGAGACTCGAATCATACGAGCCCATAACGGGTAGTTGTTGCTTGTCAACGTTAAACTAATCTTGAGTTGATCAGACGGGTTTGGCTTTGGACTTTGGCACTGGTTCTGAGCTCCGTTACGAAGCAAATCCATTAGTTGCATGGCGAGATTATTGTTTTCTGCGTTCGCCATACTGGTTCGAGATTAAATTCGAAGTTCGTGGCTCGGAAATAGCTAGTCGTGGCCAAGATGTATCCGAGATCTTGTCCGAGGTTGTCCGGCTTGTGTCCGAGATTCTGTCTGAGTCGTATCCGGATCGTGTCCGAGTCGTTCCCTAGGTGTTGTCTGGATCGTGTCCGAGTCGTGTCCGGAATCTTGTCCGGAGTGTAACCTAGTCATGTGCCTCGAGCCGTGCCTAGTTTCCTTCTATCCGTGCCTTGTCTTCGTGTGTGAGTAATCGTGCCAAGTAATCTTCTATCCGTGCCTTTTCTTCTATCCGTGTACTCGTTACTACTATTCGTCCAAGTCCTTTTTTTGCTTAGTCGAATGGTTATGCTATCCGAAATTCCTTGCTATCCGAAGTTACTTGCTAATCGAATGAGACCACCAGTCGAATGAGATGACTTCTTAGTCGAACTAACAAGTTCGAATGAGCTGTTTTCCTATCCGAACTACACAAGTCGAATAAGTTAAATTTCTATCCTAACACACGATTTCGTGTGTGAGTGTTTTCTAGTCGAATGACTATTCGTTTGGGTTGGTTTCCTAGTCGAATAGACTAGTCGAACAGGTACTTCCGAAAGTAACCTGCTCTGATACCATGTAGAAATTAAGAATCGGGTTTTGTGGAAGAATATTTGTATTTCATCAACCTGATACGATTACATTTGACATCTATTTATAGAAAAAATATTAATCTAACGGGCACAAACCATATACGAATTTGGGCTTATATTTATTTTAGACCTATATTCTAACATTTGTGTCTCTCACATATATAATTTTGATATTGTTTGGTACAATGAGAATTTTTGGTACACTCCTTGAAATCATCAAAGAGATTGTGTGAAAGATTAATAAAGGAAAAAGGGCATTTTTGCTAATTTACAATAATTTAACGTCATTCTTTTTAAATTTCATAAAAGTTAGACAAATAGTGCGGAAATTGATAAGTATGGGGAAGGCTACCAACGAAAGAAAAAAGTTGCAGAACAAAATCACTTGAATTTGAAGGGGTCAGGGGAACAATATAGCAATTAACTCTTAAAATAAATAATAACAAGCTGTTATTTTTATCTCAAGTATGTTAGAAACCTTCTAATTTAACATAGTATCTTACTTTTTATTTTTATTTACGAATTACTAATACTTATATGGTTCCAAAACCAATTGCGATTAAGAGCCGGATAAACTTTTTACTAGGTCAAACCGATTAGGTTTTCTGGTAATTCGGATTTGGTTTAATCTTTTTGGCCGAGTTTTCAGTTTAGAAAAATAGTCAATTAATTTTTTCACTCGAACCGAAAACTGATTGTAGTCTAGATGTTTTGTTCCTTTTTCATGTCTAAATATTGGCTTGTTTATAGTCCGTTAGTTTTTTGTTCAACATGACCTAAGAAAAAAAACAATCACAAAATCCACTCAAATGTTTAAAACGTACATATACGGGGAGTACATCACACGACAAACTATATATCCCTACTACATCATATCCGGGTAAATGATGTGTTCAGATTTAAGGCCCCGACTTGCAAACCCGGCCTTTGAGTCGAGCCAAATAAGCCAATTGCTTCTGATTGTTTTTTCATGCCAACCAATAATAACAATCTGTCAACAATCAATAATCCAACCACAAAAAGACTAGAAAGTAATTTAAAAAAAATGATAGTATGTTTCGGTTTACATGGATAATGAATGAGGAAACGTTTAAATCATGGACAATTCAAAGGAAAATGAAAAAATGACTAAATCACGCCGGTAGTTGTTTAAAAAGTTTTCTGCTCCGCAACTTCCTTTTTAGTCTCAGCGACTTTGGATGCATCGATAGTTTCCTTTTTAGTCTCCACGACTTTGGATGCATCAATGGTTTCCTTTGCAACTTCAGTCTTTGGTGCCTCCTCGACTTGCTTTTTCTGTAATACATGTAAACATTGAGAATGATCTATTTTAGTAACAACTTCATTTAAAAAAAATAGTACGATTTAAAGAATTTGAGAATACGATATATACTTTTTTGCAATTATATATGTTTGGAGTAGAAGATGTTAGATGCATGATTTTTTATTTTTTGATAAAAATGTACAAAATGTTAGAAAACTAAAATATTTGATACCTCATTGACCGTAGCATCAACAACCTTGTCAGCATCCTTCTTCTCTTCGACAACGTCTTTCTTTGTTTCCTTGACATCGACATCTTTCATCTTCTCCACCTCGGCGACTACTTCCTTGACGGCAGGGGTCTCCTCTTTCGGTAACGTATCATCCTTAACTGTTATCTCCACCTCAGGAAAAGTAATTTCCTTAGAAACAACAGAAACTACAGCCTCTGGGGTAATTTCTTCCTTAGGCAATGTTGTTTCGTCCACAAGCAATTCCGCGGCTTTCAAGACGATCTCCTCCTTGTTCTCCTGTGGTTCAGGGACCTCACCAGCATCCTTCTTCATGACTTTGAAAGCACTATAACAACCACCCATGTTTTACTCTTGTTATATGAGCTTAAAGAACAAAGAGAATGGGAATGAATAGTAGATGGTTTGTTGAAACTAAAAGACATTAATGATGTTTTATAGTATGTTTTTTTTCCTAAGATGGGAGGGGATGTCTATGACAACATAGAGATCATGTTGTTTATTTGTTTTATTAAAAAACTGCCAATAATTTCCTTTTGAAAGGTCACACATATTTTCTGTAAAAATAGATTTATTCTTATTAATTATTATTACAGATAATTAAACTATAGCTGTTAAATATATTCAAAAAATATTTGGTTTAATTTTTTTACACAAAATAAATGGATACTATATCAACTCTATAATTGAAAATGAAGAATTAGTAAACTAAATCCAAATTATTAATAGTTTACAATATATGATTTTCTCTAGAATGGAAAAAGAAAACTTGTTACAACGTATTAAATGAAGCAAATTTTTATTTAATTTGTATTAAATAAAGTTTATTCATTTAATTTATACAAGTTAGAAAATACAAGAGTATATATTAATTTTTTTTCCTGATTTGAAGTTAATCAATTCCAATTGGCAATCTCTCAAAAACAGGCTGTGATAGAATATTTGTATTTTTGTTTTCATTATATTTTTTTAATTATGTTATTTATTGTCTACTAATTACAGCCTGTAATCTAATAGATGTTTACAACTAATGATTACCATACAATTACATGATGAGGGATGTGCTTGGCATCAATGTATTTTTGTCACTAAATTAATGGCCATTTTGGTATAAATATAAGTATTATATTTGAAATCAATGACCAGATTTTATTTCTTAATAGTTTATGGTAGGTCACTTTCTACAAATATTATTATTATTATTAGGGAATTATTTTGGGAACAAATGGTCTTCAAAAGAAGTTAGGGATTTTGAGCTAGTTTGATGATGTTGTAATCTTATATTGTGTTTTAGTGATTTTTTATTTTTTATTAATAGAAAGAAAGGAAAAAAAAAAAAAGGAGGAAGAAAAAAAAAAAAAAAATGTAAATGTGTTCGTGACTTTTTAGGTGGAAAGAAAAGAAAAGAAATGGAAATAAATTTTGTTCCATTTTTCTCTTCAAATATTTATTTTGGAAAGAAAATATGTTTTGAACATTTTATAAAAACCTCTAAATTCTCTTTACCAAATATAGATCTCTTAAATACATGTCTATTTTATTTTTTTTCATTTTGACTCAAAATTACAACCAAATCGAATCGAATTGTGATTTGTTTTATAAATATTTTATCATATAATTGTTTTCTATTAATTAATTTGTGTATCGGGTAATGCTCGTTTGTTCTTGTTAAGTTTTTTTTTTAGTTGTGTTTATAAAGTTCATCTATTATATCTTTGAACGTAAATTAAACTTTGATATGAGTTTTTTTTTTCTTTCTTTATTTTCTCTCCAAATACCTCCAACTCGTGAACTCATTTTTGAAAAAATAATCTCCTTTTTTCTCTTTATTTTCTGTTAAATTATTTTCTTCACTTCACTTCTCCACTCACTAAACTCAGAAACAGAGTGTTAGTGATCGATGGCTGGTTAACCGAACAAGTCGTGGTCGGATGTTTTCGGTTACCAGACCTGGTATGCCGACGATGGTCAATTTGTTTGCTCAATAAACTCCTCATGGATGCAGATAAGCTTCTGACCACTATCAAGTCAACAACTACTAACCAAATTCATTACACCTTCATTTTGAAAATACCAGTTTACAAAGGAACTTTTAAATAAACATAATTCTTAGAAATGCGTTGCAGAAATACAAACTTTGTTTTAACGTAACAATCTGATAAAGTATTCCACAATTTGTTTATTTTCTGAAATGGATACTATAAACCTTTGTACTATAATAATGAACACGATAAAACTTCAAAGCTTGACCAAGACAGCATTGGTGACTCCTGAGTATCGTTCCAATTGACCACACCAAAAGCTTCCAAACTCGATTCACAAAACAAGCTTGTTTAATCCAACTTTTTCGACAAAAATCAAACACAACTTTTTAGTCTACCTCCATCAAAATGCAATGTAATCCGCAATGTTTTCATTAGGGCAGGGTGGTTGTGATGGAAATCGATTTCCAAACCCAATCAATTGCAAAGCTTCTGCATTACATTCATTCAAATTAACCCAGAAAATATATTATTTTCATGGGCCTTTTCTAGATAGACAGTATCCACACACACACACAAAAGCTTTACCCAGACAGAGATCGGAATATGGGGTGTAGGACAGAAAGGATAAACACGATGAACATGCGGCAAACATTTCTTTCAACAATGAATAAACTAAACATAAAATTACATTATGAGGCCTGGCCACCACAACTCATTAAATTCATGACAGTCAAAGACACTCCTTATTCATATTCAACTCAAGGCATCGTTTTACCCAAAATGGGTTTCATTGCAAACAAAATGAGAGTCGTAAACTTAATCTTAATATCATCATGATATGTTATATATCTCGTTACTTCAGTTTTGCAAATAGCCTAGGTGCAACCTGCATCCAAGTGAGGCTCAATATTAGATGAGTAGGAATTAAGTTATTCACAAACTTAGAGGTGTAAATTAACCTATCAACTAAAATATGGGACGATGTGGGTTATGTGTTAACTCCAACATGTCAGATGGGCCAAATATAACCGAAATAAGCCGCCTCCACAAACATTGATTTGAAAAAACAAGGGAAATGTATAAGAGAATAAGCTTACACATTTGTCGACACACTGCCAATAATCAAAGTACTGTCCTGTGCAATGTTTGTGGCCAGTTTCATCAGCTTGAACCCTTTTCACACATCCCTGTACATTGTAATAAACTAATTAAAAAAAACGCAGAGTAGAAATACTCGAATATCTTGAATACAAGTAGCAACAACAAACTAGAAGAAGAATCCTAAACAAAACAACTAGGATCAATATAACTATTAGATTTTAACAAATAAGACATAGTAATGATGTATTAGTAGAAAGAAAGTATTAAATGTGTACGAGTCCAAAGATGAAAACCGCAACAGTCATTCATACAAGTTTCTAATTTTATAGAACACCTACATATAAGAAGCCAACATTCTAATTCAAGGACAAGTTGGATTGATTTTTCAATCATGATAAACTTGTGGTGGAATAATAACTAAGTATTCTTCTCTCGAAAATAAAAATCTTAAATTGTCTGTATTTTGGAACATATGACATATCATTTCCTTTGATTCTATATATAAACATAAGTACCTGATAGTCAAGCCAAGCTCTGACACATTTAGGTTTGCATAAATCTTCAAAATACTTCTTCTGATCAACCGGTTCTTCGTCCGACCTTAATTATATCAAATTAAATCATCTAAATATATATATATATATATATATATATATATATATATATATATATATATATATATAAGTTAACAACTACAAATGCCTATGATAATATTTTAGGGCTCATAACTTTAAAAAGATAAAATAATAATAATAAATAACTCACATAATGATAAACAACGAGAATAATAATACAAGAACACTGAATCACCTGCAAAACCATTGTTTTTAATTACCGATTATGAATAGATCGAATAAATAGATGTAGATCTGTTTAAATTGATTTCTTTTAAAAATTGAAATTTGATTTGATTATTGAATGATACCGTCAAGAAAAGAGGAGCAGCCGTAATCCGAGAGAAAGACCAGGAGGTCAAACAAAAGGCCTCCTTTTATTTCTTAATACTCGATCAATGATTTTTTGTTTATCATAAACAAATATGGTACCCGTACGATCTAGCGGATAAAAAAAAAATCATATTCAATAATTTACATTGGGGTAATGATTTATGTTAATTTATCATTTGTCTCGTTACATATATGTAGAGTTTAATATTTTAAAGTTCGGCCATTCGGACAATATAAAAAGAATGTTGTGGTAACAATTTACGGTTCGACCATTCATCGATAATAATTACTATGTCATATGATCGATTTTTTCAATTCTTCTCCACTACCTTAAGGAATCTCAAATTTGTAAGTAAGAAAAATTTAGATTCCAACGGATTTGAATTCCGTCATAAACTTCAAACAAACATCTTATGAAAAAGGAATACAATTCAAATTCACTAATTTTTTTTATAGATTTCGTGAAACAAACACCCTCGCAGAATATTTTCCGTTCGGATCATTCAACCCATTGGGGTAATTTGACTCATTTGAAGATTAAGCTCATTTACAAACATAACAAAAATCTAATTTTCAGGTCATTTTGTTTTTTTAGTAGTGAAGTCTAATAATTTCTCGTTCGGTCAAAAAGAGAAATAAATATATTTCTTGAATAGTATTCCCGTATAAACCCATGTTTTCCATAAATAAAAACTAATTTTCCTTCAACGATGCAACAACAATAAAAAATCCATTCAGACACTACGCTTTATAGTCGTTTATCGTTCTGGTTTCAAACCGAAAAAAATATTTTCATTCAAAACATTCAAATTCAGTCTGTTTTCATGAATCCAATATGGTAACACATACTTTCGAATGTTGTAATGAAGGATAATCAATATGGTAAGAAAGTTTATTAACCTTAGAAGTATCAAATGTATACTACTCAACTTATTGGTATTAAGACTTATCGGTGACTAATAGAAGAATATATAAACTTTTGATGATAACCATCTCCCTAGAATTATAGAGTAACACGAACCACAAAACTGTCAACTAACTTTATAAAATTTAGATTATAAATCAAATATTTGAAAATTTACTCCATCAAATATCGTTTAAAGTTAAAAAATAATGGTTATACGAATACAAATTTTATATCAATTAATTTGAATTGACTTTATTTCATATGGGTGTATATTTTTTTATGAAATTAGTAATCGACTTAATTAAAGGAAATTAAGATTAGTTTATGTGTTATATTAATTAAAGATATATTACTAATTATACTTTATTTAAATATTGTAGTAAAGATTAATAAAAAGTGAAAATGTGTTATATATTAATAAAGATAAAGATAAAGATGGTTATTATTATTTATTAGTTATTGTTGTAATTAAGGAAATGTCACTAATTGTAAATTGTTTTAAATGATAAATTTTGTGAAAGGTATAATAGGTGTAGATTAGTAATTTCAATTACTTAAAATTTAAGATATTAAGATGTTAAAGCAGAATCTTTATATTGTAGTAAAGATTTAAAGTTAAAAAATAATGGTTATACGAATACAAATTTTATATCAATTAATTTGAATTGACTTTATTTCATATGGGTGTATATTTTTTTTATGAAATTAGTAATCGAAATAATTAAAGGAAATTAAGATTAGTTTATATGTTATATTAATTAAGGGATATATTACTAATTATACTTTATTTAAATATTGTAGTAAAGATTAATAAAAAGTGAAAATGTGTTATATATTAATAAAGATAAAGACAAAGATGGTTATTATTATTTATTAGTTATTGTTGTAATTAAGGAAATGTCACTAATTATAAATTGTTTTAAATAATAAATTTTGTGAAAGGTATAATAAGGGTAGATTAGTAATTTCAATTACTTAAAATTTAAGATATTAAGATGTTGAAGTAGATTCTTTATATTGTAGTAAAGATAATTTTATAAATGATTAAAATTTTTGATTTATAAATATTTAATTAGTTTTATATTTCTAAAGATTAATTTCACTTATTTGAAATTTTACACAATAAAATTGATTGTTTGAAATTTATAAAAAAAAAAAAAAAAAAACTCAATTATTCAAATTTTTAAATATATATGATAAGTGTGTTATAGAGTTGTGATTTTACTTATTTAATATTTAATTAATTAAAAGAGTAAATTAGTAATTTTACCATGATTAAATTTCAACATTTTATATCCAAATACTTTATAATATATATATATATATATATATATATATATATATATATATATATATATATATATATATATATATATATATATATATATATATATATATATATATATATAATTGGATCGGGTAAAAACGGCCCGAAGTATACGAACGCTAAGAACGATTCCCGTGTATATCTTCTTCTTCAAATCCTTCCTAAATTATCAATTAAACTTTCCTTCTCTCTCTTCGTAATTCTAAAATTCAAAACCCAATTCATCTTTATCTTAAAATTAGATCTAACCCAATTCAAAACCATCTTACTGTTCTTTATCTTAAAATTGAAATCGTCGACTTGTTGCTACTGATCAGCAGAAACCAATTTGAGGTTTGGTTAGATGCATTTTCTAAAATGGTAGGTGCATTTTCTAAAATGGTATTTTTTATCTTAAAATTGAAATCGTCGACTTGTTACTACTGATCAGCAGAAACCAATTTTGAGGTTTGGTTAGATGCATTTTCTAAAATGATAAGTGCATTTTCTAAAATGGTACCACTTACTACTGATCAGCACCGCGAGGTTTGATACTGATCAGCAGAAACCACTTACTACTGATCAGCAGAAACCACGTACTACTGATCAGCACCGCGAGGTTTGATATAAAAATTTTAATCGGACGGCCAGAATTGGTTCTTAGCGTTTGTAGGTTAAGCCATGTTCTTACCTGAACCCCACTATATATATATATATATATATATATATATATATATATATATATATATATATATATATATATATATATATATATATATATATATATATATATATATATATATATATATATATAGAGAGAGAGAGAGAGAGAGATAATTTACACGTGTTATCTAATTCGATGGCTTTTTTTATTTAATAAAGGTTTAAAAATTGTAGAAAACACGTTAAACATTGTTTTGGGGTTGTGTTTAAAGTCGGATAAACGGTTAAATTATAGTTAATAAAGTATTGATCATTGTTTTTAGTTGACGGTTTTCAGACATTTTACTTTTGATGGTTAGAACATGTTTGCGCAAAGATTATTAAGCTAAGTAACTATGAGTGTTTTGTGACGTCAACCTTTGGATTCCACAAATAATCGGAACATGAGAATATTCAATGACCCGGCAGGGTCAAACCAACAATCAGTCTAAACCTTTCAATTCTTGTCGAACTTAAGGTGAGCAAAGGTTAACCCATAATGCATGAACTGGATTGCGGTAATTTTGTAGGGAGTATGTATTTCTATGTATAATCGAAATGTGAATATGCATTGTCGTATGATCATAATATATATACAAGATATTCGGATGCTTTGAATGTTCATTCATCAATACTCATCATGTCTCCTTAATGATTGTCATAAAGACCCAACATTTATGTCCTACGGTAGATGCAAGGAATAGGTCAATAGGTAATGTTCCGTCTTAAATATGTTAGCGCTCATGAACACCCGTCAGGATCCCAGACGTGGGTCGGGAGCCGGGAGGCCGAGTGCGAAAGTTGGATGTATTTGAAACTTCAACCCCCTTAACCACTAGGAAGGAAGCTCAACATAAAGTTTCTCATAATTTTCTTGGCCATTTCAAGTATTAGAAAAATTTAGAAATATAGCATATAAGTTGGACTTACTTGTGCTCAAATCCTATTAGTCTTGCATGTTTCATATCTCAACGTATGCAAAGGCACTCCACAGACTACTATACAATTTCCACAACCGAATGATAAAGAGTTATTGGTAGTGCTATTTTTTCTCATTCTTAACCGGAAATCGGCTAAAAAAATGAAATGTTGAACAAGCTATATGTTAGTTTAATGGTCTTATAGCTTACTAGATAACGCTACTTGCGAATTGGGTTCAGACATAGTCGCACATTTTCTTAGTTAGATTTAAATGATTGAGGTAAAGAATTGTTACAAGGGTGTAGAATGTTATGATTGTTTAGTAGTCATGTAAGTTGCACGAGTATCACTGAACGGAGGAATAGAGGTCGGATCATTAAGTAATCTCGTAATGGCTAGTCAATGAGTACATTTTAGTGTAAACATGTAACAAAAATTTATCGTCTTCATCAATAGTATAAGTAACAAGTTGAGTGTATGTAGTTAGATGGTTGATGTACTAGATTTTTTTTTATTATGTAGCACTTGTAACTATAATTCATTGTTGGCCAAAGAAGCTTGTCATTATGATGATGCTACGGATTCATAAAGTAAGCTTGTTCAACTTCTATTTCATTCAATACTAATTTATGTTGGAAATCAAAGTGATTTTTAAAACGATTTTACTTATACTTTATTGAAATCAAGATCAAATTACGCAACGAAATATATAACTGTTGGATTCCAGATTATCACATGATTGATGAATCAATTCAATTCCGACGGAAATTAAGAACGCACAATCACAAGAAACAAGATTTAAATTTAATCATTCAAAGTTTATTAATTTAGAGACTTAATGTTTCCAAGTATAAAGATTTGGCTCTACAAGTGACTTTGGAGTTCACACCCAGTTATACAAGTGAAAGTACAAAGCACTTAATCTTGTCGTCTCTCTTACATTCTCAAAACCCTAAGATCCAAACAAATGATATAGAAGTTGCAACATCTTCGACATTGCATATCTCTGATCTAGCACTCAATCTCGTCTTATCTTTCACATTCTCAAAACCCCAAGATCCGAACAAACAATCTGGAAATAGTACCAACTTCGACAATATATATCTTCTGATCGAGATCTAGGATGCTAAATCCTATTGTGGGAATATAGATATGTGAGTCTTCTAGCTACATAAAATGTTTGAAATAGATCCAACGATTAGTGAATATGGGATCGTCATTCTCCGTCAACTTCGAAAATACAAGCTACATCCAAGGGGGAGTTTGTTGGAGCATAACCGTCATTGTTTGTAGTTAGTATTTAGTCTAGGAATGTGTCGTGAAGTACCAATTGTATATAGATCGAGTTGTAAAGCATTTAACGCGTTTTGAAAGCTGTTACGCTGGTGTTGCGCAGGTAACACCATACTGGCGCAACAACAGTGGCGCAACACCACTGTTGCGCTGCGCAACAGTGTGTTGCGCTGCGTAACACTCGTTTCGGGTGCTGCGGTTGGGTAACAGTCGTACGGTTAGGTGATGACTATAAATACCTCACCAACCTGCCATAAGTGCATCCGTTTTTAGAGAGAGAAAGTATTGTTGCGCTAGATAGAGAAAGTCTTGCGTAACAGCCTCGTAAACGGTTCAAAGTCTTTGTAATCGATTGTAATTGATATTATTCGTATTGTTTATCATTACGTAAGTTTAATAATATCAATCTTTTGGTTATTTAGTGAGTTTCACCATTACATATTCTCGTTTTCGTTATTCCGCTATAGTTAGGAGTTTGGGTCCAAATCGAGGTTCAAGAAAGGCGACCAACAATACTACTTTTTATTATGTAAGGCTCCTATGAAAGTTATAAATTGTTATGAAGCCACTCGAAGACGCTTTTTTGGGAGTTTTTAAAGAGAATGAAAATATAATAGTTCGGATAAAATGGCAAAATATTTTGTTAAATAAAAAATCAGGCGGTTTGGGGCTAGTGAGTTTAAGAGCTAAAAACTTCGGGCTTTTGGGAAAATGGAAATGGTGTTTTTCATAATGATGAAAACTCATTATGGTGTAAAGTAATCAAGAATTTTACGGATCAGATGGTGGATTTGGGTTTCATGTCAACTCGCATTCTGAATATGGTTTATGGCATAACATATTGAGTTCGTGTGAAGAAATTGAAAATTTAGGAATCTCCTTTGATAAGTCATAACTGGAAATGTATCGAGTGGCGCCCAAACTTGCTTTTGGGAAGACATATGGCATGTTGATGGCAGCAAGTTAAAGCATTTATTTCACCGTTTACATGCGTTGGAGATAGTTAAAGACAACAAAGTAAAGGATCGTTGGCACTTGGAAAATGGTTTGTGGGTCGGAATTGGAGTTGGAGGTCGATTCCTAGGGGAAGAGCTGCTAGTGACTTGTATACTGTTAGGATTAAATTGTTGAGATTGTTATTCTAGAGTTGCGTTGTATACAACAGTTACTATTGCACAGTTCAAAAGAATACAGTTAATACTGCCCAATTACTACTGCTCTGTTACTACTCCTCAGTTACTACTGCTCAGTTACTACTCCTCAGTTACTACTGCTGCAACTCTGTTATGGAAGACTTGATTTTCAAGATAAAGATCTAAAAGAATTAGTCTTCTAATATAACTAGGTTTCCTTATGTAACTAGGTTTCCTTATGTAAGTCATATGAGACTCTATATATAAAGAGATCTCTAGACATTGTAAAGGTGTGGTTTTTCATCATGTTTATTATTTAGGAAAACACCAAGCGATCTCACCACTTGAGATCGTTCCCCTTTGTTCAGCCTCAAGGTCAAGATTGATCCTTGTAAAAGGAAGAAACACGTCTATTCTGATCAAATAGATTGAGGTTGTGTTAGATGTTTCCTAGAAAAGCTAGGTTTAGCCTCAAGGTCTTTTATAGATCCTTGTATTAAGAGAAACACGTCTGTTAATTTATTAATAGATTGAGGCTTGATGGTAATCGTTATTGTGTTATTGTTCTTATTGTTTTTATATATTACAATATTCGATTATCATAATCTTGTGAATATCAAAGTGTTTATCCGCTGCAACTTCTTTGATAAATCTTGATCTAAGTAATCATTATCGATCCTACATATACATTGCAAGAATTAATTCAAAAGGTATCTTTGTCATCATGCGTAAAAGATCGTTGGTTTTGGACATAACAATGGTAATTTTTCAGTTAAAAGTTTGACTATTCTGATTGAAAACAAGCTTCTTGGTGATGATGATACTCTTGAGCACTTTATTTGGAATTCTTGGATCCATTAAAAATTAATATTTGTATATGGCGAGCCTTCTTAAACCATTTACCAACTTGTGTTAAACTTCTTTCAAGTAGTATTCAGATTGGATCAACTAGATGTACTATTTGTGGTCTGATCAATGAAGAAGATACATTAGAACATTGTCTCTTGAGTAGTTCGAAATTAAAGGTCATTTAGACAAAAGTTTGGAACTGGTGGAATATATCTCCTCAAAACGCTTATAATCTTCGAATGGAAGCATGTGAAAATAAAAAAAATAATCGAATGCTAAAAGTTTTTCATGGAATATGTTATGTCACTCTTTGGTCGATATGGAAATGGCGAAACCAAATCCTGCATGTTGATCCCGAGGTGGAAGAACATATTATGAATGAAGACATATTCTCATCTATACAATGATTGTCTTTGCTTTGGTTAAGTAACATGTGCTCGTGGGTAAAAGGTGAATGGTATCGTTGGATCTCAAGTCCCGTTGATTGTGTCGTAGGTTGAAGGGAGCTCGGGCATTCTTTTGGCGTTTTATTTTTTAGTGATCTTCCTTTTTTTCTCGAGGTGTTTTATTGTAAACTTATGGTGACATGCATTTTACTTTTGCCTCTTTGCTTTTTAGCTTCTTGGTGCACAAGCATTTAGCATAGTTTGTTGTGTGGTGCTCTTTTCGATTTTCTAATAAAGCTTTACTATATATATAAATAAGATTTAAATGTGGTATCTATAGAATTACAAATAATTAATACTACGACTTTATATTGAACCGAATATATCAAATTTGATCAATTTGATGATAACACTATTAGACGATATAGGCTTGTATTGTATATTGGGTCTTAGGCCCATGTATTATCTATATATATGTATGATGTATTGGAATGTTCAAGCAATGAATTCAGTTTATTCTACATACCATAATATGGTATCAGAGCATAATGTGCTCTCCTAAAAACTCTCAAAATCTATCAATCCTTTCCTCTATTATCTCTTCTCTAATTATCGCCAATAACAAACCCTAAAGAAATTGGTTTGTCGCCTCCTGCTACCTCTTCCACGCTTCCACAATTCTACTGCTATTTTCTTTACCATTAATCCTCCACACTTCTACTACTACTGTCTTTAACATTAATCCTCCATCATGCCTGGAGACGATGCATCTTCTTCTACATATGATAAAGCCTTCAACATCACAAACATCAAAGCTTATATACCCATCACTCTCGATCTTGAAGAACACAATTACGCTCATTGGCGTCGCCTTTTCGAGATGCACTGTATTACATGGGAAGTCGCTGGATTTCTCGATGGATCCGTTGTTCCTACGGGAGCCACCGATAAGAACTGGATAAAACTCGATAATCTCATCCGCATGTGGATATACAACACCATCAGTAAGGACATACTTCAGATTGTAATGACGAAAGGGAAACTGCTCGTCTCCTGTGGAAAGAACTTGAAGCACTCTTCCAAAGCAATAAAGATGCCCGCTCCATACAACTATACGATGATCTTCGCAATCTTCGGATTGGCGATCTCTCCGCTTCCTCTTACTGTCATAAGTTGAAGGTAATATATGATTTGCTACAAAATCTCAATGATCCAATTGATGAAAAGGCTTTGGTTCGATACGCGATCAACGGTTTACGGGGAAGATTTCCGGGGCTCAGTTTCATCCGTCACCTTGACCCGCTACCCTCTTTCTCCAACTTTCGATCCATGTTATTGCTTGAAGAATCCAGTACCGCTAGTTCTCGCATGACCAACGACAATTCTTCATCCTCCCCAACGGTTTTATACGCTAGAGGTAACCCCCGAAACTCCGCACCGCAAATCTGCCGGAATTTTCAACGTGGTAGTTGTTCCTACGGGGGCAAATGCAAGTTTATACATGGTGACACCCCCCGCAATTCATCACAGCAGATTACTGATCGTAAATCCGGCAACAATGGTGTACCATCACAGTCCCATGCACGTGGTTTACTTGGTTTCTCTCCCGGGTCACACGTCGGGGCTCCAACTCAGCAGGTTCAACCCGCGGTAATGCAATACGGGTACGGTTACGGGGCTCCAGCAGGTGTGTTCAGTTTCGGTGGTCTTGGTGTTCCGGCGGGTTTCGGTGTACCAGTGAGTGGAAATTTTGGTTTAGGTAATTCATCCCCTAACTATTTTGTTAATGCTCCTGTCCAGCTCCCACAGGCCCAACAACCGCAGGCCCAATTGCAGCAAGCTCCTCCACCAGTCCAATTTGCACAGGCCCAGTTTCAGCAGCCTCCTCCAGCGGCCCAATTGCAGTACCTGGCCCATCAGACTGCTGTCCCGAGCACGATGAATTTTCAGCCAGTCCCGAGTGCGTTCACTGTTCAATCCGGACCTTCCGAGCAACACACTACTCTTCCGCAAGCCTTTAGTAACATGTCTTTCAAAGACAACGGGGAGTGGTACATGGATACGGGGGCAACATCTCACCTTGCTTCGGACACAGGTAACCTAAGCACTATACTTAATAAGCACGACCTTAATTCTATCTTTGTTGGTGACGGGGCACAAATTCCCGTCACCAACTCTGGACATAGCATTATTCCCACTAAACATCGCCCTTTATTTTTTTAAAATGTTCTTGTTACCCCAGCATCATTAAAAATCTAATTTCTGTGCGCAAATTTGTTAATGATAATGATTGTTCTATTGAGTTTGACAAATTTGGTTTCTCTGTGAAGGACCCTCGGACCCAAACCGTTCTTCTTCGATGTGACAGTACAGGTGACTTGTACCCAGTTCTTCCCCTTTCTAAGCACACATTTGCATTTTTGTCTTCAAGTCAGGACACTTGGCATCAACGGCTTGGTCATCCACGGGAGGATGCTCTTCGTGTTCTCAGTACTAATGGCTTTATTTCTTTCAATAAAAATAAAACTGCTTCTTTATGCAAAGCTTGTCAACTCGGCAAACATGTTAAATTGCCGTTTTTCAGTTCTTCTTCACTTGTTGCTAAACCTTTTGATATTGTGCACTCGGATTTGTGGACTTCTCCCGTTCCGAGTGTGAGTGGTATTAATTATTACATTTTATTTTTGGATCATTATTCTCATTTTGTATGGATTTATCCCTTGCGCAGGAAAAGTGATGTTTTCACTAAATTTTTACACTTTCGGGCTTATGTCAATAATCAATTTAAATGTGATATTAAATCTTTTCAATGTGATCATGGCGGTGAATTTGACAATACAGAGATGCATAACCTTTTTGAAACCAATGGGATTTTATTTCGTTTTTCGTGTCCTAAAACGTCACAACAGAATGATAAATCTGAACGAATGATTCGTACAATTAATAATCAAATCCGCACTTTACTTTTTCAAGCGAATCTTCCGTCTATTTATTGGGTGGAGGCCCTTCACATGGCTGCTCATCTTTTAAATATTTTACCATCTACTTCTATTAAAAACGAAATCCCATTCACTAAACTTTTTCACAAACCACCGTCTTATACTCAACTGCGTGTCTTTGGGTGTTTGTGTTATCCGCATCTTTTTCCGAAACACAAACTTGAACCTCGGTCTACTCCGTGTGTCTTTCTGGGATATCCAGCCGGCCATCGTGGTTTTCGGTGTCTTGACTTGCAAACCAAAAAGATTATTCTTTCTCGCCATGTCACCTTTGATGAGACTGTCTTTCCCTTTGGCACCTCCCCCTCTCCTATTCCTACATCTCACTATAATTTTCTTGATGATTCCGACACCTCCCTCGTTGATCTTCTTCGTACCACTTCGCTTTCACCACCATCACCACCGGCCCCACCATCACCACCGGCCCCACCATCACAACCGGCCCCCCCATCACCACCTGCCCCTCCAGATCCGTCGCCACCTCCACCTACTCATTCCATGACCACTCGTTCCAAACGCGGCATTTTTAAACCCCTCACTCGCCTCAACCTTCACACGAGTCAACACCCTCCTGTTCCCCGTTCTTATCTTGAGGCCCTTAAACATTCTCAATGGAAAAATGCTATGTTTGATGAATATGGTGCGCTTATTAACAATGGTACTTGGGTTCTTGTTCCCCGACCGTCGGGTGTTAATGTTGTCTCTTGTATGTGGCTGTTTAAAATTAAATTTCATGCAGATGGTTCTCTTAGCAGGTACAAAGCTCGTTTGGTTGCTAACGGTCGCAGTCAGCAACAGGGTATCGATTGCGATGAAACTTTCAGCCCGGTTGTTAAACCAGGCACCATTCGGACCGTTCTTAGCTTGGCACTATCTAGGTCCTGGCCGATTCATCAGTTGGACGTCAAGAATGCCTTTCTTCATGGTAATCTTGATGAGACAGTTTACATGCACCAGCCTCCCGGGTTCTATGATGCTCAGCATCCAGATTACGTGTGCCTTCTTAAGAAGTCACTATATGGCTTGAAACAAGCTCCACGTGCTTGGTTTCAACACTTTGCTAGCTTTGTCTTGCGACTTGGTTTTACTCACAGTAAAACGGATTCTTCTCTGTTTATTTTTCGCCGTGGTCATGATACTGCTTATCTATTGCTATATGTAGATGATATTATTCTTACCGCTTCTTCTGCAGCTTTTCTACAGCGCATCATCACTGCTTTAAGTGGAGAATTTTCCATGACTGATCTAGGCAGCTTGAGCTATTTTATGGGCATTTCTGCCACTCGCACAAATCAGGGCATGTTTCTTTCTCAGCGATCCTATGCTCGTGACATCTTAGACCGCGCTGGTATGCTTAATTGTAATCCCTGTCGGACTCCGGTTGATACTGACTCGAAGCTCGGTCCCAATGGCCCCCCTGTCGCAGACGCCACATTATACCGTAGTCTTGCGGGGGCATTACAGTATCTTATATTTACCCGGCCTGATCTCTCCTATGCAGTTCAGCAGCTCTGTTTATATATGCATGACCCAAGGGAGCCTCATCTTCAGGCTCTCAAGCGCGTTTTACGATATGTTCACGGGACACTTGATCTGGGTTTACAGCTTTATGCCTCCCCCACCTCACAGCTCACTGCCTACTCTGATGCCGATTGGGGTGGGTGTCCGGATACTCGTCGGTCGACATCTGGTTATTGTGTTTTACGATATGTTCACGGGACACTTGATCTGGGTTTACAGCTTTATGCCTCCCCCACCTCACAGCTCACTGCCTACTCTGATGCCGATTGGGGTGGGTGTCCGGATACTCGTCGGTCGACATCTGGTTATTGTGTTTTTCTGGGTAGCAATCTTCTATCATGGTCATCCAAACGGCAGTCTACCGTTTCTCGTTCCAGTGCGGAGGCTGAATATCGCGGGGTTGCCAATGCCGTTGCTGAGGCCTCTTGGTTACGTAATCTTCTTCTGGAGCTTCATAACCCACTCTCCACTGCTTCCGTTATTTTTTGTGATAATGTCAGTGCCGTTTTTATGTCGTCTAATCCTGTTCAGCATCAGCGCACCAAGCATATTGAGATAGACATTCATTTTGTCCGTGATAAAGTTGCTGCAGGTCAGGTTCGTGTTCTTCACGTTCCCTCTCGGTTCCAGTATGCAGATATCTTCACAAAGGGGCTCGCGTTTCCTTTATTTTCTGATTTTCGCAGCAGCTTGAGCGTTCGTCCTCTCCCCGCTCAATCTGCGGGGGCATATTAGACGATATAGGCTTGTATTGTATATTGGGTCTTAGGCCCATGTATTATCTATATATATGTATGATGTATTGGAATGTTCAAGCAATGAATTCAGTTTATTCTACATACCATAATAAACACATGCATGTAACATAATGAGATTGTGTAAATATTCTACAAACAAATGGCATCATATAAATGTTCTTTAGATCGATTATTATTTAAATATGGATTACATAATGCAATAACACGACATAAAGCGTGTGACAAGAATATATGACAAGTTTGCTTTGGCGGTCTTTTCGTTGACAGAATCAAATTCCTTCCCAGTCAAAATCATACAACCGAATTATACATATACCTATACATATACATATACATATATACATACATTCTTTCCTTTCTTTACAATTCTGGTAACAATGGGACACGGTAGTTCAAAATCAAGCTCTTCCGACGACTCCACAAACTCACGTCGTGAAAGAATCAAGAAGAAGCTTCATCTTCACCGGAGAAATCATCATCAACGTGATCGAAGCAGTCATCATCATCCGAAACTCACTAGTTTAGATGATTTTGCTGGAATTGCTTTAGTTACTCTTATTTCTGTATGTTTTGCTTTTCATTTGATCAATATTGTTGTTGTTTGTGTCAATTTTGTGTTTTCATTGTTTTGTTTGTAGGCGGAGATGAAATTTAAGGATAAGTGGCTTGCTTGTATTTCTATCGGAGAACAAACGTTTCGCACGAACATTTCTGATCAGTTAAGTGCTCATCATAGGGTAATTTCGGGTGTTTAGGAATGCATATTTTCCGATCAATCAAACATAGCTTTAGTAGGTGATGAAACAAAAAATAGTATGTACGGTACGCTCCTAATGGGGGAGTGGGTGCGTACATTTGAATATGTACTGTGTTGCCATCCAATATAACCTTTTCTTTAGGAATGCATATCTATAGGTTATTATATGTTAAAAATAAGCACTATTGCCTCTGTTTTTCGTGCTTGGTATAGTATTATTGTTGTTATTTGATGTTACGGATTTTAGAAGTTTTTATGTATATATATGCTCCTTAGGAATAATAAATTAGGAGAAAGAAAGTCGAAATTAATGCTAACCAAGCATGAAGAATTATACCAATAGAATGCCTCGAATTTTCTCCTCATATAGGACTACATCAACCTTTATATATTTCTGTTAAAACCACCATTGTGTGACCATATTCCACCTTAATCCATCTTGGAACTTACTGTTTAACTGTACCTGCATTTGGTGATGCATTTTGCATCTTTGTCCCCTAAACATTATCCACGACCAAAGTATTCGAACGATACTCTTATTAGGGTCCTTAAGTTTACTTATTATACCACATTATCAGTTCTTCCCATCACATTGTTAGAATTAAACTTAACGTACGTTGTCAAAATACTATTTATTTCACCATTTCATATGTAGCATTCATTTCTTAATATCGTCTTGTTGAGGATTAATTAGGTCAGATTTTGCTATATTTGGTAGAAAGGAAGGAGTACTAATAGTTGTCTTACAGCTTGCAGAATCAATAGTTGCTAACAGAACAAAATATTTTTTTAATAAAAGTATTTTTTTCCCTTTAACTATTCAAAACTAGTTGGAATTCCCAGTGTGATACACTTGAACGCTGTATATACTAATTGTTTCGTTCATGCTTAATTATTTTTCCTTATACATACATCGTAATTGAATTTCCAGAATACTAATTATCTTTCTTTATTTTATTTTTGAACAATATGCAGGACCAACAAGCCTGCATGGAACTCTGTGAGTGAATTTTCTTACATATATAGCTTGATTTATCATTCCATGGCTTTGGGACATGAGGCTTTATAAGCCTCCCTTTTACGATCAAGATTCAACTTTTCAGAAATCACATAGATCGAATACTTCTTTTAAATTCTATCCATCAAAACTATATGATGTTATATAAAGATTTTGATCTGGTTTCTCTCTATCTCTTTAAAGCCCAGCCCCTTAGCGGTAAAAGTCTAGGAAGAATCCTAATTAAAAATCCTGAAAGGTGTGCTCGAGACATATGCCGAATATTGCATTCAGTAACATTACATTCTTTGTCTACAGGAGAAAAAGCTTCTTTTGGAAAGAAATGGACCCCATGTTGCAAAAGTAACTGTTTTTGAGGTTTGTGGAACTGAAAAGATTATCATGAATGGGATTCTTTTTGTTTTTCATTGTTACCTTTTTCTTTGCAGACCAACAGAATGTCAAAGAACAACCTCATTGGGTATTGTGAGGTTGATCTTCTGGAATTTCTTAGTCGGGTAAGTTCTTTCGTGAATAAACGTATATTTTATATTTCGTGCATTCCTCTACAAAGTGTTTTTTATTGTAAATTTGAAGGAATATAAAGCATGGAGGTTTTATTTTTTACAGGATTCAGATTCTGACACTGAAGTGTTTGAGTTAAAGGATCCATCATCCTCTAATGTAGTCGTTGGGAAAATATCTCTTTCATGTTCTATTGAGGTGTGCTACTCTGCCATATTTCCATTTTCTCTTCAGTTGATTAATTCGATGTAATCTGTGTAACATTTAGTTTTTCTATCGGCAGGACCCCATTGAAACCGAAAAAAGTTTTGCAAGACGTATTTTGTCCATTGTTGTACGTCTTATTTTTAATATGCTTTATTATTTATGTAAGCATTGATAGAGGTGGTAAGATGGGTGGCTTGGGTACGGGGGAGGTCGGGTTGGTTAATCTACTAACATTTTTTCTATTCTTTAACAATTATATAAATAGTTAATGTGTAAATAATTTTTATTCTACAATTTAAATATTCCAGAAAGAGCTTGTATGTACTAAAATAATACTTTCGGCGACTTTCATTTGACCCGTTTGAGATAAAACACACCCAAATTAACCCATTCATATTGGGTCAAATTAAAGGGTGATATGAATACGTGCCAATTGTGTTTCCAGCGGCCTTTTATTAATTGACTCTTTTTGGTTATGCAGGATTATAATGGTGATGGAAATTTGTCGTTCTCTGAGTTTTCAGAATTAATAAATGCATTTGGCAATCAACAGGCAACAAAAAAGGTTTGAATATTGATCTGCACATTTTAGCTGATGATTATTGGATATTAGATGAGATACGTTTATCAAAATATTGTCTCTTCATTGTTAACTGAAAGTAATAATTTTCATAGATATTTTAAGAAAGTTATGCATCCTACGTAAATGTTTTTGCTAGTAAACAGTTTACTTATCTTCTGCCAGAAAGAAGAACTCTTTAACACAGCTGATGAAAATGGAGATGGTGTTGTCAGCATGGATGAACTAGCTACACTATTAGCCGTGCATCAAGAAAAGTATGTCAAATGATATTATAATGTTGTATGTTAAGATTAAGTTTCGACTAAACGTACTTTAATCCTATGAAGAATGAACTTAACGTGGTTTATGTATGATAGATTATAGTTTGTGGTTGGGCGTCATTTAGTTATATATTTATTTGTTTATCGTGTCCTTTCTTGCAGAGAGCCTCTCATTAATTGTTGTCCTGTTTGTGGGGAGTTCTTAGACGTATCAGATAAGTTGAACTCGATGATTCATATGTCATTATGTTTTGATGAAGGCACCGGAAACCAAGTAATGACTGGAGGCTTTTTAACTGATAAGCAGGCTTCCTACGGGTGAGATAATTCTACCATCAAAATTTTACGTATTTGTTCAGTAGTAAGTTATCGATGTTTAAATGATGGATTTTAAGTCCTGGACTCACATCAATAGTTGTTGCTTTCAAGGTGGATGTTTAAACTCTCTGAATGGGCTCATGTCTCATCCTATGATGCCGGCTTGAACTCCGGTTCAAATGCTTCACATATTGTGGTACTCTCTTTATACCGACATGTGTGCTTGTGTGTGTGTGTTTTACGAAAAATTGAAATCTCAGCAGATACATTGACACTTAGGTTTTTGACCGGAAGAAAAAGAGGCTTGTGGAGGAAATAATTGATGGAAAGATCGTCTTATCAATGAGAGCTATTTATCAGTCTAAAGTAGGCCTAGGTATTATGGACAAAGGTAATATGCTCCCTCTATATAGTACATCTTTAGTAGTTTATGTACCGTCAGTTCATAACGTCTTTAAATATACCTGATACTACTACTCATATGGTGGTTCACTGGAGTTCAGGTGCAAAGGAATTGTTGCAAAGCATATCCGAAAAGCAGGGCAAGAAAATGAATTCGGTTGATTCTGTAAAAGATATACCAGAATTTCTGAAATTCTTCAAGGCAAGATAATTCTCCTACAGATATATCGTCCCTTTTATATGATTCTTATCCTTATTTCAGCCATGTCCTACCGTCCCTATTTCAATCTTTTTTCTTAAGATATATCGTCTCTTTTATATGATTCATATATGAAACTTGTTCCGGATTTATTCTAATAAAAAATTTTGCACCAACCATGTTCTTACATTGCCTTTGTTCATAATTTAGGATCAAATCAATATGGCTGAAGTCAAATACCCATTGGATCATTTTAAGGCAAGTCAAATTCAGACTCACTTTAAACAATGTCGATGGATAAGCTGCTATAGTGTTGTTATCCTCCTTTTGTATAGCATAGAAAGTAACTTCAGTCGTAAATTTATATATGCAGACATTTAATGAATTTTTTATAAGAGAGTTGAAACCTGGAGCAAGACCGATTGCCTATGCAGGACGTGATGATATTGCTGTTTGTGCTGCTGATTGTCGTTTAATGGCATTTAATACAGCTGAAGAAAGCCTCAGATTTTGGATCAAGGTGCCTTTCATCACTTTTTCCCACAATAAACTCACATCACACGGACATACTTTTGAGTAAAAAGTAACACATGCTTGCAAGATCAATACGTTTTTTATGTGTTTCTGTAATTTCCAGGGTAAAAAGTTTTCTATCCGAGGTCTTTTAGGTAATATCCCATGCTCTAATACTTTCATGGTGGAACATTGGTGATATTCCGCTTGGCACCACAGGTACATACATAGTTTCTGTTTTTTTTTTAGTGTCCCTTATTACAAGTAGAGATTGCAGTAGGGCGGTCAGGTGGATTAGGTAACATGTCAAAACAGGTTCGGGTTGAACGATTCAATTTTAGTACAGGTCAAATCTGGCCGAATAGTTGTCCATTATTTAAATTTTTTTAATGTCTTAGTTACAATTATCAGAAGCCTCCAATAATAATAGACGTTGGCTGACCTTTAACCGTTTCAACCTGTTTGAGATAGAACACGACCCAAATTGGTCTATTTGTTTCCTTCTTTTATTCACTCTAAAACTGAAGCTCACGGATTTTGGCAGGATTACCATCGGTTCCATTTCCCAGTTTCTGGGAAGATTGAGCAAATTGTTGATATACCTGGAAGCTTATATACGGTATGTTCAGGGTCAGACGATACCATTTTCAAACTACTTGTTGTTTCTATTTACTTCTTTCTCATATATCCCTGATCGTTACTGCCTTAGGTCAACCCTATTGCTGTAAATAGCAAGTACTGCAATGTGTTTACGGAGAATAAGCGTGCTGTATCCATCATATCAACCAGAGATTTTGGGAAGGTTTGTCATTTCACTTTATCACTCCTTGCTGGCGTTTCTAAAGTTTACGTTAGAATGTAGATGACTCACGTTCCTATTTAGGTGGCATTTGTGGCAATTGGAGCAACTATGGTTGGCAGCATCACATTCACCAAGAAGAAAGGAGACTATGTTCAAAAAGGGGACGAGGTTCAAAATTTTGTTACTATACTGGTCACTTTTCGTTTACTCCATTCTTTAATTTGCTCTTATTCTACAGTTTGGGTATTTCTCGTTTGGCGGAAGTACGGTCATTTGTGTCTTTGAAAAGGTTAGTTGTTATATCTAACTAGTTTTAACCAAGTAATTATGTATCTTTTGGAATTAATAAGTGTTTTATATTCTACAGTCTGAATGACGGAAAATTACTATTTTGACCCCGTTTTTGATCTGGTGCTAACATATTATAACAATGATTTTGCAGGACTCAATCGCATTAGACGAGGACCTTTTGGCTTATAGTGCAAGATCAATCGAGACTTTAGTTTCTGTTGGAATGCAGTTGGGAGTCTCTGTAAAGAAACGAGCAGAACTCCCATTGCCAGATATTAGAAACATAACTATTTTCTAGCTACTTAAACTAGATATCTCTTACATAAGCTAACAAATAGTTTTTTTGAT
>CAJVGC010000001.1:53347202-53425277 GCA_910822075.1 Senecio squalidus | reverse complement strand
AGCAGCCCGGTGCGCGGCACCTGTCAGGGGGTGCTGCGCACCTCCTTGCTGTTCTTCACCGTTTTTGTGATTTCTTTGCTAAAAACGTCTTTTTACCCATAGATTTCGACATGCAACTGGTTTAAACTTATTAAAACATCTTTTTAAAAGTTTATAAAACATTTTTGGTTACAAATCCGTGGATCTAAAGGTTATTTCGGTTAAAAACGTTTTTGACCATAAAAAGTCATAGATTTGTGTAAAAATACATTTTTAACCGTTAGATCTCACATGCAATTGAATATTTGTATAAAGATAGTAAAAATAAAGAAATCTACCGAAGGAAACGCTCGGGAGATGAGTTTTTGGTCGGATTACGCTCCAAAAACCTTTACACAACTTTTTGAATAAAACGACACCCCCTTGCTCCTCTAGATGTAAGGAACGATTTGTATGGATTGAAAAGGTGTTTAAGTCACTGGAAATCGCTGGAACAAGTGGTTTTCTTGAGAGAAAGTTGAGAGAGAATAAGTGTGTGTGTGTGTGTGTTTTTCTATTTTGTAAAATGAAAATGAAATGGAAAAGAATAGGTGATGATAATCTGCTCTTGGGACTGTTAATTTGCAGTAAAGGCTCGTTTTTAATTGGTTGGTTTGGGTGGTGGTGGTGTAAAAACGAGGCAGGGACTAAAATTGTAATTATTTTAATTCTGGCGCGAGGTGCTGCGCACCTCAACACTAGGTGCGGCGCACCGGGGCATTTTTCAGCCTTTTTCAAATTTTTCGTTTTTACGTTTTTGCTTCGTTGGACCTTTTTGTTAATTAAAAGTTCTTAAGTATGATTTGTTATGAACTTAGGAAAGTTCAATAGGTGTTTTCTTGGTATTAGGACTTATATAATTGATTCCGGAAGTTATTCCGACACTAGTTCCGACAAGTACAGACTCAAAAGTTACGATCTAGAATAAAGCGAACGCGATAAAGGAGTAACTAACGTTTCGAACTGATATAATAATTGAACAAGTACTTGAATTTTGACGGTTGTCACATATAGACCGACCGATTATTTCATACAACCTATTTAATCTATCTAGATTCCTCCCGAATACCTAGAATATTGATTAAACAAATTATATATAAACAACACTGATAATATACTAAAATTTAAGCAATTAAGGATCAACGATTAAACACAAAAACATAAACAATCGATAACGTTAATTAAACTTCAAATAGGATCCGTTGTTCAAACAAGCATAATGGAAATTTTGCTACTCATGTTCAAGTCTAAAACAGCACATAAAATTATGAAAATCATACTGGAAAATTAGTCTAAAAGAGAAAAGAACAAACGAAGAAATTATGCCGAACGTGTCGTAATCACCGTTAGCCGAAAAGAGATCTTCCTCGCTTTAATCCTTGCTTCTAAACGTGTTTAACCAGCTCCAGGACTTTTAGAATGATAATTGTGTATTTTCTGGACGTTTTGATCTTGTATTTATAAGCAAAAGCAAAGCGGAAAACGTATTCGACTCAAACTCAAATTTCTCATGATTATCTGGTAGGTGCGCAGCACCGAGGAATTTTTCCCATATTCTAATTTTTGCAAAATGTAGCTCTCTCTTTCTTCTTTATTCTCCAATTTGAATCACCTAAATCGGATATCGTATGAAGAAGTTATGATCAAAACGGTGGAGGTGGTACTGCGTCGTTCTCCTTGTCATATTTCACTATTTTTCGTCTTTTAAGCTCATTTCTTCCACCATTTCCACTTCTCTTTGTCAATCTCTCAAACTAATCTAAAAGGGTGTGTAAAATATCTCTGTAGAATCGCTCAATTGCCCAGTCATGGTGAATATTCTATCATAGGCTTGATAATGTATCAAATCTCCACCACTAGAGTCTAGGTACAACTAAACGGGGAGTTTTATTCGGATTATAATATACAGGTAAAGGCATGTGAATAATATATTAATAGAGTGTAAATGGGTTAAATATACAAAACTTAACTTAGATTAAATCCGAACTAACTAAACTCTTTCACGAACTGGATTGCTTAATTTCTCAACTATATTTTTTTCTTCTCCGAATATACAAATATCGTATATAGTACAAGACTCAAGATACACTATTTCTCTTAAACTCTACAACTAATTCTTTTTCGCTTTTCTGTTTTTTTTCGATTGTTTTTTTCTTTTTCACTTTTTTTTCTTCAGCCTAGTACATGCCTTACAATATAATAATAATCGTGGTAAGTACACATGTTCAAAAAGCTAATAATTATCTATTTCTCCAAATACAAAATAATACAAGGCAATAATAATCTACTTTTCTTTTCTACCTTAGTAACTCTAACTTTACTTCATATATAATAGCAATCAATAAACTAAGTTCGGACTTAATCTAAAAAGAAACGAAATATATAGTAGTGTTTAGAAACGAAACGGTTTAGGCGCAAATTGGTTTACTAGAGTTTCTAACACTAAAAGTAAGTGTTACAAGGGTTAGGCGGAAAATATATAAAAAGAAACGAAAATTGGCTAACAAATGGGTTAATCCTAATTGCCCCTATCATTGTACCAAATCACACTAAGTTACCCTAATGCAATTGCTCATATGTGGTCTCGAAATGTATAACAATATCAAGTTCTAAAGTCATCAACCATTGGCACACTCAAAGAAACGAAAAAGTAGCATTAAAAATGAATGCTTTCAAAGGCTCAAAAATCTCACTATTTTCTCGAGTAGGGTATTAAATGCGTCTGGTTATGCTTAAAGTTTAAGGTATTACCGACTAGACACGTTATATTTTTTTGGTTTTTCTAATTTTTCAATTTTTTTTTGACTAAAAAATATACAAATTAATGCAATCTAACACGATAGAAACTAAGCTAAGGGTCGAAAAACAAAATTTGAAATTTCTCGATGACCCCCCCCCCCCCCCCCCCCCCCCCCCAAACTTAAGTAACACATTGTCCCTAATGTGTTAACGACTCAAACCTAAGGGAAATTACAAAAATAAAATCTAAAAATAAAAATAAATACAAAATAAGAAAAGAAGAAAGTAGAACCAGGTCGTAGATATCGAAAAATCTTCGGTGAAAAGCTATGCTGAACTGAATGTCAGTCCCAAAACCGATTGCTGAACTTACTTCTGATCTATAAAAACTAAAATAGAAAAACTAAACGCAAATATTAAAATCATAAAAGAAAAAATAAAATAAAAATAAAAATTTCAAATTACGACGGAATAAAAAAAATAGTAGACTATTTTTAAAGTCTAATAGAGGAAAATGGTAAACAATAACTTTACAAAAATTTACAATTTATTTTTTTTTCGTTTTTATAATTTTTTTTTTTATTCGTCGGTTTTCTTGGTACCTAAAAACTGAAACTGCAAAAGAAAATTTAAAAAAAATAAAAAAAATACCGAATACTAAATAAGAAATAAAGATAAAAGAAAATGGAAAAATTTTACTACGAAAAAGGGAAAATAAAACCCGGGTTGCCTCCCGAGAAGCGCTTGTTTTTCGACCGAGTCCTTAGCTTGACTCGATATGCCTCCACTTACGACTAATGTAAAGGTCGAGATTTTTCTCGTCTTTCTTTCCCACGTGTTTTCCAAAAAGTACTGATTCTTCCTCCGACTCATGTCCAAAATGATCTCCAAGAAGAAATGCTTCCTTTCCAACATCAAGCATCTTATTTTGCTTTACCCAAGCGTCATGCCACTCTCGAGCCTAGGAAAATAGTAACCCGTCATCTCTTCGTTTTAAGAACTCGCACACGTTATCACATTTGCTCACATTAAATTCCTTCGTCTTAAACTCGCTCTGCGATGTGTCATTTCCGATATCCTCAAATTCCTGCAAAATATCTTCCTTTCCCTAACAAGTTAGAGAAAATAAATCAAAAGGGTCATGAGAGATACCGTGACATTTCCCCCCCCCCCCCCCCCCCCCCCCCCCCCCCCCCAAACTTGAGTTAGATTTCTTATGCTTCATGTGTCGGTTCGACTTGGCAAATCCCTCTAGCTCCTTTGGCGAAATTGCACTAGAATCTTTGAACTCTTCCTCAGATGGAATTATTTCAACCAAAAACGTGGCACCCGGATTATTCATTAAGTATTCAATTTCTAATAAATCTAAATCCCGGTCGGATTTTTCAAATGTCATGCTCGTAGAATTCTTCTCAAATTCCTCCAACTCCATTTTCAAGATGGGATCAAAATCCTCGAGCTCCTCAGCTTCCTCATCTTTAAATTGTTGAAAAATTTCCGTGTCATGAACTTGAACCGGTGGACTAGTAGCTGATTCGGATGTGGCTATATATATTTGAACTACCGGGTCCTCCCATTCTTCCTCGTCCGACTCAAAATCACTATCAAAATCGGAAACGGGTTCCGAGATAACACTGCGTCGCAGTGAGTGTGACAGCGGCACAGTGGGTTCAGGTTCAGCTTCTTCTTTGTTTTCAGTTTCTTCATCCCAATACTCATATCCCCGCCGTGTTGAAATTGCATTTACTTGTTCCTCTTGTTGACCCCTTGCTCTTTCTTCCAACTCCTCTAACTGCCATTCTAACCGTTGTTTTGTGACATCAAAATCCTGATGATCAAGTTCAAGTTTAAGATTTAGCAATTCCAATTGGTTAAGAATCCCATCATTTAACTGTTTGTTCATTTCAACAAAGGATTTAAACAAGTCTTTCAACTCTTGCTCTTCTTCTTCCTTCGGTTGATTTTCCTCATACCAAAATTCCCGTTCGTAAGATTGATTTTTCCCTCGTCCTCTATTATATCCATAACCATATCTAAAATCACATATTGGGTCTTGGTAATTCCCCTTATCCGAATATCCATAATAGTTGCTATATCTCCTGTACATCGTCTAATATCTACAACCTGTAAATCACAACTAAAAATAAAAAAAATAAAAAAAAAAATAAAAAAAAAAACAAAACAAAACGTGAAAAGCACCTTATAAACAATTAAAGTAACTTTCAAGTAAATAAATACTCAAAAGGATCGTATCACAAATTCGAAACAAAAACTAAAAATCAGTCCCCGGCAGCGGCGCCAAAAACTTGAAGTATAAAATCTAGTCTTAATTTAAACCTAATATTTCACGCAATTACACACTTCTAGGCAGTGGACCTATCCGTATATAATATAGTTACAAGCAAGTAAAGGTTCGTTCACAGGGACTAATTTGTTTTAAGTTTCCGAATTAATAATACTTGAGTATTTGTGGGGGGTTTTATCGTAACAAAAGTTTGCAAGTAATTAGTAAAAAGAGTTGATTAATTAAAATCGAGCGAAAAGTAATTGATTTAATCAAATAATGAGAAAGTATACTTGTTTGACACTTCACCTATTTTCCGTTTAAATTTACGAAATCGATTGTTTTCAAAACTTCTAAGATATAATAAAAGTCCTCCCGAATCTTTCACTAACTTTAATTATCTTTAATTACCCCGTTCCTCCCGAATACAGTAATAACTATTAATAACCAAGCAATAAGCAACAAGTCCGTTTTTAGTGATTTAACCTTATAGAGTTTCCTCCCGAATAACTCCTCTAATTATCAAGTCCTTCCGAATCTTAACAAATAGACTTATTCACTTAAATTTAATTACCTAAGTTGTGATTACTAAGTCCTCCCGAATCCTAATAATTTTAAACCGAATATAGACCGACCGATTATTTCATACAACCTATTTAATCTATCTAGATTCCTCCCGAATACCTAGAATATTGATTAAACAAATTATATATAAACAACTCTGATAATATACTAAAATTTAAGCAATTAAGGATCAACGATTAAACACAAAAACATAAACAATCGATAACGTTAATTAAACTTCAAATAGGATCCGTTGTTCAAACAAGCATAATGGAAATTTAGCTACTCATGTTCAAGTCTAAAACAGCAAATAAAGTTATGAAAATCATACTGGAAAAATAGTCTAAAAGAGAAAAGAACAAATGAAGAAATTCTGCCGAACGTGTCGTAATCACCGTTAGCCGAAAAGAGATCTTCCTAGCTTTAATCCTTGCTTCTAAACGTGTTTAACCAGCTCCAGGACTTTTAGAATGATAATTGTGTATTTTCTGGACGTTTTGATCTTGTATTTATAATCAAAAGCAAAGCGGAAAACGTATTCGACTCAAACTCAAATTTCTCATGATTATCTGGTAGGTGCGCAGCACCACTTCCATAGGTGCGCAGCACCGAGGATTTTTTTTCCCATATTCTAAGTTTTGCAAAATGTAGCTCTCTCTTTCTTCTTTATTCTCCAATTTGAATCACCTAAATCGGATATTGTATGAAGAAGTTATGATCAAAACGGTGGAGGTGGTACTGCGTCGTTCTCCTTGTCATATTTCACTATTTTTCGTCTTTTAAGCTCATTTCTTCCACCATTTCCACTTCCCAATCATATAAACCTATAAAATAGACAAAACAACTTTTCCACACGATTAAATGCAAAAACTTATCCTATCCATCATGTTTAATATGAAAAATAATCAAATATCGCATAGAAATAAACATATAAATATGCGATATCAGTTCCTATGAATGGATGTTATGGTGGTATGTTTATTACTTGTTGCTTTTTGGTTTGACTAGCCTTAGGATTGGGGTTATTTATTGTAGTCAGGATCGGGTGTATGTTATCTAGGCAATATACGTTGCACTATATTTGTAAAACAAGATATGATTGGAAATTTATTTCAAATGTTATATTTAAATTGGGTCACTTTTCAACTTAAAATTGCGAATAATTCACCGACATTATTGTTGACGTATTTTTAACGTTTTTCCAGAGTTTGAGGTTGATGATTGTCTTTAGTTATGCCATGCTTTTTATGCGGAATATTTGATTGATTATTTGGAACTTATTTTGATTTGATGTAGCTCGTAGAGGATTCGTGTATTTTGATTTGATTTTGTATTTGAGATGATTACGATGTACTTATAAACTTTAGGCATGATTAATTCTATATGTTGTTGTTTTGTTATAGTTTATTTGTTGTACCTTGACTCGTGATATCATAAACTGTACACCTCTTGTTTCCGATTTAGCGAGGTGTGACACATAAAACATGTATTTCCTGTTTAAAATCGAAGTTGTCATTAAAAATGAGTGTTAATATATAGCCAAAATACATACTCATATTGCGTTTAATAGTTTTTAATTATGGTGTTTCGACTCTATTACTTGTAATAGTTTTTTATTCTACTTTTGACCAATAAAAACATTTACCTAATAAAAGCTTTAAGTCATTACCTTCATGTTATAAAATCAATAATTTGATAACTATTTTAAATCCGGTTCTCCGAGTCATAACAAAAGTTATTATATGCGATATTTAAAAGAACATTGTCATTTTATACCGATGACACTGAGATTTATGAAATTATTAGTATTAACTCTCTAAAAGGTGTTTATTAAATTAATTGTATTTGAATTTAGTTGATGACTAAAAATCAAAAAGAAAAAATGAAAAAAAGGTGACTTGCCAAATTCAGTTGTGTTTAGATGAGATGAGGAGTAGTTTAGTAATTTTAATATACTAGTATAGTACCCGCACGGTGCAGCGGGGATAATAAACTATTTGATATAATTATATTACGAATATTTAACAACGGAAATTAAATACGCAAAAAGATAAAAACATAAAATGTATTTAAACTCCAATCATAATGTAAAACGTGAAGATACGTATAGATACGAACTTTTAAAAGATAGAAAATATAGTTTGTTGCAATTTTTGTTGTCCTTGTACTTGTTAAAACATTTGCCCATCAATAGTCGTTTTTTTCTATTTCTTGTTTGTTTCAAACTCACTTTACACTCTTTTTTTCTTAAATCGAGTTCTCTAATAGTTTTATATCTCGTTATCGGTTCTTCTTGGTAAGCTTATTGCAATTGTTGACCATCTAAAACATAACATTGTAATGACAAATAAACCTACCTAGAAGTAAGAGTTTTTAAAAGATAAAGATAGTATAAAATGGTCTCATATTTTTTAAAGAAAATGAGCATGTATATCAATAATGATGGTTTCTTCTTGAGAGAATACCCAACCTTTCTTAAGGTCTGATCTCAGATAGTTCAGTTATTTTTTTCAGCCCTACACTTAAACATAAATAAATAAACATTTTTAGCATATGAAACCTCATCAAGTACAATTAGGACCAACATGTGTGACATAGGTGTGTATGTGTTGACCCGACTTCCCATTCTACATCAAACAAATTACAAAACAAACTTAGGAATCATTTTTAAGATGAACCTCTTTCGACTTCTTATTCTCCATCAATTTTTGCATGGTTTGTAATCGAACTTTTTTATGAATTTGACCCATTTGTTAACAAATAAATACCGTTAATTACGGTATGGACTTACATGTCGGTTTTGGTTTCCAATCATAAATTCTTTAATCAATATAAACGAAATTGGTTATTGCTATTATGGTAAATAAACACTTCTAAGTCTACATGTTTAAAGTATCTTTCCGTTCATTTACTCTACAAGGCTAAAACTTTATTAACCAACATTATTTAATTATAAGTTATTTTGAATAATGATCTGTGGTGAGAGATATAAAAACCGTAGTTAAGTAATTTCAATTACTAAGGTTTTAGAGAATTAAGACTATGTGAGAAATGTTTTATAATATAGTAGAAATAGATTATATTATAGTGTAGATTCAGTATACGTATTTTAGTAGAAAAAATTCATAATATTTTAATTATTTTAAGTTTATGGGGTTATAAAATAAAATTTATAATTTTGAAAGTTTTTAAATTAAATAGAAAGTATTTTAATTTTTTTTTAATTACATAGGAATTATAAGTTACTTTGAAAGATGTTAAAATTTTTTAAAATTAATTAGGAGAGAGAGTGTTGTTTGAGTTAAATAATAATAAATATAGATTAAGGGTATTAAGGTAATTTCAATTACTTAAAAATTAAGGGATTAAGACTTTAAGGGGATATTCATTATAATATAGTATAGATAGATAAATTTCAACGTTAAGACAAAAGGTAAGTTTTATATGTATTATAGATGCAATGTAATTTGAAATTTAATTAATGCATATAAATACACATAAACATATATGGATTGACATCAATTAGCAAAACCCTTAATTAAATTTATAAGGTTACGGACGGAGCTAGGAATTTTTTCTTTTTAGGGGCAAAAATAATTCCAACATTAAGTTGTTGCAAAGAGTTGAACCTATGAGAAAATACTTATAAGTATTGGAGAAGAGGTTTTATCACTACACCAAATGTTTTTTTATGTTTTTTTGTTTAACGAATCATTATAAATATTGTATTTCACGGAGACAAAATCAACAAATCAAATTTTTTCATCATAAATTATCTTTCGTATCAAAATTTCAAATGAGACAACTATATTGCCAACATACTAACTTTTCCCCTCTTTAAAGTAATATATATTTATTTTATCTTGAAAATCTCAATTATTAATTTTTATCATATAACTTTTAATTTTAATATGAGTTGTATGCGTGTCGATATGAGAAACCAGTTTATTTGACATGTTGTGTTTGAGTTTAACTTCGACACAAATAATTAAATGATTTGAGTTTGGGTTAAGATATATGAACCCGATAAAACGTCAACCCTGATGTGAAACTCTAGTTTACTGAAAATAAACTTTTACTAGATTACTACACGGGGCAGTGTTCCCTTATCGGTTGTAAAATAGTATAGGTAAATATCAGGTTCGAACACATGGACCATTTATAATCGAGATATTAGTTTTAAAATAACAAGTAACAAGTAACAACGTGGGTTTTGGTCTTAAGAAGACTTGATTATACTAACGACAAAAATACTTTTCTAAAACAAATAATGGATAAAAGACGCTTGCTCGGACCGTTTACGAATGTGTTATCTCCTAGGTATGAAAATGTCGAAAAACTTCTAATATAAAATCCTAAGTTCCTTTCGAATACCGGATTTCTCCATTTACCTAACCATGCAACTATTCCTTTCGAATATAGTTAACACCTCAAGTAATTGTGCCTAAAGTTCCAAGCCGATGTGTGAGAATTAATCTATAAGCTTCCTTTCGAATAGCTTACTAACTATTAAACCGATTTCTCTTAATTTATTAACTAGCGTTTGCGTTATTACTTACTTGTTTGAATTGTTGTTAGCGATTCCTTTCGAATACCGCTAATTCTTAATCAACTAAAGACCGGCCGATTATTTCGTTCTTATTTTAGTAAAAATTACGGATTTCTTTCGAATACCCGTTTTTAGATTACCAAATAAAAATATAAACAGTTCTAACAATATAATTAAAGTTTTAACCCAAACGGATCCCCGATTAACCACTACACATCAATCTAATTTCATACCAAAAATCTAACACACAAACGATCACAAATCCAAGCAAACGTTTAAGGAATTTAGCTACTCATAACGATAATAAAACAAAACATATAGATGAAAGACATAATTCGATTGGAAATGAAAATAGAGAAAATGTTCAATACCAAACTGAAGTAACAAATTGCAAAAGTCTCCAAGTAACTAAGTAACAAGTGAAAATAACGATTGTTTAACAAAAACTGAGAAAATACGATTGTTTCTTGCTTTTATTCTTCAAAATGATTGCTAAGATAATGATAAACTGAGATTGAGATAGTGAAGGATGATATTTTCTGTGTATCCCACGTTCCTTTAAGTCCCAATAATTAATCCCTTCACTTTCCACTTCATTAGCAATTAAAAACCGAATAGTAACTGCCAGCCATCGAAATGCGCCGCAATAGATCGGAATGCGGCGCATTCCGACTTCCGTAGCTGAATGCGTTTCCCATCTAAAGCATTGCGGCTCATTCTCCAAAAACTCCAACTTTGGTTTCTTCCTTTGCACTTTTAGGTCCAAAACTCCACCTCTTTTACTCCAATTATATCTAACAACCTAAAACATAACTTTACACAAACATAAGCATAGAAAAGGGTCTTTCTATTACGTTTTGGACTCGAAACATAATAAATATCGCGATAAAATACTCGTATAAATGAGCGATATCAAACCCGTAAAACAATAACCCAAACATTGCATGATTGCTATCTCAAGCATAGCAGCAACAATATTGATACCGGATTTTGTTTTGAAACTCCAGCTTGAAGTTTAATGGTATCATCATAAAAGAGGGGTCTTAAATGTCATATGTCGAAGTAAAGTCCATTGGATGGGTTATCTTCTTAGATTTTCAGCCGTTAGATCAGATTGATGATGTCATCAAAGACTATTTTTATTTTACACCCTCTTACAATAAATAATTACATTTTTTCTTTCATTTATATCTCCACTGAAATAAAAAAAACATAAGTTTATTTTCCTTATAAATCGCTCAATTTAGACTATGATTTACCATATTGTTATTCTAAAATCTCCTCATAAAAATATCAAAACATGTATAAACGTAAAAATATATATATTATTTAACTATAAGCAACATAGGTATAAACGTAAACGTATATATGTTATTATACGTATAACATTATCTTCTCATAATAACTTAAAATCTAGATAACTAAAAATTTACGAGTCAAATTTTATCTTTGTCCGCGCTATCGCGGGACAATAATGTAGTATATGTATTATAGTAAATAAAAAAATTTCAAATGTACTTTTAGGCCAAACTGTTTATAGGAAATACTCTTTGATCGTCCAGATTTCCTAACCACTCTTATTGCCCGCAAAAATCAAAACGTAACCTGGTGTAGTTTCATGGAGAGAACCCATTTCAGAAGTTTACATGTAGCAGCATCGAGCTTAGCATATCGCGGTTGACATGAAATATTGAACATTGATTTTATTATTAATAGTTAAAAGAACCTCCTTTTTTTAATTTAAATAACTTTCAATCTCTATTCTTGTACTAAAGTGTTGGTATACATTTCCGATGGATATTTTTTTTATTTAGGTTTTAGATAAATTTTGTCAAAATAAACTATACGTTTCGAAAATGTAACTTTTTCTTCTTCTTAATATTCAAAAGGAATCATGTTATGCAAGGCGCTAAAATGTGTACTTTTAGATGTTTATAACTTACTTAATAACATGTTACACATATACGCCTAGTGTTTATCACATTTAGTAATTATAAACTAACGTGTTATATCACTGTATTCGATATTAGATGATAAGCCCAAACCTGATATATGGGTTTGGATCCGTTAGAATTAGGTTTAGGGTTTCTACACCCTATATATATATCGCTTAATAATATATCAAACCTAAGGGGTTCTATCAAATCTGTCATGGTATCAGAGCGAGTTTGATCTCGTCTCTATCATTTTTAAACCCTAATCGGCGTAGGATGAGCCGCCTAGCTTGACTAGGTTCCAAAACCTAAAAAAAAAAAAAATAAAAAATAAATAAAAAATTATTTTGTTTCTCTTCTACTCCCGGCTAAATTAATTTTTTCTTTCTTCTATTGCCGCCTAAAGCCGGCTAAATTCACTTTTTCTTTCTTCTGCAGCCGCCTAAAGCCGGCTAAATTCACTTTTTCTTTCTTCTATTGCCGCCTAAAGCCGGCTAAATTCATTTTTTCTTTCTTCTGCAGCCGCCTAAAGCCGGCTAAATTCACTTTTTCTTTCTTCTACAGCCCCCTAAAGCCGGCTAAATTCACTAGCAAGCCAAAAAATAAAGTTCAAGTCTATCAAGAATCAAGATCAAGACAAAAGAAAATTCAAGCGTATGTTTTATGAAGACGGATCTGCCAAAGCCGGATCTAAAATGTGTGACAGATCTGCCAAAACCGGATCTTAAGCTCATAACGTATTTGTTTATTTGATTTTTATTTATTTATCTTTATTTTCATAGTTAGAGTTTGTTATCCAGTTTGAGCTTTCGCGATTTCGCCGCTCAAACTGCCGGGGAGTATTAGATGATAAGTGTTTGAGCAAATAGTAGCAGGCTCAGTAACTTGGGTGTTTGGGATTCAACCCCTTGACCTCCTGCTTAGCAGTGCAAACCTATCAAGCTCTTGGCGAGCCTAAGGTGGTCAAGTGGTTGGTTGAAGAAGATGATCGGAATATGTTTACTGCGGGAAGTGTATGAATACTCCGGCCAGGTACTGTGTGTAAGTTGGATGGGAATGAAGAAGATGATGAAGCTGGCCTCCAAAACCTGAAGTGTTGAGTATTTATACCCAACACTACCAGGTATCAACAACGTATGGCAATGATGACCATTTATGGCTCATCAATAGGATTCCCACGGCTAGTAACGTCTATATCATTATATAACTTTATTAATACTCTGACGGTTACACTCAAGGATTAGGCTTGAGTGTCTGACTGGTAGGATGTCAGGAGTATGATACTGTGAGACGAACTCCAAAACATCAGTGTTGGTCTACACAAGTCCTTATACATGCCAGGCCATGAGTGTCGGACTGAGCGTCGGATGCCGGGGCAGATCTCCGGACACGGGGGTGCTAGGTGTCGGGACACATCTCTCGGATCCCGGACACGTGGCCATGTTTCTCGGACACGGGGCCATGTTTCTCGGACACGGGGCCATAGTGCCGGGACACAACTCCCGGATCCCGGACACGGGGCCATGTTTTCCGGACACGGGCCAAAGTGCCGGGACACGGGGTCATGGTTCCCGGACACGGGGCCTGGTTCCCGGACACGGGGCCTGGTTCCCGGACACGGGGCCTGGTTCCCGGACAAAACTCCCGGATCCCGTACACGGGTCATGTTTCCCGGACACGGGGCCAAAGTGCCGGGACACAACTCCCGGATCCCGGACACGGGGTCATGTTTCCCGGACACGGGGCCAAAGTGCCGGGACACAACTCCCGGATCCCGGACACGGGTCATGTTTCCCGGACACGGGGCCATAGTGCCGGGACACAACTCCCGGATCCCGGACACGGGTCATGTTTCCCGGACACGGGGCCATAGTGCCGGGACACAACTCCCGGATCCCGGACACGGGGCCATGTTTCCCGGACACGGGGCCATTTTACCCGGACCCGGGGCCTGGTGCCGGGGGCATTTTACCCGGACACGGGGCCGAGGGCCAAGTGTCCGGACGCGGAGCCTTGTGTCGGACGCCGGGACGAAATGTCCGGATGCTGGGGCCAAGTGTCCGGACGCCGGAGCCAAAGGGCCGGAGCTAGGAGATAGCATGCAACCTTTTGTAAGTCAGGTTATGTGTATGAGCCATTCCCTACTAACACTATCATGCCCCCCAGTTAGGTTTTAAAATGGTTTTTTGAAGCCTAACTTTTTTTTTTGTTCTTATTGTCTCTTCCGGCTAGTTTTTGGCCATGCCTTTCTTTGCCGCTTGAGGTTGCCTTGAGTAGTTCTGACCGAGGCCATGTCCAATGTGTCTTTGAAAAATAATGTTTTATTGGGTGATCAAGCCAATAACACATTTTTAACCTGTTATCTTGGATGTTGTGTCACACCATCTTGGGTGTGTAAGAGTAATTATATTGAGTTGTGTCTATGACAATTATTTGAGTACCTATGGTTCTTTTGTATGCCGATGACATAGCTAGATGTTGGCATCTCATGTATATTTCATATCGTGCCGATGGCACTTTTGTTGGTTAACCTTCAATTTGTTTTACTCGCGAGTGATGTCGCTTCCCAATGAGAAGTGCTTGCCTTTTCCCGGTAGGTAAAAAAGACGAATATGTGATTGCATGTTTGGCGTAGATTTAAGATGTCTATATGTGCCTTTTGCTAAATTTTCCTCCAAACGTAGTTTGGGGTGGTGCATCAGGTTTGTTGCCTTGTGGGATACATAGATCAGACCACTTTGTATTTTGAGGTGCATTGCTGTGAATGACTCTTTGAAGAGCGTTTGCTTATGGTTGGCCAAATCCCTGATGAGTGAGTTGGCCAAATACCAAAGTTTGCCAGATTTCCCAGATATCCAGACTTGGCTAGTTGTTGATGGTCAAGGTGTACATGTTGCAGAGACATCCAGACTGGCCGGCTGTTCTTGTTTTTTTTTTTTTTTTTTTTTTTTTTTTTTGTTTTTTTTAACTTTCCGCATTGAAACAACTGTTGGCTAGGCACATCCTGACGGGTGTTGTGGTTGCAAGTGCTGACAATCAGCAATAGTATGTAAATATTAAATGTAGCACCTCTTTAGATTCATTGAATTCCATGTCCTGGGTAATGGTTGTCCATCTAAGTCAGACAGGGTGTAGGAGCCAGTTCCATGTGCTTTAAGGACACTATATGGGCCTTCCCATGTGGGTCCCAACTTGCCCAAGTTTTCGGTCATGCTAGCTTCATTCTTCCGCCATACGAGATCTCCCACTTTGAAAGATGTGTGTCGGACTCTTTGGTTATAATACTTAGCCATCTGTCTATGGCTTTCTGCTTGTCGGATGAGAGATATTTCTCTTCGCTCCTCGATGATATTCAAGTTCTCTCTTAGGGCTTCTTCATTTAGCTCCGGATTGAAATGAAGAGTCCGGTGAGTAGGGATTGTAAGTTCTGGTGGGATAACTGCCTCAGTGCCATAGACTAGGCTGAAAGGGGTTTCAGATGTAGTTCTGCCGGGGGAAGTTCTATGTGCCCAAAGAATGCCTGGGATTTCGTCTACCCATGCCTTTGCATATTTTCCCAACCTGGCCTTAATTCCCTTGACGATTGCTTTGTTCATGACTTCAACCTGACCATTAGCTTGTGGGTGTGCCACAGAGGTGAATCGTTGTTGGATATCCATATCCTGACACCAAGTCTTAAATGGATTATCTGCAAATTGTTTTCCATTATCACTGACTAGGACGTGTGGAACTCCAAAGCGACAAACTATTTGTTCTCAAACGAAGCTTATCGTTCGAGGCCCGGTGATAGTTGCCAAGGGCTTAGCTTCAATCCATTTTGTGAAATAGTCCACAGCCACTAAAAGGTATTTAACATTGCCTACCCCAGGGGGGAATGGTCCGACAATGTCGATTCCCCATTTGTAAAATGGCCATGCGCTAGTCACTGGAATGAGGTCCTGCTTTGGCATTTTTGAGACTGACGCATGTTTTTGGCATGATTCACATTTTTCAATTTCTTCCTTTGCATCTCTGTGCATGGATGGCCAGAAGTATCCAAGTCTCATGACCTTAGTGGTTACCGAACGAGGGCTTGCATGCATGCCACAACTTCCACCATGTACATCCTAAATTAGATCCTTTGCTTGTGTTGGGCCGACACATCTTAGATGTGGACCAAAAAAAGACTTCCTAAACAGGTAGTTGTCTATGAGGAGATACATTGGTGCCTTCATTCTGATTTTCCTTGCTAGTTGTTTGTCTTCCGGGAGTTGTCCATTCTGAAGGAAGTTTTTTATTGGAGTCATCCAACAGTCTTCCTCCGTTATTGCGGCCACTTCCTTTGTTGGCACTATGGATTTCTCATTTAGGAATTCCACCAACAATTCTTTCTTGAGGTGGGCGAAGGAGGATGCTGCAAGTTTGCTCAATGCATCTGCTATTTTGTTACGGTTTCTTGGCACTTGCTCTATGGTAAATTTTGAGAAGTCCGAAATGATTTTTCTGGTTTCTTCCAAGTATTGTTGCATGGAAGTTTGATTTGCTTCATAGCTACCATTGATATGATTAGCTACCAACTGGGAGTCCACAAAAGCTTCTATATTTTGAACTCCCATCTTTCTAGCTATTCGTAGCCCTGATAAGAGAGCTTCATATTCGGCTTCATTGTTGGTTGCCGGGAAGTCAAACTTAAGGGCGTAGGTATACTCGTTTTTATCTGGATCTGTGAGTATGAGACCAGCTCCTGACCCTTCTAGGCTGGATGCGCCATCTGTGAAGAGGGTCCAAGGAGGGCTGTCTGTCACTAATGGATCCTTTGGTTCTTCCATTCCTTCGATTTCAGCCAGGAAATCTGCCAAGATTTGTCCTTTCATCGAGTTTCGAGGTTGGAAAGAAATTTCATGTTCTCCGAGTTCGATTGCCCATTTTGCTAATCGTCCCGACACTTCTGGTTTACCCAATATTTGTTTGATTGGTTTGTCTGTTAGCACTTGGATGGGATGTCCTTGGAAATATCTCCTCAAACGTCTAGACGCATGAACCAAAGAGAGTGCCAATTTTTCCAAACATGGATAATTAACCTCTGGGCCTTTCAGTGTCCTACTGATGAAATAGATCGGCATTTGTGAGTCGCCCCGTTGGGCTACTAAAACTGCGCTTACACATTCCTTGGAAGCAGCCAAGTATATAGTTAGTGTCTCCCCAGCTATTGGAGCCGTGAGTGTTGGGAGATTGGCCATGAATTTCTTCATTTCTTGAAATGCCACTTCTGCTTCTTCAGACCATGAGAAGTGTTTTTTCCGAATGCATCCCTTTAAGGTATTAAAGAAAGGGAGGGATCGATCTGCGGCTTTGGACAAGAAACGGCTAAGTGCTGCTAGCTTGCCATTTAGGCTTTGGACTTGCTTTTTGGTGGAAGGAGATGGCATGTCAATGACTGCCTGAACCTTCTTAGGATTGACTTTGATGCCATTAGGTGTAACAATATGTCCCAAGAATTTTCCTTCCTCCATGCCAAAACTACACTTGGATGGATTAAGCTTCATGTTAATATTACGTAATGTTTGGAAAGTTTCCAGGATATCAGCCAACATGATGTCTTCCGTATTGCCTTTGATAACTATGTCATCTACATAGGCTTCTATGTTCCTTCCCACTTGATTTTTGAAAGTTTCATCTATTAGACGTTGATAGGTTGCTCCAGCGTTTTTCAAGCCAAATGGCATTTTTTGGAAACAAAATATGCCTTGGTCTGTGTGAAAAGCTGTTTTGTCTTCATCACCTTTTTTCATACAAATTTGGTGATAACCTTTATATGCATCTAAAAAGCATTTGAGTCTAAATCTATCTAAGGATTCCACTTTCCAATCGATTTCTGGTAAAGGATAGTTGTCCTTTGGACAAGCTTTGTTAATGTCTTTGAAATCAACGCATAATCTCCAAGAACCATCTCCCTTCTTTACCATAACTGGATTAGCAATCCAAGTTTGGTATTTTACCTCTCTGACAATCCCTGCTTCGACCATTTTGTTTACTTGGTCACATGCAGATTTACTACGATCCGGGGCCATGCCTCGTTTTTTCTGTCGGATTGGCTCAATATTGGGATTCGCGTTTAGGGAATGCTCTGCTAGTTCCCTTGGGACACCAGTCATGTCTGATGTATGCCATGCAAAGACATCAAGGTTTGATTCTAGTAACGCTATGAGTTTAGTCTTTGTCTGTGTTGGGAGTTGTGAACCACTGGTCACTGGTTGTTCAGGGAAATGTTTATTAATAATAACTTTTTGTTCCGGACCATCAATGATTTCCATTGCCGGATCACTTTTGGGACCCTCTACCAGTTTTGGTTTCTCTGCCTGTTTGCACTCTTTAGGCCATGACGTTCTAGCCCTGACTGTGGCTATGCCAGCTGGGGTAGGGAACTTTATCATGCCACGAATGGTTGATGGAATTGCTCCAAATTTTTGTAATGCAGGCCTGCCCAGTAGGACATTGTAGGCCGATGGTGCCTCAATGATTGCAAAATTAATCATTTCTAACCTATAGTGTGGATATTCTCCTAACATCATGTTTATTGCTACCTCTCCGATTGGCCAATGCGTCTCCCCTGAAAACCCCACTAGAGGGAATTGTGTTGGACGCTTTGAATTTTGTACTTTTTCAGGGAGCTGCCTAAAACAGTGGGCATAAATAATGTCCATTGAGCTCCCTGTATCAACATATGCCTTGCTCACTTCATAGTTGGCTAACCGGATTTGTATTACTACAGGGTTGATGGAAGGAGTTTCAATTGGTGGGAAGCAAATAGGCTCCCTCACCCAATCCTGAAGGACTGATGCCTTCCTTTTGCGAGATGTAGTTTCTTCCTGCGCCATGTATATGTAATTAGGTGGGGTGGTGGATGGGGTATTGGTGGTTGTCTTTGGCTTAAGTGAACCGATTTGTGATGAGGAATTTCCTTCCATGGAGAAGAAAAAATGGTGGTGAAACTAAGAAATGAAATGAAAAAAGATAGAAATGAAATGAGACACCGTTGCTAAACGTGTCCCACGGATGGCGCCAATGTTTGAGCAAATAGTAGCAGGCTCAGTAACTTGGGTGTTTGGGATTCAACCCCTTGACCTCCTGCTTAGCAGTGCAAACCTATCGAGCTCTTGGCGAGCCTAAGGTGGTCAAGTGGTTGGTTGAAGAAGATGATCGGAATATGTTTACTGCGGGAAGTGTATGAATACTCCGGCCAGGTACTGTGTGTAAGTTGGATGGGAATGAAGAAGATGATGAAGCTGGCCTCCAAAACCTGAAGTGTTGAGTATTTATACCCAACACTACCAGGTATCAACAACGTATGGCAATGATGACCATTTATGGCTCATCAATAGGATTCCCACGGCTAGTAACGTCTATATCATTATATAACTTTATTAATGCTCTGACGGTTACACTCAAGGATTAGGTTTGAGTGTCTGACTGGTAGGATGTCAGGAGTATGATACTGTGAGACGAACTCCAAAACATCAGTGTTGGTCTACACAAGTCCTTATACATGCCAGGCCATGAGTGTCGGACTGAGCGTCGGATGCCGGGGCAGATCTCCGGACACGGGGGTGCTAGGTGTCGGGACACATCTCTCGGATCCCGGACACGTGGCCATGTTTCTCGGACACGGGGCCATGTTTCTCGGACACGGGGCCATAGTGCCGGGACACAACTCCCGGATCCCGGACACGGGGCCATGTTTTCCGGACACGGGGCCAAAGTGCCGGGACACGGGGTCATGGTTCCCGGACACGGGGCCTGGAACGGGGCCTGGTTCCCGGACACGGGGCCTGGTTCCCGGACACGGGGCCTGGTTCCCGGACACGGGGCCTGGTTCCCGGACACGGGGCCTGGTTCCCGGACACGGGGCCTGGTTCCGGGACACGGGGCCTGGTTCCCGGACAAAACTCCCGGATCCCGTACACGGGTCATGTTTCCCGGACACGGGGCCAAAGTGCCGGGACACAACTCCCGGATCCCGGACACGGGGTCATGTTTCCCGGACACGGGGCCAAAGTGTCGGGACACAACTCCCGGATCCCGGACACGGGTCATGTTTCCCGGACACGGGGCCATAGTGCCGGGACACAACTCCCGGATCTCGGACACGGGTCATGTTTCCCGGACACGGGGCCATAGTGCCGGGACACAACTCCCGGATCCCGGACACGGGCCCATGTTTCCCGGACACGGGGCCATTTTACCCGGACCCGGAGCCTGGTGCCGGGGGCATTTTACCCGGACACGGGGCCGAGGGCCAAGTGTCCGGACGCGGAGCCTTGTGTCGGACGCCGGGACGAAATTTCCGGATGCTGGGGCCAAGTGTCCGGACGCCGGAGCCTAAGGGCCGGAGCTAGGAGATAGCATGCAACCTTTTGTAAGTCAGGTTATGTGTATGAGCCATTCCCTACTAACACTATCAATAAGCCCAAACCTGATATGTGGGTTTGGATCCGTTAGAATTAGGTTTAGGGTTTCTACACCCTATATATATATATCGCTTAATAATATATCAAACCTAAGGGGTTCTATCAAATCTATCATTCGATTTACACACATACAATCGATACATAATTTATATTACTCCCTCTTTTTTAAAGATATTTTTAATTTTTAATATATAATAAAAGAGATGCCTTAACTGCCACATGACGAGTTAAGGTCCCTTAGATGAGTTGACTTCTTTGATGACAGCCGTTAGATCAGATTGATGATGTAATCAAAGATTATTTTTATTTTATACCCTCTTACAACACATAATTATATTCTTTATTTTATTGTATCTTTACTAAAATTAAAAACATAACTTTAATTACTTATAGAATCGTTCAATTTGGACTATGATTTAACTTTTTATTATTCTAAAATCTTTAAATATAAAATATTAAAACATGTGTATAAACGTAGAAATGTATATATTATTATAAGAGTTAATTACATAAATCGTCCATATGGTTTACTTCAAATTACGGATTTCGTCCCTAAGTTTAAAACGTTGCATAAATCGTCCCCTTTTGGAAACTAATTACGCTTTTCGTCCCTAATTTCTAACGGACGTCCATTTTAAGGACGAAATGTGTAATTAGTTCACGGTGATTTTAACAGAAAATTGTAACGGACATCCATTTTAGGGACGAAATTCGTAATTAGTTTCAAAAAATGGACGGTTTATGCAACATTTTAAACTTAGGGACGAAATCCGTAATTTTGAATAAACCATAAGGACAATTTATGTAATTAACTCTTATTATAATTATAAACAATATGTGTATAAACATAAAACTATATATATTATTATACATATAATATTATCTTTTCATAATAAATTAAAATCTACATAAACATAAAATTTATGATTCAATTTTTATTTTTTTCCGCGTTATCGCGGGACAATAATCTAATTCGAAAATAAAAACGGTCGAAATAAAATATTTTACAATAAATTAGATATTCTTTTATTAGAACTATTTTGCTTCTTAATTGAAAACATATGTTAGTTTACAGTTTGAAAATTTAAAAATAATTATGATAAAATGAGAAACTATATATTACATTTTAATTATCTATATTTAAAAATAAAACGATAATTTTAAATACATATAAAAAAAATATTTTCTTTTTGAGACGAAAGAGTACATTGTATCATATTATATTTACATTTATAATATTAATCAAAAACGAAAATTCCTTATACGGAAAACAAGATGCTAAGCGGTAAGGTGGTCCATGTCCATTACTGGCGATTTAAGCAGCGATGGAGATGTAAATCACAAGCTAATGTGCTTTCTTTTCCTACCCATCACTGTGGGTCCCATTGTAATTTTTATACGTTGACCTCATCGTTGACTTATGTCAATTTATACATTTCCATTGTTTTATTGTCCTAAACTTACATATAGTTTGAATTACACTTAATCTGCTAATTCCACATCTTACCCAACCCGAGGCCAAGTAGTTTGTATTATTGGGTACATTTTGTAAGTGAAAAACAGTCTTAATTCGGTGTCCACGGTTATCCCAAAGCTAAAATTAAAGCACTAAATTTCTTATAAAAAGATATTCTGAAACCGCCTAATAATTTTAGGCGGTATTATTTGGGTACATTTGGACATGATGTATAACTCTTGTGACCTAAACCCGGACAACATTTAACTTAGTGTCAAATACACACATTGTTGTATTGAAAAAAAAAATTATAAAACAGATGGAACAGCTCATGTGTTTCTCTTACATGTAATCACAATCGCTTATGTTTTAAGATAAATCATGTGCACTTGTCATGCATTTGATTATCATTTGAAATGTTGAAAGAATAAATGAACTTTAAAAAATTAAATGGGGAAAATTGTTTTAAATGGAAAAGCTAACCATGAAAAAATTAAGGCTATGTACGTTTCGAAATTAGTCTTAGTTGGAACCCGAGTTCGGCTTGATCCGAAACTTACAAAATTGTTTGTATGAAAATATTATAGGCAAATAGCTTAAGTTATAATTTATAAATGATATGACATAGAAATGTATATAAAAGTTTATATATCAATTGGTTAAACGGAAGTTTTGTAATTTTAATTTTATTTTAATATATAATAAAACTTAAAATGTTACAATCATTTTATGAATTTTTAACTTTAATTTGGATCATTAGATTATTTTGATAATATCATCATCACTAATTTCATTTAACTTTTTTATTTTAAGTAACTAGATTACTTTCCCTAGATAGCGCGGGTAAATATAGATAAAAAATTGAATTATAAACTTTATTTTTATGAACTTGTTTTTTTCGTTATTATGAGTATACAATATTGCACGTATAATAACAATTATATATTTATGTTTATACGCATGTTGTTTGTAGCTATAATAACATATATACATTTACGTTTATACACATATTTTAATACTTTGTATTAAGAGATTTTATAATAGTAATAATAAGATAAATTACAATCTAATAAGAGACAAATATTTTTTTTATTTTAGTGGTGTGAAATTGAAGAAATAATACAATTATGTATTGTATGAGGGTGTAAATGAAAAAAATATTTTATGAAATCATCAATCTAATTTAACGGTTGAAATCAAAATATCTAACTCATCCAACATACGTTAATTTGCCATGTGACATTTTAATGTATCTCTTTTATTATATATTAAAGATTAAAAATGATAATGTTAATAATGATTATCTAACTAGATTATTGTCCCGCGGTAACGCGGAAAAAAAATAAAAATTAAATCGTAAAATTTATGTTTATATAGATTTTAATTTATTATGAGAAAATAATGTTATACGTATAATACATATATATTTTTACGTTTATACACATGTTGTTTAATTATACTAACATATAACATATTTACTTTTATACACATGTTTTGATATTTTGTATTAGGAAATTTTAGAATAATAATAAAATAAATTATAGGTCAAATAGAACGATTCTATAAATAAATTATAATTATGTTTTTTATTTTAGTAGAGATGGAATAAAAGAGAGAATGTAATTATATATTGTACACGGGTGTAAAATGAAAATAATATTTGATGATATCATCAATCTGATATCAAAGAAGTTAACTTATCAAAAAGAACTTAATTTACCATGTGACATTTAAGACTTATCTTTTATTATATATTAAAAATTTAACCGTTATATACTTAATAATATTCAAATAAAATTAATTAACTGTTTTACCTTAGATACCTTAAATAATCTAACAATTATACATTAAATTAATATCTAAAAAAATATGAAACATATATAATGATAATATATAGAAATCTAATAACATAAATATAAAGTCATTAACAATATATGATAAATTGACTCATGACGTCATATTTCATGTTATTTCAATATAGCTTTTGTCCTCCACACTTCATCAAGAAGGATGGCAAAACAATAGTTATTAAAGATATATGTTTCTTAGTTATGACATATTTTTTTGAAGGTGAAATCGCTTACGTATAAACAAAACAACATAACATCTGTTAATATAATTATTTTGACTATATGATTAATAGTTTTTATTAATCTTTTTATGTATGTTACTAGATTATTGCCCCGCGATAGCGCGTATAAATATAAATATAAATTGAATTGTAAACTTTATTTTTATGAACACTTCCTTTTAAATTATTATGAGAATACAATATTACACGAACAAATATACATTTACGTTTATTCACATGTTGTTTATAGTTATAATAACATATATACATTTATTTTTACATACATATATTAATATTTTGTATTAAAGGATTTCAGGATAATAATAATAATGTAAATCATAGTCTAATAAGAGACATATGTTTTTTATTTTAATAATGATGAAATTGAAGAGAGAATGCAATTATGGATTGTAAGAGGGTGTAAAATGAAAAGAATATTTGATGACATCATCAATTTCATCTAACGGTTGAAATCAAAGTATCAAACTCATCCAAGGGACCTTATTTTGCCATATGACATTTAAGGCCCCTCTTTTATTATATATTAAAGATATCTTTATTTAATATTATATTATTTTGATAAACTATTTAAAATTTTTATCATTTTAAGATCTATGAACATATTTTTTCTAATAAACCTTTTATCAAATGATAACCAAACAAAGACTATGAAACAAAACATGAACCCAAGTCACAGGAAACCATCATTCAAACATACCCTAAATCAACATTAATATAAACCACCTATTAATAAAACATGAATTCTAGTATTGGATGATAAACCTTATTTTGTAAAATATATATAATTATCTTAATACTAAAAGTATTTAATAATTTTGTGAGATGCAAGTTGGGGAACATTTGGGTGTACAAGTGACATGAGGTGAAGAAGAAAAGGGGTCCCAAATACTTGAATCACAAACCAACCAAAAGTACTAACTTCAAATATAACAAGTTTTCAATTTATGGCTAGTCAAACACTCCAAACCTATCTCCAACATTAATATCTTTTTAGTATTTCAGTGCCCACGCATATTAATATTATCATAGATTATAGACTATTCCTCTACGTTATAAAAAGCAACATACACACTCCATATTGATAATGTCTCTAAACTTTGGTTGAACAACAAATATATTGAACTAAAATGTAAAAAATGATTATATAGAGATAAATATGTCTCAAAATAAAATAAATGATCAACTAAAACAAATAATTTTCTAAAGATACAATCTTGTCCATTTATTCTATTTTAATTTAATGGCTAATATTAAAACCAAGATTTACTTTTTTATTATTTTTTAAAATTAATTTATCTCATAAACTGTTAATTGTTTGACGAAACAAATTACACCGTTGCGACCGTCTCGTTTTTATCTTCAATTAGAGCAGTGCTGTTATATACTTTCGAAGATTTTTTTCTTTTTCTCTGTGGGTACTGAAATTGTAACGAATACCATATGTGATATTAACACCAATTCGTAAAACTTTATAAAAGAGAATAACTATAAAACGTATAAATTACAAAAATTTAGGAAAAATATCGGATTTTGACGATTTTTTTTTCCTTCATTTGTTTGACATAAATGTGATAGTACGCATATCACATGTGATAGTATTGTATATCATATGTGAAAATTTTTGTTTTCCTTCATTTTTTTGACATAAATGTGATAATATGCATATCAAATGTGATAGGACGCACATCACATGCGATAGTACGCATATCACATGTGATTGTATTGTATATCATATGTGATTTTATTATATATGTAAAATTTCGAAAACTTATAACACGACGAAGCACATGATTTCAACTTTAATTGTTAATTTAAAACACAAAAATATTATATTAGGTATAATCTATATAGACCCGGAAAAAAAGTCAAGAATTGACGATTTTTTCTTTTGTTTTCGGACAAATGTTGATATTCGTAAGGTACAATCACATATGATTTGAACACTAAATATGAATTTCAAAACATATATTTGTTATATTATATACACATAACTAGAATAAAAAAGAAAAACGAAAAAAAATATGGTAAACTACTAAAATCACATTTGATAAAATTGTGATTTTATAATATAAAATTTCAAAACCAATCAAAAAACCCGAATTGTTTTTTCCGTTAAAAGTATATTGAGTTGATACTCTATAAAAAGGTAATTTAATACTCGTTACAATGGTAATTTATTCGTTTAATACATGTTTTGAGATATTTAATTTTTAAATAAAATTATATTTTAAGTGAATTTCTAAAATAAAAAGTTATAATTAAATCTTTTGGTGTTAAAATTTTTAATAGTTTTCTCAACCTTTCAAAATAAATCTAATAATATGAGCAGGCTGACATACTTATGTATTACTGCTTAATATTTTATTTTTAAAATATATAAAATTAATGATTTTCTATCACTAAAATCTAAATATTAGTCCCTGCCCTAAACTCGTCACGAGTTAATATTAAATTTTAAGATTGATTGTTAAGTTGCTTAATCATTTTCCTATAAAAGTAATCTCGGTAATAAACGATAAATGAAAATAATAGTCTTAATATATAGTATACATCTCGTAAGAGCTAAGTAGTAAATATTATGGCATTCAAAAAGATATTATTGGTTTATGAAAGTAGTTATAAACAACAACGAAAACAGTCTCAAAATATGAAATGATTAAATATTTTCTCAAGTTTCTTTCTTGAAATACACTATTTATTATTTAGCAATAAATAAATAAAATATCACAAATATTACAGACTTAATTAATGCTCTCACGAGAAACATGTATTTATAATAGTTTGAGCAAATTAATAAATAAAAAATCTACTTTGTTTATTTAGGTATACACATTTTTACGTTTAAACCAAGTTAAAATGTTTGAACATTCTATCTTATGATCATTTATCGAATAATTGACGTTCACTGTATAATCTTCTACTTACTACGTTGCATTATTGGTAAATGTAAATTCACAGTGATATATTGCCGACATAATGAGCTCCAAATTAACCTACATCTATCCTTCAATGTATTGTCTTATAGATAAGGCACGTAACTATAGCTACATGATTAATATGAATCAAAATCTTTGTTCAACTCAACTTGGTTTAATTATCACTATTTAAGATAATGTCAGAAGTATGCTTCCAGTCTCACGCTTAGTTCACTTTACATGTTTATTTTTCCATTTGTATGATGACTTGGCTTCTGTATTTACTTGCTAATGGGTTGACATGAAATGTAAATATCTAGAAAATATTGAATCGGATTTGTGGAAAAATATTATTATTGATGAACTGAAAACGGTTACATAAAGAGCCTATTTATAGAATTATAAAATCTAACGGGTTCAAGTCCACATATCAGGTTCGGCCTTACATCCAATAATAAAGCTCCTATTTTAACATTCCCCCTCAAGCTGAGTAGTGAGATTTTTTAATACTCAACTTGCCAAGACAATGAGCAAAGATCTTTACGGTAACCGCCTTCGTAAGAATATTTGCGAGTTGATCTTTAGATGAAACAAAAGTAAGTTCGATAATCTCATCCTTAAGTTTTTCTTTGATAAAATGTCTATCAACTTCAACATGTTTTGTTTGATCATGTTTGACTGGATTTCCTGAGATCTGGATAGCAGCTTTGTTGTCACACATAATCTTACTAGCTTCCACGGGAGGATATCCAATTTCTGATAACAGTTTTCGTAGCCATAGAATTTCTGCTAGACCTCGTGCTATCCCTCGAAATTCAGCTTCAGCACTTGAGAGAGCGACTACCTTTTGCTTTTTACTTCTCCAAGTAACAAGATTTTCTCCCATTAGAGAAAAATACTCTGATGTAGACCTCCTATTACCTTTGTCGTCTGCCCAGTCAATGTCAGTGTAAGCATCTATATTCATGTGCCCATTTGATTTGAATAAAACTCCATGTCTAGTGGTTCCTTTGAGGTACCTAATAATTCATAAGGCTGCTTCCATGTGTTGAACTTGAGGCTGATGCATGAATTGACTTATAACTCCCACTCCATATGCAATATCTGGTCGAGTATGAGCTAAGTAGATAAGCTTTCCCATCGTTCGCTGATATATTTCTTTGTATGTCTGTTCAGCTTCATCTTCCATAAATAATTTCTGGTTGGCAATCATAGGGGTATCCGCGGGTTTGCAATCTAGCATTCCCGTCTCTACTAGTAAATCAAGAGTATATTATGAGCAACTATATATAGTTCTATGTCCCATATCAATTTTCTATGTTTAAAAAATGATTGTCAACTTTCATTTTAGTTTAATTAAAATATGTATGAGTGGTTAAGATTGTAACTTTCTTAAATTATGTACAATTGTCTAGTGAATCAAATTTTAACAAAGAAAGTTATGACCTTTTAGACTACGCGGAGTGGACAAGAAACGGGGCGTTATAGGCCCAGTCAGCGGCTATAACGCCCGTCACCGCTCCTATAGGGGCGTTATAGGAGCGTTTTAGGCGGTGGCGTCTTCCTGGTCACGGCGTTTTGGGCGATGGTTTGTTGGCTTAAACGGTCTTATGACCGTTGTGGAGGATTTAAAAAAAAAAGTCTATATAAACACACAAAATACACACACAAATATATATACAAACACAAAAAAACACACAAAATATATACACAAACACACAAAAAACACACACAAAGTTTTATAAAATGTCAAGTTCGGATGAAGATGCAGTTGTAGCCGGAGCGTTTATGGTCGTTGCTAACTTTGCATCACAACAAATCCAAAGACCAATCACCACAAGAACCGCAATAGAACGTAACCGTGAAGCAGCTCAAACACTACTAATGGAATCTTACTTTTCTCCGGGTTGCACCTACACCGACGAACAATTTACCCGTCGTTTTCGAATGAGGAGGGAGCTATTTCTCAAGATATGCCACGATTTTGAAAACAATTTTGATTATTTTAGGCAAAAATTTGATGCTAGAGGAAGGGCTGGGTTTACACCGATTCAGAGTTGCACCTCCGCCATACGACAACTTGCTTTTGGCACTTGTAGTGACATATGGGACGAGTATTTAAAAATGTCCGAAAGAGTTTCACGTGAATCCCTTGCCAACTTTTGCGAAGGTATATTTTTAACCTTTATTTTTTTTAATTAGTTTACTTTAAAACTTATTTTTAATTAAAATTTAATAATATCTGAAATATGAGTATTTTTAATTAGGTTTCTTTATACGGCAAGAGATATTTACGCCGTCCTAGTTGGAGTGACATACAACAAATTACTTCGGTTCATGATGAAAAACACAATTTTCCCGGTATGCTAGACAGTTTGGATTGTATGCATTGGGAGTGGGAAAATTGTCATGTGGCTTGGGCTGATCAATACCATAGGGGTGATCACAATCACCCTTCCATTATGTTAGAGGCTACGGCCTCTACTGATTTGTGGATATGGCATGCCTTTTTTGGGGTTGCTGGAGCGAATAATGACATCAATGTCTTGGATCAGTCACCGCTTTTCAACAACATTGAGAATGGGACAGCTCCCGATCAGTCGTTTATTGTTAACGACACAACCTACAAATACGGGTATTACCTCGTTGATGGTATTTATCCAAAATGGCCGGTGTTAATAAAGTCTTTCAGGGAAAGAGACGAATTAAATGAGAAGTGTAACCATTTTAAAAAAGCCCATGAATCTTCAAGAAAGGACATCGAACGGGCATTTGGAGTGTTGAAAAAAAAGGTGGCATATAATTAAAAACCCCGCAAGAGCTTGGAGTTTAGAAAAAATTAGAAACGCGATGTACGCTGCTATAATTCTTCATAACATGATTTTGGAAGACAAAGGTCTCGCGTATTGTCAAGCTTATGATGAGAATGCCACATAACCAGAAGTCCAGATTAGCTTTGAAGAGAAACAACAGAACATACGTGACATGCGTGACGAAGATACCCATCACAGTCTGGTAAGTGGTAGCTGAGAACATGTCTGGTATTACCGCCCCGGACGAAACAACGATGAAGAATGAAGTGTTTTTTTTTAAATTGTATTTTTTTTAACGTCTTTTAGTTTAATCGTAATATGTTTTTTAATAAATTGTAGTGTGTTTTTTTTTTTTTTTTTAAATAAAAATACAACTTTTTAAATTTCATTTATATAAAAAAAATAATAAAAATATAACTTTTTAAAATCACACTCTCTTTCCTACAAATCACCTCTATCACTCCACATCATCACTCATCACTCCACCCATTTTCTATCACTACACATCATCACACCATCTTTCCTAAAATCACACTCTCTTTCCTACAAATCACATCTATCACTCCGAATCATCAATCACCACACCACCCATTTTTATCACTCCACATCATCACACCCTCTTTCCTAAAATCACACTCTCTTTCCTACAAATCACCTCTATCACTCCGCATCATCATCACCCACAGTTAACCACTCCGCATAGTTTTAGAGTGTATTATGAGCAACTATATATAGTTCAAAACTTTTATGAACACTTTCTTTCTATGCATATATACATCATGGATGAAGCTTTTATTATTATACTTAAGTTATGATTTATTCCAAATATATACTAAATAATATTAAAATTATGTTAAAAATACGTTAGAATTCTAAAAAGAAAAAGCAAATGCATATGTGTTCTTCTACTTCTTTTAAAAATTATATGTTTTAAAAGGTTGTTACTTTATCAAAACTGTTAAAAAAAATCATTATAAAATAAAGAAAAAAGAAAAAACGTGGCATAATTTGTATTTTAAGTTTATGATTGTAGTAGCATATTTGTATGTTTTGTCTTTTTCCTTGTAAACATGTAGAGATGAAAGAGAAAAAGAAAAGATGAGTTTAAGTATTTCACTATTTGTTTCCATTTCTCATTTTCATACTACTATTACTCATCATCTAAGTCTAACCCATCTTTTATCTCTAAATCTAATATTTCTTTTAACTCTTAACCCAAACCCAATCCAACCCAACCCATCCATGGAACTCCCAACTCTACCACTACCATCACCGCCACCGCAAACGCCCACGACCACAACCACGACAACAACCGTTAAAACCCCGGATCCAGAATCCGAAGCACCGCAATCCACAAAACAACTTTCACTTCCTTTAACTACAAATGGGATCCTTAAACGACATAAACCACTTCATCACCACCAACCACCACCACTAATTGTTGTTACTTACAAAGAATGTCTTAAGAACCACGCGGCCGTTATGGGCGGCCACGCGGTAGACGGATGCGGTGAGTTTATGCCGTCTCCGTCTTCTTCGCCTTCTTACCCTACTTCACTAAAATGCGCCGCGTGCGGCTGCCACCGTAATTTCCACCGCCGTGAGCCGGAAGAATCACTTTTTTCTCCACCAATTCAACATGTCATAGAATACCAACCTCACCACCGTCATCATCCACCACCACCAAAACCACAACCACAACAACTCCTACCACTACCACCACCACCACCACCTACCGGTGATGACGTGAGTCCCGGAAACTCACCGTCTCCACCGCCGATCTCATCATCTTACTACCCATCAGCACCACATATGCTGCTAGCATTAAGCACCGGTTTACCATCTCCACCGGTGGAAAACAACCATACTCCGACCACCAGACTGTCCGGAGCCGGATCCGGGTCATACCCAAATGGGAAAAAAAGATTCCGAACAAAATTCACACAAGACCAAAAAGGAAAAATGCATGAAATTGCGGAAAGAATCGGGTGGAAAATGCAGAAACGAGATGAAGATATGATTAATGGATTTTGTAATGAAATTGGTATTGAAAGAAATGTTTTCAAAGTATGGATGCACAACAACAAAATCACAAATATCGGAAACAGCAACAACAACAACAACAACAACTCGATCTTTATTAACAATGGTAATGGTAATGGTAATGGTAATGATAATCATATCTCTACCGCGGAACGTGGTATTGATTTTATGATATCAAGAAACAACAACGAGCATGATCTCCACATTCGTAACATTGATAGTTTTAGTACAGGTGGAAATTTGGTTGCTACTAAAGGTTCATCATCAACTTAACATCTTCTTTCATTATTATGGATTATTATTATTATGGATTATTATAATAATAAGTGTTTGTTTAGAGTTAACAATTGTTGTTGTTGTTTTGATTTACTTACTTATATTATAAGTTGATTAATTATTTTATGTTTTTTGTTACTATTTGTTTTAGTTGGTTAATTAGAATGTACTTGTTGTAGTTTGGTGAGGATCACAATCATGAATATCTTAATTTTGAGTTTTTAATTGTGTTTTGGACCAATCCCGTGATACTAGGTTTTTGTTTTATCTTTTATTTAATTAAAAATATTTTCCAAAAGTCAATTTGAAGTATATTATGTATTTAATTAAGTTAAATCATTATATTTACTAGATTAAAAAAAAAAAAAAAAAAAAAAACATTGACGTATGGGCAATTCTAACTATACTCTAATTTTCCTGTTAATTATTAATATATATAAAATTCGAGTGTATGATAAATTTATAAAAAGAAAAATTAAAAAGTCAAATTAGTTATGTTTAATTTTATTTTATTAATTATTTTTTTATTATATAATATATTATTGATATTAATATATTGGAATGGAATTTGGGGCAGCTTTATATCTCAATCTCAATTGCTACTTTTGTAAATTATGCACTTTAACTTTTATCTTATCCCCAGAACCAACTAACATCATTTGCTCATTTCTTCAAATTTAATATTTATTTATTGTTAATATAAAAATTTGAAATAAATTTTATAATAGCTATTAGGGCAACTTTCAGAATTTGTTCATGTGATATGTTTAAATTATCGTCCAAATTACTGATTTAGTCTCTATGATAAATAAACAACACTTTTAGTTCTAATGGTCTAAAGTTTTGTCTAAATTCATCTATATCAGTAAGATTTAACATACATTTGATATAAATTTTTTAAAATCGACACTTTTAGTTCATAATTTACAATTTAATTAAAATAAAATAAAATTTTCACAAGTTTATTTATCGGTCTTTAGCAAATGTCAATTTCTAAAAAACGGAAATCACAACTTATCAATACAAAATTAATACCTATACCGTTAAAATTTGTATATAGTTAACAATTTACTGGTAAGGTACCCACGGTGGGGGGCGATAGATATGTAGTTAAATTTTTGGATAAGTGATTGTTTCTGCATTCATGTTTTCTGCAATGACTTTACGGATGATAAGAATTTTCGGTTGAAATAAATTTAAGCATCAATAATGCAAAGAGTGAATGTGTGAAATCTTTTACAATATTTTATAATATGTAAAAACCGAATAGCCTTGTTCTATAAAACTCTCGATACACTACATTTGATGTGTTCCATCTGGATTTAAGATTATGACAACCTTTACTAATACCTTTTTGTTGCAACGTGAAATACATTTTGACAAAACCACATAAATTTGTCTGTGTGAGTAGGGTTGTATACGAAAGGTCGGTGAACAGTTAGAAGAAAATTTCGTTTCGATTAGTTTATTTAGTTAACAAACGAACATGAACAATATATTTGTTCGTTCAATTAAATGAACGAACGCGAAGAAATGTCTTGTTCGTTCATTTACATTTATGAACATTCATTTATATTCGTTTATTATACATTTAAAAAAAAAAAGTTAACATAATAATATATTATGAAAGTTATTAGATAAGTATAGCTATGAAAATAAATATAAATTATAAATGATTTGTGTTTAGATTTAGAAATAAGGTAATTCTTTTTGTAAAAAATTAGTTATAATTTGGTATGATAAGTTGAGATTCTCATTTTTAATAAAATAGATATAAAGAAATGACTAATAAATAAATTTGGGGAAATTGATTTTTTAACAAACGGAAATTTTAAGTTAGGGATTAAAAGTGTCAAATTTTAAAAATATTTGACAAACAGTATGTTAAATCAAACTGATATTGACAAATTTGTGTAAAACCTTATACCATAAGGACTAAAAGTGTTGTTTCCTCATGTTAGAGACTAAATCGACAATTTAAACTACCAATAAACGATTTCTGTAATTTATCCGTAACCAACTAACATCATTTGCTCATCTAATTTAGTGAGTTTAGAAAACTCATACCCCATACCCATTATATGCCGCCTAAACCTATGCTAATTTCTAAATTGAACCAAAGACCCCTTGTTGTATGTGAAACTGAAAACATATCAAAGAAGATTTAAATTTATTAAATAAATAAATTGTTAGCAACATTCATTTAGTTTAAAAGTATAAACGTAAAAGTACGATACAAGAAATGTGTCGACATGTTTGCCTTCTTTTTTTCCCTTCATAAAATAAAGCTGTCCATGGTAATGGGCTTGGGGATCAATAGATAACGGGCTAAGATAATTCGAAGAAAGCTTTTTTTTCCCTCGTGGCATGGGACATCTCCCTCCTATTACATGGTAGTTCCGTCCTCCCTCGGACGTCCCACACCACACCACCCTCTCTTCCGCTTACACCGAGTGTTCATAGTTATTAGCCTTCTTTTCATAATTGGAATGAATTTATATTTCCCTGATATTTTCGAAATGTAATAATTCAAAATTTTATAGATTTAGAACGTAAGAATTTACAATGTGACAGAAGGCAAGCGGGCAACAAGCTGCGCCGCTAACCCTTTTTGGATTGCAAAACCAATACGTTTAAAAACTACATCAAAACGTCTAGGGGTCATAACATTGCTATGCATAACCCGTTGAACTCGACTGAGTAGCTCTACTGCCTCTGGTGCAAGGAAACCGAAGGTATCAAAAGCAAAGGGAATAAACACGTGTTGATTTTCAATGCATGCTTTCTCGTGTTTGGTCACTTTGCCTGAAGCAGCCTTCAAAGCAGCCTGACCCGCTGTAAAACCGCTACTACGTAACCCCACGAGAGGAGAAACCCCGGTCAGATCCACACACGCATGTTTCCCTCCAACCCATCCAAAAACCAAAACGTCGGCCGGTCTAAGTGTAGATCTTCCATCCGACGGGTCTGTTAAAAAGTTTACAGGTGCTTCTTTCTTGGCGGAGATCCCGGCACGTCTACATATGTCAAAGAGGACGTCTCTAACCATATCGTGTCGGTATTTGAAACCCGGGAGCTCTTTACAATGAACCGCGTGTTCCCCAAAGGAATCCAAACATGCCTTGCGACAAACAGGGCATATCGCATCAACCGGGAATAATGGAATCATAAGACGATACTTAAGAATAGTGCGATATTCCACCGGTGACATATGTTGACCAAGCCCGTCTATGGGAATAGCTAGTAGAAAATCTTTAGCATGTGGTGCGCGTAGACACTCAAAAACCGCTTTCTGCCTCATAGTCATGTCAAAGTGAACTTCCATATTCTTGACCAAATCGCTAAAAAGGACATTCGCCAGTGTTTGTTGGGGTTTCGAGGGGACGGTGTCCTTATTAGTGAACCCACTAAAATCAAAGTTTGGAAGCGTATCACGAAGACGAGCCGAAGCAGAAACATAATCATCATCCATACCACATATGCCACTGTCACGTAATATATGGTCTTGTAGCACCCAAGATTGGGCCCTCGAGGCTACAAAAGCATATGAGGAAACCAATTTTGCCGAGTACAAACCCAAACCACCAAATCGAATCGGTAAAGACGCAAGACGCCACTGTAAGTCTCCAAAGAATGGTCCACCACAAACCACTATATTCTCAATTGACCCACGCAAACCTTTGTAAAAAACAAGGCCGCCTCTTCCATGTGTTCAGGTTGACAAGTCCTTAAACCGAAAAAGAGTTTGGCAATACCCATACATGATCGAAGTAAAAGAAGCTCACTCTGCTGGTCATGTAACCGTGGAAGAAGACTCATTAAATCAACAGCATTCGCAGCTCTTCTCATAGCCAACCCACTAATAAAATTTGTGTCTCTACTTACAGCCCCCCCAAGAAGCTTCACACCCGATGATACCCTCCGAATATCGACAGGAAATAAACCATCACGAAGCTTCATACCGTTACATGAGGGCCAAAATAACTCTGTTTTTTTAATATTAAGTTCAAGACCCAAACCTGGACCACTCACCTTTATAATGTCTAACACTTTGGCAACCTCTTCTGAATCTCCAATAACGGTTCCATCATCAAGATACCAAGCATAAAGAAGAAGCTTGCAGTTATCTTTGATCTTATGTAAAAGAGGGTGCAATACAAGAGCAAAAAGAAGAGGTCCCAACGGGTCGCCTTGTTGCACCCCAGTGGCAGACCAGATATGTGTGTCTCCTATATACAATCTCGATGCCTGCCCATATAAAAAATCTACCCACAAAGAAATAGAGGGACACTTCACCCTAACCTCGTGGAGTAATGCCGATCTATCCACAAGGTTAAATGCATTCAAGAAATCCACAGTAAGCATTGCAAGAGACCCATCATGATGATATTCACTCAGCACCCTATTGACGCTATGTAAAACAGCCTCAGCGCCACCCGACACTCCAACCCCAAATTGAAAATCACTAAGGTACTTTGACATTTCTTTACCCACACCTTACATAGCAACCTTGGAAACCAAACGTCTCCATATAGTGCCTACTGCAATAGGTCGAATCCCGTTGTCTGGTTTAAGGAGTGGCGTTAGAGGAGCCGAAGCAACAAACTCTGCCAAGATAGGCGGACACCTCCCCGTTAACCACAAATTAACGACCGAGGTGATGACCTTTAAGAGATCTGTGGCAGTAGCAGACCCCTCACCACATAAGGCATTCAAGATATGTTGTGCCCTCAAACCATCTCTACCGCATGAAGTACCTTTAGGAAACGATTTAATGCAATTGAAAACACTATCAATCTCTGCTACAAGGGGAGGCTCAGAAAATGCGATGTTAGGCATGGATGGGGGTGGCTTGTAAGGATGCTTAGCTTCCAAAGCTTTAATGGTATCATCACAATATGGAGCAACCCCGGAGGATGATAACACTTTTACTGCGGCTGTAAAGTGCCCATCCGCAACCTTACGAAGACACTGCTTGACATTGGTATTACCCGTTTCCCTCGCCCGTAGAAAATCACCTCCACCTTGGCCAAAAGACCCAAAAGCAAAACCATCTAATATACTTTTAACCAACGTTGTAATCCCATCATCTTTCCCCCATGTAGCCAGTGATTTTAGTATAAAACTTTGTTGCAATGATTTTCATATATAAAAAATTAGAAAACATCGAAATAATGTTTTAAATGTAGTATGTTTCATATGAAGTGGAAGTTTTACATTTACTTCATATATAGTGTACCAATAAAAAACTTAAATAAAAACATATCTTTAATTGTGTTGTTTATATTAATGAGTAGTTACTAAAAAGGGTAAGATGAAATAATGAGTTGGAAAGAAAAGGCTGAAACAAATCATAATTGGTGAATGTAATTAGAGACAGGACAGTTTGATGGCACCTCCACGTGATTTCCTTCAGACTTAATATTCATTTTTTACCCTTTTACTTTTACTATATACCACATTACCGCCTCTAATTTTTCCAAAAGGAATACAGCTTTTATAAAGTCAAACGAATCCTCACTCATCCTTAGCTTAGAAGATGACAATACATCCACACAACACATCGTAACATAAGAGCACCGGGAGTGAAAATCTATTGTCGGGTTTTCACATCTCACGTCAACAAAAAAACTTCACAATTTGATTGTCAAAATTTGAGAAAATAATAACCCGATTGTTGATATTTTTTATTTTTTATTTTAGTTTCTAACCGTTGAAAAAAGAAAAAGAATAAAAGAAAAAAAAAAAAAACTCACACAACGACTCGTTAACCAAGTAACGAATCCCACAACAAAATCCACAACAAGAGGTAGTGGAGTGATAACGAGCCCACAAACGCATTATGGACGAGAACGAGGATGATAACCCTTCCTACTCCGAGTGATCTAATACAATTAATTGTAGAAACACAAATTTATATTTATTTAACATTTAACATATGTTTATAGAGATATTTAAAATGTAAATTATATGAATTGATGGTTTTGCTCTATAAATTCAGAGTGACAGGTGTCTCTTTTAAAAGTTTACATGTGCAAAAACATAAATTGTCATCTTTAAGGTAAATTCTTGTTTTAACAAATTATTCATTTCACATATATTTATAGAGGTATTTGAGAAGTAAATTATATATAACACTACATTCTTGTTTTAACAAATTATTTACTAGATGTATCACTAGAAGAAACTTCCAATCTAGTGATCCACCAATAAATGTCAAAACATATTTTCAAATGATAATTTGGAAAAAGAGGTGAATATGAGGCAACTAATAAGTGGCATCAAATGTTACATTTAGTAAAGGACTAATCATTTGTATAGATGTTGATGACATGTTTATCTTTTGTACTGGTCAATATCAACTCGATAACATTAAATAATTTATGTTATCAAAATTTTGTATAAATAAACATTACGGAGTTTTAAAAACTTTTTTGTATATCTTCCTGTATTTAAAATTCGTTGAAAGTGTCCAATCCTTATAATTATTGAGAATATGTGGGATGTGTAATAAAGTAAGTGCAAATTATCGTTTGTTTCATTAGTGCATGAGTTTGTTTCATATTGATTGATGGATTTATTTCTTTATTTTAGTAAGTCACTGAATAATATTACAAAGGAAGAGATTTGCTGGTGATTTTAGTATCATCGTTTATATTAGTATGCCAAATTGTTTTTAAGATCGACATGTAATGAGATAAGTAAGTACGAGTAGACCACAGAAGGATGCACACTTAGAGAGTTGATCTAAACGCCAAATGAAGAGGTTTAACTTTTTTGAATATACTCTTTAGATTATTCTTTTTGAAAAGTGTGTTGTTATTTTCTGTATTGCCCGTTTTGATAGTTTATTTTATCTGCTTAGCCCAATCAAATGAAACTTTCTAATTGGGATATTTTAGCCCAATAAAGTTGACGTAGCCTACTAGCCCATAGTTGGTAATAGTGGGAAAAAAAGATGTTAGCAAGACTAAAATAAATAAATATTAACACCATTTTATGCATTTGTTATTTTGTTAATTAGTTACCACTCTCAAAGTTGGTAAGACGAGCTGATGATTCAGGTTTAATAGGAATTCCTCTTTTATGACTAAATATTGCAATGATCTATTACAATTATGATTAAACTTTAAATATTTTTCGGTCTGTCGAACAAGGTTAAGGGTTTTTTGTTAATAACAATATATATTACAATAATGAAGATTTCAACTCAAATGACGTAGATATTTCACGCAACTGAGAAAAAGACTATCAAATACAGACTTCACAAAATAACTAAATCAAGATTATCATCTTGATGATAAAGAGCATAGGTAATGTCTAAAACTCAATAGGTTATCATCATCATTTTATTTTCTTATATATAATGTTGGAAAATGTTGATAAAAACATGATGATGTTTTTATCAATTTTGGACGTATATAAAATGATGAATATTTAATATTTACGAAGAATATTTAATATGAATGTGTGGCCCTTAGAAAGGTCTTTGCAACGATATATTCTACGTCCAAAACGGAGTTAAGGTGAATGAGATATCGACACCTAAAGATGGGTGTTTGGGTAACGTAACTAACAGTTACGTTAACGTAACTAACAGTTACGCTGAAACTGTTACGATAACGTAACTGATAGTTATGTATCGTAACTAACAGTTACGCAATTTGATAGCTGTTACAGTTTCGTTTTAATGGCTGGTTAATGCCATTAAAACTGAATTAAACACGAACGTTTTCCTTTGGGCTATAAAATGGAGCTTCGTGGCTCAATCACTGAAATACCAATTTTTATTGTAATCCTAATTTTCGATTGAATTTGCAGGCAAGTGTACCTCCGACAGTTTGATAAACTGTTTTGCCATTGTACTCTGGGAAACAAAACGTGTGATAGCACGCGAAACTTGTTTTAAGGGAATCGTGTTTATCACGAGCGTTGGCCGTAATTTCGTTTACATTTTATGTAATTTGAGTTTTGTTTAATTTAAACGGTATTGGGTTCTACATATAACTCTAGCCTTGAGCTTCTATCAACTTATATCAGATAAATAACTTATTTCTAATCATTTATCAGTTCATTTGCTAACTAACTACAAATTTAAAGTTTTCCGAAGATGTTTCTTTTCGATTTTTTGGCCTAACTATTCAAGTGCCATATTGTTGCCCAAGCCCCAAGCAATTTAAGTTTATCTGTTTAATTAATAATTATGTTAATCATTATATTTATTAGAATTTAAATAAGAAAAACATTGAAGTATGGGCAATTCTAACTATACTTTAATTTGTTGTAAATTTATTTATATAAAATTTGAGTATATGATTAGTTTATAAAAAAAGTGTAAAAAAATTAAAAAGTCAAATTAGTCAAGTTTCATTAATTATTATGTTAATGTTAATTATCCATCTTAAATCTTAGCTATTTCGCCAGTTGTCATTCAATATAAAAAGGTTAAAAATTTCAAACTGAAATGTGGTCGATCTTTAATTGATGGATTATGGGGGAAAATTTAATCATGTAAAGTAGATAATCTTGACTTAGGTTTAAGTTTTTGATTCAAATGTTATATACATGATTTCCGTTTATTATTCATTAAACAAAGGGCGAGCTTTAAGTATATTTAGAATAGTTATTAAAAATATATGTGTAACTTTTTCTCTACATTGGTGATTAGTAAATTTTTGTTTTCATTCCGCTTACAAAATCCTCCCATGGCATGTAAATACATAAAATACCTATTATATTTTTCAAGATCAATTGCCATACTAATAACACAATTAATTGGTCATGCTCATTCTTTATGTTGAAATTGTTATAGGTTTGAAGTCTGAAATCATAATTTAATTAGTTCGATCTATGCAAAACCATTTTTTGTTTTCTAAGTAGTCGTTTCTTTTAGATATCTTACACACATCAAAAGATGGATGAGAAAAGTCAATTTGTGGTTCATTTTGTATGTGAACATAAAATTGCTTATGTTTTCTTAACAAGTTTTTTCAATTAGTTCGTGACATGCACGGGTTAATAACCTAGTATATTAATATATTAGAATGGAATTTTGGGGCAGCTTTATATCTCAAGCTCAAATCTTAATTGCTACTTTTGTAAGGGTGTGTTTGGTTGGGGTATTAAGGGGTGGAAAATGGTAATGATAATGATTGATGGATGTTGGTTTCTTGTATTGAAATTAATCATTGTACAATAATAGGTGATACTCAATTATACTCTAAATTAGGGGTAATGATACTAATCATTCATTACCTACTCATTACATTCCATAGTATTCCTTTTCCATTCTTTTTCCCTTTCCTCACTTTGAACCAAGCACCCACTAAATTATGCACTTTATCTTTTATCTTATCCCCAGAACCAACTAACATCATTCACGGAACATTTAATGGATATATATGTAGTTTCTCATGCGCGTATCACACGTACGTGAGGGCGATTTCACACTACAACGATAGTATACGCAAGACTTACCAACACGAACAATTTCTACACATAACCATGCTCAAAGGCGAAAATCGTGACACGGGACACGTTGGTATCGCGAAACCTGTGTTTATTCTTGCTCATTATCATCTCTAATCTTAGATAATGTTTTAGGTTAAAATAACACGAAATCAACTATAAATAGTATGAAAATGGTTTCTAAACAATGTCAAAGCATAACATTATGCCCTGAACAATATAACTCCTAACAAAAAAAATCATTTTCTAACAAGCGCAAATACAATGGAGGGTTGAAGGGTGCTTGGCCCCCTCTATCGAATCTATTTTATATAAATTTTTATACAAAAACTTAAATTTTATATGTGAGCACCTTAAGTAAGTCCTAAGCATTACATACCACAAACACCCCCCCCCCCCCCCCCCCCCCCCCCCCCAATGAGTCAAAAATATTAGAGAGATTTACATCCACGTCCTTATAAAACTTCAATATTACTTCAATACCCTTGTAAAATTTAAAATTACGTGAATATCATTCCAAAACATGAACAATTCTCATATATATCCAAAATAATAAATTTATAATATTTAAATGATTTTAATATTTAATTTTTTCATCTAAATATTAATTAAACTTTTTACTCAAATATTAGGTTTAATCCAACATTAACCAATGTATCTCAATTTCATATACTCGCAATATATATTTAAAAAAGATTGATTTCTATAATTTTGAGCATTAACCGGAATAAAAAGGTTGAAAAATTCTCTCGTCTTGATTGATTAATGTTTTGTAATATATTTTTAAAACAATTTCTTCATTAATTTAATTTATTCAGTTTATTCGGTATTTGATTCTTCATTGACATATTTGTTAAAATAAGCATTTCGATTAGTTTTATTTATTTATTCAATAATTTAAAATATTAAAATCATTTAAGTATTATTATTTTATTATTTTGGATATATATGAGATTGTTTCATGTTTTAGAAAGATATTAATGTAATTTTGATTTTTATAAGGACATTGACGTAACATTAAAGTTTTGTAAGGACACGAATGTAAATCTCCCAAAATATTATATATTAGACAAAAATATTACTCTCTCCGTCCCATATTTATTGTCAAGTTTTAACTTTCTAATTCTTTTCTTTTCAACTTTGACCTTAAATAACTTCTTTTTCTATTATATATTTTTTGATGAATGTTATATCATTGAAAAACACATTTAAAAACCAATCCAATCATATAATTTGCATCAAATATTCTATAACGTAAAAACACTTATTCAAGATCAAAATTATAAACAAAAGACCTAAAAATCTAAAACTGAACAATAAATATGAGACCGAGGTAATATAAACTAAGAGGGTGTTTGTTTGAATTATATAAGGGCTTATGAGCTATTTTGAGTTTCGGCTTATATTTTATAAGCTCAGATTTTGTGACTTATGTAATGGCTTATTGTCTTATCATAAGTCCTTATATAAACTCAAACAAACACCCTCTAATTCACCGGCCGCCGCCAATCACAAATTCTGACTTCGCCTCCGTTTTCTAAAAAGGAAAAAAAATCTATATATAATATATAGTAAAAAAGTGCATCAAAAAGATCCAATATTAATTATAGGATATGTATGGTTAAGGACGTTTGAAGGGTTATTGTGGTTTAACCTTATGATTTAATCTATAATTCTTGTTTTGATGCCAATTTTATAAGTTGTTTATTAAAAAAAAATAAAAAAAGGTCTTGAAAGAGACTTTGAGAAAAACTTTGGCTTATATTATGCAAAATTATATAAATACCCTTACTATCATTGGAATATAAACTATTTATAGGTTTTTACGTCTTTTTATGTTTATAAGCGCTACTTTACGAAGCATGATTTCATCTATAAAGTTATAAGTTTTCGGCTTAAGCCACAAGTTTTAACTCTAACTTTAGCTTAATCACAAGCTCAAGTAGTTTAATCGAATAAACTCTTTAACCTTAGATCAAGATGATGATTTTATATAATATCATTATTAACTATTTTCATTTTAATCTTCTATTTTAAATATAATTTTAACAATTCAACTTTAGTATATATTTTTACAAAAATAGTTTGACACAACTATTTAAAACAAATATATATATTTATATATATATATATTTTTTTATATAGAAATTACAAGATCCTTGTCCCGCGATAGCGCGGAAATAAATTAAAATTGAATCATAAATTTAATGTTTATGTAGATTTCAATTTATTATGAGAAAATAATGTTATACGTATAATACATATATATTTGTACGTATATACACATGTTGTTTATTCACATATAACACATTAACTTTTATATACATGTTTTGATATTTTGAATTAGGAGATTTTCGAATAATAATAAGGTAAATTATAGTCCAATTTGAACGATTCCATAAATAAATTATAATTATGTTTTTTATTTTAGTAGGGATGGAATGAAAGAATTACGTATTGTAAAAAGGTGTAAAATGAAAATAATTTTTGATAATATCATCAATATGATCTAACGGCTGACATCAAAGAAGTTAACCCATCCAAAAGACCTTATTTTGTCATGTGCCATTTAAGGTAACTCGGCTCTTTTATTATATATTAAATATTGTTTCAACTCAATATTTTTTATCATCTTTCATTAATATGCGGTCAACATATTGTTTTCAAACGGTTTTTATAGGTATCGGACGATTGGGAATGCCATCATGTTGGAGAGTTTATACTGAATGATTCGAAAACACTCACTAAAGTGACGTTGTCCGTGACATAGTCGATTGCACTCATATGAAAGGTAGTCTCTCGATAAACTCAGTTCTTATAAGCCCTATTAACAAGCCAACGTTTTCATATCTCAGAACACAATATTTATATAGAATTATGTTCTCATTTGATGCTTGAAATCTTGAATGATAATTCGGTGGACCTAAAAATGTTTTGGTTTTATTTTTCAATTTTTTCCTATCTAATAAAATAAAACATATAACAGTTAGAAAAAGATACATAAATAAAAACTAAATAAAAACTTATTACCGCAAGAAATTAAAACATACTTAATGTTCCAAATTTATTACATAAAAAGCTATTTATATGCTTTTTATATATTTTATTAGATAACATCTATAAGACATCGTTTACATTATTATATATTCATTATTTGTTAATTCATATCGTTGAAGTAAACCAAATATATATAAATGAAACTCCATAATATTTTATAACATGCGTTAATACACATTTAAATATACTTATTTCACATCTATAAACGAACTATATAATATTTTTCAATACATATTTGATATGATGTTGCTTTACATAGTCAATGATTTTCTATGCATACAATCTTCTCTTAATTTTCTATATGTTATAATTGTATTATTTTCGATAAAATTCTCTACGTATATGAATTTAAAGATAAAACTTAAAATGCGTACGTATAAACAAAATAAAAAATGTTCGACATCACAACTTATATTATTTTACATTATTAAGAATATATAATGTTTTCTCAATATCAATATATTATAATCTTATTTTTTTGTTTGAATATAGGTCCTCTTTATAAACAAAAAAGAACAAGAATTAAATGGTTTACATTTAGGAATTCAAATAGAAGTCGAAATGAAGGTTGGATGTTAATTCTTTCGTCTCATAATAAATGTTTACTATCAGTTTTTAAAGTTTTTTTCTTTTAATTTTGACCTTAAATATATTTGTTTCGATATATAATAAATGATGAAAATTATAACAATAAAAAATATTTGTAAAACACAATCCATTTATATATTTCAATTCAAATATTATATATTATAAAAAAAAGTATAATAATAGTTAAAGTTATAAAAAGAAGACGATCTTAAAATCTAATTGTAGACAGACTGATAGAATATATATATTTATCGGTTGTGTAAACAGTTTACCTTCAATGGATGATGATAGATAATGGAGGTGGCAACACGTTATCGAACACTAACAAACTGTAAGAAAAAAATGTGTCGATTGTTTGCCTTTTTTTTTGTTTTTTCTTCTTCACAAAATAAAGGTGTCAATGGTAATGGGCTTGGAGATCAACAGATAATGGGCTAAAACAATTCGAGAAAAGCGTTTACCACTGGTGGCAGGTGTTTTTAGCCGGGGCATCTCCCTCCTATTATATGATAGATCTGTCCTTCCTCGAACGTCCCACACCACCCCACCCTCTCTTCCGCTTACACCGAGTGCAGTGGCGGACCATAGTTAAAGGCCGAGGTAGTGAAGGATACCTCTCAATTTGACGAACAACATAACTTTATAATGTAAAAGTTTTCGAATATATTTTTTATATGTTAATCTAATAGTCTTTATAAAAATATTTATTTTGGATATCCCTTGATTTTGCACCACTAACCAAGTGTTCATAGTTACTTAGCCTTCTTTTTAACCATATATTTATCTCGATTTTCATATACATAGAAAATCATACATACGTTTACGTTTATACACATGTTGTTTATAGTTATAATAACATATACACATTTACGTTTATATATATGTTTTGAGATTTCGTATTAGGAGATTTTACAATAAAGTAAATCATAGTCCAAATTGAACGATTTTATACGTAAATTAAAATTATATTTTTTATTTAGTGGAGTTGGAATGAAAAAGAGAATGTAATTATGTATTGTAAGAGGATTTAAAATAAAAATAATTTTTGATGACATCATCAATCTGATCTAACGACTAAAATCAAAGAAGTAAATACATCCAATGGACATTACTTCGTCATTTGACATTTAGGACCCCTCTTTTATTATATATTAAAGATTAGGATCTCAATTTCAACAATTTATTAATAAATGAGAAAGGGAAATATATGTAACCTTTACAAAAGTTAAATTGGTAACTTTTAAAACATGATCGGAGATATGGGTTATTATTCAAAATAATACCTGTCAAACTAAAAAAAACTGGAAGTCAATTTATCATAATATATATTATTCGGTGTTTCACTTTTAGTGGTAATCACTCGCAGGTAATGATAGAAATTATCTTGTGTCTTATCAATATAAGAGAAAACTTATTGTTATACGCAATCTGATAAAACCTTTTCGACCTTTGTATTAATTTGCAAACTTCCGCGTAGCATTTCGCTTCCAATTCCCTTTCGTATTACTTATGAAGCTATTTCACCGTTATATCGATTACGTATGATTCTTTCGCGATCAACGATTTTCTTCGTTAACTGTGACCCGTGAGTTCTATTGTTAAATGTGTTTCAACAATTAAGTGTTACCTATCAAAAACTATAAATAATACTTAATGATGAGTTTTAAGTTATGTCTGGCCAACATAATTGAGAAATTATCGTTTATCAAGTATCTACAAGATTTCATACTCTTTGTTGAACTGAATTTTGCGCATTGTTATACGATTGACCTAAAGCGCTTACACAAACTACCCATGATCTGTTATGGTAATGTGAACATACATGTAGAATGTGTTTATAATTAGACGTAATTAGAAATATATTGCAACGCGTATCTGTTTCAGTATCGGATGGAAACTAGTGTCTGCATTCATTACACGTTTCATAAACGAATCATGAGGAATTGATGTACGAAACCCCCTTAGATACCCATTTCTATGCTACTTTTGTCAACAATTATACCACTTGAATTTCGGGACGAAATTCTCTTAAGTGGGGGATACTGTGACAACTGTCACTTTTTCCGTCTCAGTTTAGTCTAGTATGCATGTAGCTCTTACCTGGTTTACAAAAACTTCTAAATTTAAGTTCTTTATACTTTACTTATGTTGTTTATTGCTTTGGACATGTGTGTATATCTCTGTATGTGTTTATTATCGTGATAGATTAGGTGCACAAGTAGATAGTCCCAGATAGATGAGCTTCTAAATGACTAAACGATTAATTCCGTATTTTATATTACCGTCTCACTTTTTTACGTGAACGATGTTAAATTAATTTAGTGTTCGTATTCAATGCTTGTACGTAATGTACTTAAATCACAGTCCCGGGTTACGTTCATCGTATGATCTACGCTTTTGAGAAACGTTTGTTGCTTCTGAGCAAAAATCAAATCTTTGTTTTGATTGTGCACTGCCCCGTAGTGGCTACCTGGTGAGCCGCAGTCGCAGCCTAGGTCAACCCTTCTAATTCGTTTGTTGGAGTGGTTGTGTCGAGTCCTAGCCTTGAACCATCTTCTAGTCTGGTGCTAACCAGTCCCACACAACCCCTAACCAACCCTTTAACACTTAACCTTAAGACTATCATATAATTTCATCCTTAACAAACCCTAATCTCCTTTTGGTTCTCATTTCACAACCGTCACTCTTCTCCTTCTTGGCAACCGAATTCCTTTTCATTTCCAGTCTATTCTCATGGTGTTGCGGCCACCATCATCAACCTTGGAGCCTCCTTGATTCATCATCATCATCGTTCAACATCATATTCGTTAGGTATGAAAATGTTTCGGTTGTGTTGATTTGGTTAACGGAACATCATCACCATATCATATCTATGTTTGATTTTTGTGTTGTTTTCTTAGATCACGTTTGTTTGGCTGTGTTTGTATCCAAGACCAGTCCCTAATCGATCTCCCTCACTCTCGGGTCATCAATCATTCAAACGTAAGTGTTGTGTATTTGTTTTCCCTTGCCGAACTCTATGACAATTATGTATATCCTAATCTTTTGTTTCTGTTTGGATTCATATTTGAGGCTTAATTATAGATCGAATTCAGCAACATCATTTGGTTCATATCGTGGTTTAGAGATCAAGACTCAATTCCGTTCGAAAGCATTACGAAATTGAAGTGGCATAAACCCTAATTCAATTCATCTTTGATCTTTCATTTGATATCTTTTGGGAATTGTATGAGTTTGAAATTTTGGTCATGGTTTATTCATTAAATAATCTACTACCATCTTGAATCGTTCATGCTTATTCTTTATCCAAACGTTATAAAAACATCAATACAAAAGTCTATACGTATATGTTGAAACTTGTTGATCGGTAAATCATTCTGTCTTGTTCGGTTAATAAATCCTGTTTGAAGTTGATTGTGAAACTGAGGTCTAAACCATTGTTGTAGATCCCGTAATCTATTTTCTGTAAATATAAACCCCGTCTTCTAACTCTTTATATAACTCTCTGAAATTGCAATTTAGTGAACGTTGGTCAAATTTGATATATTAAAATGGTTTTGTTAGGTTATTACAATGTGAAAATGTGTAACGACTTAGCAAACTTATCAACATGGTGAAACTGGTTATTTTGGGTTTATTTTAGGTATTACATTTCACCATAAGGTTCTAGGTCATTTGTGTACTTATCAGACTCCTCAAACTCGTTTTTAAATTAATCTATGAAAATTTACATATTGGACAGATTTTACAACCTTTTTTGTAACGGACTTAAATTGGTGATAAATTACTCAAACTGATCGAGATCTAGATATATCTTGTAGCCCTCGAAGTCTATTTTTCTAAAATCTAAGGCTCGTAGCCTAGTTCCTTGTCAAACTCTTTAAAACTGACTTTTAATGAACGTGGGTCAATTCTGAAATACTAAAATGATATTGTTAGGTTTTGATAACTTGAAATTGTGTAACGATTTAGTAAAATTAAATATGAATGAATCTGATTTGTATACTTTTCTACTGGTATAAATCACGATAGTTGAATGTCAGAATGATCTGTGTATTCGTAGTATGTTCTAAACTCGTTATAAACTTAAACTATCAAAGTGACATTTTTGGACAAATTGTTTGAACTGTTTTGTATCGATCTTAACTTTGTCATAACTTACTAAAATTAAGAAAATACGGATATCTTAATGTAGCTCTTTGCGTCTAATTTCTGATTATATAAGATTCTTTTCCTAACTCCTTTTCAAACTCGAGATATAACAGTTTTCGTAACAGGGGGTATTTGATGAGTTTTTAACGTTCTTATATAAATCTACCTTTTGGTCTGATGTAAACGGGTTTTATGAATCAGACATTTGAACACTTCTAAACAAACATTAAACGGCATTAAATCTTGAAAATGAAAACGTACTCATATGTAATTACTTGCTATTAGGGAAGCTCGTCGTTTAGTCGGGACTAGCTTTTGACCTACCACTTTAGACACACATTCACACTACACGAGTAGTGTCGCTTACTTATTATATCGAGGTGAGTTCATTTCCCCACTTTTACTATTGTATATGTTTTACAAATCGGGGGAAAATAAAGCTCAACCAAAACCATTTTTGTGAAAACGGATTTTTATAAACGGATTTCATTTCCATTACTTACTTAATATTGAACTCTTTCTATTTTTGGAAACTTACCATAAATAGATATTTCTATTTATGAAAACTTACTACTTTTAGAAATCATAAAATGGGTAACATAAACCTAATGCATATTTTCAAAACGTAAACGAGACATCGGTTGGGAGATTAGTTCACCAGTATACCTTTCCTACTGGTGAAAACTCTGGTGAGTATACCTTTCCTACTGGTGAAAACTCTGGTGAGTATACCTTTCCTACTGGTGAAAACTCTGGTGAGTATACATTTCCTATTGACATATCAGTATACCTATCCTACTGATACATGCACGCTCATTAATATACATTTCCTAATAATGAGGTGTACTTAGAGTATCGTGGCTAATGCAGATGTTGCTAGTCAGTATACTTTTCCTACTGAACATTACTTGATTACTAGTATACTTTGCCTACTGCTGATATATGCTTACGATGGATGATTATGGATTGTTGATTTTCTTATTACTTACATGCATTAGTTACACATCTTTTTTTCTAAACTGGTGTTGAGATATGTTTTTCTTACTATTACATTTTATACTTACTCAATGAACTCGCTCAACTTTATGTTGATTTTTCAAGTTTTATTTTAAGGTAACGAGCAAACCTGTGACGTAGCTTTGAGATTTGACTCTAGAAAACTTCTAGATTGCTGTTTTGCATTAGCGTACTCTCTTTATTAAATCATTGGGTTATTTCGGGCTTGCATGCCTAAGTCTTTCCATTTGAAATACTTCGTTACCATTTACGTTTATGTTGAATATTTCTGTTGTAGTGTAAGACGTGTACGTGAGATAAGGATAACTTTCTTGTTAAATGACAATGTCACAACACTTTTCTTATATTATTGCATTTAGTATTTCTCTACTATATTGATGTGTTGTGATGATTGTCAATCGGCCACACCCTACGTTTCCGTCGCATGCGAGGTGTGACATCAAGGATACCCCTCAATTTGCCAAACAACGTAACTTTATAGTGTAAAATTTTCGAAGATTCTTTTATATGTTAATTTAATAGACTTTATAGAAAATATTTATTTTAGATATCTCTTGATTTTGCGCCACTAACCGAGTGTTCATAGTCACTTAGCATTCTTTTTAACCATATGTTTATCTCGATTTTCATATATATAAAAAATTAGAATCTTAATTTCAACGATTTATTAATAAATGAAAAAGGGAAATATATGTAACCTCTACAAAAGTTAAATTGGTAACTTTAATTCATGATTGGAGATACCTGTGGGTTATTATTCAAAATAATGTCTGTCGACGTAAAAAAAATGTACGTCAATTTTGTCATTAATATATATTATTCAGATAAAAATGATAGCAAATCATGAAAACCAATGTATTTATTCTAGTGCTTAACAAATCATAAGATATTTACATAGGAAACATCCAAATAATGTTTTAAATGTACTATGTTTCATATGAAAGGGAAGTTTTATATTGACCAAATTATTAAAATAATCATCTATCATTTATAATTTAAAGAAATATCGAATTCGTAATGGATTTTTCGCGAAATTTTTTCGTCGTGAAAGTATACATATTTTAATCAGACCAATAAAAATTCGACACGTTGTCGCGACTCTATTAATTTCTCGCGTCAATATTCATTTTCGCGACTCTATTCATTTCTCGCGTCAATATTCATTTTCGTGTCTCATTTTTATTGGTTTGATTTTGTTTTATATAGTTCTCACGAAGATAAAGTGTCGCAAGAAATTCGTCGCGAACCAGGTGATTATTTTTATAAAGTGTAAGTAATAGATGATTATTGTAGTGATTAATTCTTTTACATTTATCCCATAGTGTACCGATAAAAAACTTAAATAAAAACATTTCTTTAATTGTGTTGTTTATATTAATGAGTATTTACTAAGAGCACCCGGAGTGGGAGCCGTTGTGGCTCGTTCTCGAGCTCACAACGAGCGGCCTGGCTCGTTATCACTCCGTTGGTTCTCGTTGTGAGGGTCGTTGTGGGCGACCGTTGTCACCCAATGGCTCCTTTTCAAATTTAATTTTTTTTTTAATCCGAACGGTAATAATACCGTTATTTAATATATTTAATTTAATTTTTTTATTCCCCAAATTTCACCTATAAATACAACCACATTTTAACCAAAAAAATCACATTTTCTTTCAATCTTATTCTCAGTCTCATACCATAATCTCATATTCTCATACCAATAATCTCAATCTTCACCAAAATGTCTTCATCTTCTTCAAACGCCCCCCAAACAAACACAAACATTCCTTCGACGCCACAATCACAAACACCATTTGGTTTCGCTAACTACCACAGTACAACAAACGCCCTATTTTCACCCCAAATACCAAACTTTAACCCACAACAACAACAACAAATTCTAAACACATATTTAGCGCAACAACCTCAACAAATGTTCAATCCTGAACAATTTGCAATGCATCAACAACTTATGATGCAACACCAATCTTCTTCTTTCCCCCAACAACAATCACAGTTTTTTACCCAACAATCCCAATCTTTTTATCCCCAACAAACACAAATTCCAACCGATCAATCACAAAGCCGAGTTCAAGAAACTCAAGAAATCGTCCAAGAAACCGACGATGTGGTCGAAGAAACGCGACAACCGTCAACGTCTAATCCCAAAAAGAAAAGGTCGTGCAAAAAAGTGTTTTGGACGAAAAAAGAGGAGGTCCTTTTGGCAAAGATGTGGTGCCACGTTTCTGAAGATTCCGACAAAGGAAACGCCCAACCCGACACAACGTTTTGGAAACGGATCGTTTCGGGTTAAAACGTACAAGCGAGGGCGCTACAGATGGCTGAGAGAAAAAAGGAGTCCCTCAACAACAAGTTTACGGCGATGAGTGCCTTGGTTAAGAATTTTATCGGCCACCATACGGAGGCTTTAAGAATTCGGCAAAGCGGGACCGACGACTCGAAGGTTATAGAGGGGGCTCTTCAAATGTACTATGAGAAGGAGGGTGCGCAGTTTAGGCATATGGGGCGTGAGAAGTCTGGAGAGATCATAGCAAATGGCGTTCATTTATCAAATTAGATACTTCTGTCGACACCGTCAACCTAGACGACGTTGACATATCGGATGATATATTTGCGGATGATCAACAAATACGAACTTCAGGAAAAAAAAAGAGGTAGTAAAAGAAAAGAATGATCCGACGCTTCCGATAAGGCATGACGCTTTGTGGGCTCATCACGATACACTTAAAAAAATTACAAAGACAAAAAAAGAAATTGCGCAAAAAAAGGCACAAACACTCATAGCACAAGAACAAGCGGCTCTCTCAAGTGCAAGAAGAGACGATATGTTGTTTCTTCAACAGAGCACGGAGGGGTTGCCGCGAGCACAAGCGGAGTGGATCGAAGCGGAAAAAATAAAAATCCAAGAAAAATATGGGATGATTTAGGTTAGTATTTATTTTAGTTTTAATAATTTATATTATTTTAATTATTTGTATTGTTTTTTATTTATCTTATTTACATGTTTTAATTATTTATTTATCTTATATTTAAATGTTTTAAAAGACAAAAAGAAAAAAAAAAAAACTGGGTCCCACAGCTACCACAATCACCACAATCATCATTATCATATCATCAAAAATCTCAAAATCATGATTCTCACTGCTACGTCAGTAAAAATAATCCCAGAATCCAGAATCGTAATTATCACTTCGGATGCTCTAAAAAGGTTTATTATGAAATAATGAGTTGGAAAGAAATGGCTGGAACAAAATCATAATTGGTGAATGTAATTAGAGACAGGACAGTTTGATGGCACCTCCACGTGATTTCCTTCACTTAATATTCATTTTTTACCCTTTTACTTTTACTATATACTACATTACCCCCTCTAACTTTCCCAAAAGGAATACAGCTTTTATAAAGTCAAACAAATCCTCGCTCATGCTTAGCTTAGAAGATGACAATACATCCAACACAATCATGTCATTGGGAGGGATAACTCAGTTGTGAAATTTTCACATGCCACGTCAATAAAAGCTTTACAATTTGGTTGTCAAAATTTAAAAGAATGATAAACTGGTTCTCAATATTTTTCTATTTTATTTTTTCAGTATTTAATCATTGGTAAAGAAATGGAAAAAAAAACACACATCCACCCACAAAGACACGTTAGCCAGGTAACAAATTCTACAACGAAACAACAAGATGTGGGGAGTGATAACGAGCCTAGAACCAGGTTGTGGGCGAGAACGAGAGCGACAACCGTCCTAACTCTGGGTGCTCTAATATCGTTAATTAAAGAAACACAAATTTATATTTATTTTCACATATATTTATAGAAGTATTTAAAAGTAAATTATATGAATTGATGGTTTTGCTCTACAAATTTAGAGTAATAGGTGTCTCTTTTAAAGAGTTACCAACCAAGTGTAAAAACATAAATTGTTATCTTAATGCCATCATTAAGGGCATGTGTTTGATTAAAGTGGAAAATGAGAAAGAAAATGGTAAATAGTATGGAATATAATAAGTATTTCTTCCTTTTTTTTTTGACATTGGTGTTGTTTGGATGTGTTTAATTGTAGAAAATTATGAGTATTTTTGAAAACATTTTCAAGGTAAATATAAAAAGTAGAAAACATTTTAAATGTAATTTTCAAAAAGAATTTTTTCATGAAAACAAAAAGCTCATTTTTCTAATTTATAACTAAACTTTGAAAAAATCACTATTATTATAGTATTCTACAAGGTTCTAAATAGCGTGAGGCGTGGCGTAGCGGCACTGCCACGCCTCAAGCCTTACAAGTTATAGCGAGTTATGTCGTTTGTTAAGGCGTGATATATAGCGGCAATATTTATAGCATATTTCATATATATCCCGTCACCAAATAATTAAGACTAAAAATTAAAAAATCAAGCTATCAATATCAACTAATAATCCTAAGATGATACTATGGATCACCAATTAATAAGTCCAAATAGGTGAAAAAGCCCAAATCTGAAAAAGCCCAACTAATAAGTCCAAGTAGCTTCAAGAAAAGGCGCGACGCCACGCGCTATAGCGCGCTATATGGCGCTATAGCGCACCTTACATCACGCTACGATTTAAGACAACGCTATGGACTGATTCGTGACGGCGAGGCCACGCCTCGCGCTATGGCGCCGCTATAGCGCGCTAGTTAGAACCATGGTATTCTAACTATTTTTCATTTCTATAAAGGAAAATCTCTTCTTTTTTTTACTTGACAACTAACCATGTTTTCAAATTTTTCATAGGTTTTCTAAAAATAAAAACTCTTTTCATTTTTTTGAAAATCGAAAAAGAAAAAGTAGAAATTCCTTTTACATAACTAAACGCATCCTAATATTTCAAAATACACTACAAGAATATCAGCTTTTGGCGACGACAAAAAATCGTCGCTGAAAGGTCACTAAACGACAAATTTTTAACTTTTTGACTTTCTGAGAGTCAACTCTTCAGCGACGACATAGACCTTTAGCGACAACTCTTTTTTAATTAATTAACGAAAAACAATAAAAATTCCCGCCAAATACCGTCAAAACTTACGGCGACGACAAATCGTCGCCGTAAAGTCTAACTTATTATTTTATATAATTAATAAATAATTAAATGATTTTTAAAACATTAAAATAATTAAATTAATTTGTTAGACTTACGGCGACAATTTGTCGTCGCTGTAAGTCTAACTAAATTAATTAATTATTTTAAATAATTTAATATATATAGTTTAATTATTATTTCGATTCTTTAAATAGTTAATTAATTTACTTAGATTTACAGCGACAATAAAGTGTCATGAGAAATTCGTCGCGAGAAATTCGTTACGAATCAATGATTAATTTTATAAAGTGTAAGTGATAGGTGATTATTATGGTGATTAATTCGTTTATATTTACCCCATAATGTACCGATAAAAAACTTAAATATAAACATTTCTTTAATTGTGTTGTTTATATTAATGAGTACAGTAAATAATTACTAAAAAGGGTAAGATGAAATAATGAGTTGGAAAGAAAAGGCTGAAACAAATCATAATTGGTGAATGTAATTAGAGACAGGACAGTTTGATGGCACCTCCACGTGATTTCCTTCGACTTAATATTCATTTTTTACCCTTTTACTTTTACAGTCAATGTGGGCGAAATTGGTAGAATGAGAATAAACATGATTAAAATTAGTCATTTAAGTCAAATGGGTCAAGGTGGACGAAATGGGTGATATATTACCAACCAAATACTACTAACTTATAATTATTCTTATTTTGTGCATCTTTAAGCGAAAAATGTTGAAATTGAGGACTAACTCACCATCCGGTACAAGCGACGAGGAAATATTGGAAGAGGTTTTGGGAACTCAAAGTGGACACAATCGAGGTCGGGGAAGAAAATTACCGATTTCTATCACGGGAGGATCTTTGATGACTTCATCTTCGAGAGGAAAAGGGAAGGCTAAAATGCAAGAAGAAAATTTGGTGAGTATGAATGATTTCACCAAATAAATGCAAGAAATATAAACCGCAAACCCGAACTTTGTTATTCCCGACTTTCCAACAAATAGTCAAAACGAGGACGAGGAGGATAACGATGAAGATGATTGTTGAATGTTTATGTTTGATAATATGGAACAATTTCTTGAATGTTTGTGTTTGAATAATATCGAGCGTTTTATGTATTATCGAGAATATTTTGGAACAATTTGTTGAATGTTTTAAGTTTATGAGAATTTGGATTATTTGATTATTCATTTCTTTTTTAATTTTTTTTTGGAATAAGCTGTGTCACACCCCGCTTGGAAGCGGAAACACGGAGCGTTCCAGTTATAATATCAAAGTCAAGATTACAACAATATAACCGATAAACAAAACATCAAATTAAATAGATCATGCCAAATGTTACAAAATACATCCATAAGTCAAGGGCGGTAAGACGCCTAGTACAAATAAAATTCCAAAAGAAATCAACAAAAGGATCGTCATGGAAATTACAATAAAGAGTTCAAATTCAAATTTCTCAAAAGCAAACGATCCGAAAATAAACTATGGCATGATCAATGGAAATCCTCAATTTCCTGCAAAGCGTTAAAACGACATCAACAACATGTTGGTGAATTATTCGCAATTTTAAAGTAAAAGTGACCCATCGACAAGTTTCAGTAAACAATGTAAGTTTAAAAATCATCTATCTTGTATTCACCCAATAGTGAAAGGTACTATGCCTAAGTAGTCATACATCTCGATCCTAAACCAATCAGTTTAATCCCCTAGCCTAAGGTGTGTTAATCCAAAGGCAACCAGTTTAATCATACAGTTTAATATTACGGTCATAACATCCGCTCGTAGTAGCAGCCTACAGAGGAATGTGGGTTAGGTACATAACCCAATACATATCTATACATATGAACCACGGGCAAAAGCTTAACGAGTGTATTAGAGGGGAGCCACCATGGCTTAAACACTTAAAACTAAGGCAGACCAAATTCACTGGGTAAACAAGATAATTTAGAAAAATATTCCGCATTCATGCAGACAGTTTAATATACACAAACAGTTTAATATACGCTTTACAGCCCAAAAGTATTTAAGACAAGGGCTACGAATAACTCACAAAACAACTTCAGCAAATCTCGGGTAAATACAATCACGAGATCACAAATCCACCGTCTAAGTGCCCTAAAACAGTAAATAATATAGTCTCAGTACCTCTATAAGTATAGTTCGGTTTAGCCTTGTCGGTTAAGATTAAGTTTAATAAAATATTCCAACATTTAATAATTTAGATCAAAACGACGTATTCGGGAGACGATGTTCCGCATCGAAAAGGGCGAGTGGCAAGATATCGGTCTTTCACGTCCACAATGTCGTTGGAAACGAATGATTTCTACGATTCGAAAGGAATATAGAATATCGAGGTTTCATTGGATTGACCAAGGTTAAAGTTGTTGACTTATAAAAGTCAAAGGTCAATTATGTTGACTATAAAAGTCAAATGTCAAACATGTTGACTTATAAGAGTCAAATGTTAATTATGTTGACTTATTAAAGTCAAAATCAATTTAAAAGTCCAAATGACCCTTTGAATAATTTGAAGTGTTTTCATACCAAAATGTTTCGAGTAAAATACCTTTCAAAACCATTTATAAAATTTGCCGCAAAACATATTTTGATGACTTAAAACGATGATCAAGTTGAGGCGAAGTTTAAAGTATCGCAATGAGGTTAAAAAGTCCATTTTAAGTAATATTATGACATTTGTGATTGCGTTGGTGTCTTTGAATCCAAAGACAATGTTATTGTAAAATATGTTACTTTTGTATACCATTTATTCATATAAGTGTTTTATTGTCGTAAAAAGTTGTGAGTTGAAATTTCGGCAGCGCTTCCGCGTCTTAAAATATTCGTCCAAAATTTATACACTTTCCCGCTTAACAACAATTGCATTTTAAACCTTATTCATAGTACATAATACGATAATAAGTTTAATATAATACTTTGGTTAGATTATACTTTTAACATTATTGTCCAAATCTCAGTCCAATCCGATAAAATACGACGAGTGTTGGTCTAATAATTATTCCTAACCGTTTTCAAGGCTAAAACCGAATAACGAATATAATGAAATCAAAAGGTTTACAAGGACAACAAATTATACCGTTAACACCCGCTTGATTTGGACAAGGATCTGGAATGACAACTTCAGTGGTGTAGTGATGATAATATCCGCCTCCAAAACACAAGACAACCACCGATAATTAGCAAAACGAAGAATTTGGGCAAACAAATTGATCCAGCCGCCGGCTTAGATAATCCAGCCGTCGGCTGGAGGCTGACAGACAGCTCCAGATTTTTGTTATTTTATCGTTTTTAAGCGTTTTCAAGAGTATTTTCGGTAGATCTCGACATGCAAGTCATAACCCTTTAATAATATCCATAGATTTCTTCCAATAACAATTTTTTATATCAAGATTTTTGTAAAAAGTTTATAAAACTTATATTCTTAGTTATTACACCATAAAAACTTTATAAAACCTTTCTTCTATGTTAGATGATGCATGCATGACTTAAGAATGTTAATAAGTAAATGAAATCAGTGAGTGAAAGTTGTTATACCGCAAGAATAATTATAAGATGATGATCTAGCTTGGTTGATGAAGAAGATTAAACCCGAAAATGATGAAGAACTTCAAGAAAACACCCGGAAAATCACCACTCCATGCTCCATTTGATGAATATACTTGATTATTGATATGTTTATGATGTTTTATTGGTGGTTAATGGCTGGAAATCTCAGGTACAAAGAAGAAAAGAGAAGAAAATGGAGAGGGAGATAGAGAGAATACACACTAGTGTGTGTGTTTGATTTAGAAAAAATGAAGGAAAAGTGAAAATAGGTGATAATATCACCTTGGAACAACAATTCTGGCAGAAAAGGGGGTCGAATAGGGCTTAGCCACGTGTCCCCAATCGTTTTACATGCAAAAATGAGTCACAAAACACCTGTCCAGACCATTCCAGCCGCCGGCTGGATGGATTCAGCCGCCGGCTGAATCCCTGCCAGCTGCTGGCTGGTCGGCTGGCCCTGCAGACTTGTTTTTGACCGTTTGGGAGTTTCGTTCATCGAAAACTCCCGATTCTTTTTGCGTTGAACTTAGAATTGTTCATACTTTGATTTACTTTATATCAGGTTCATTTAATTTTATATTTTCACTTTCGATTTCGAGATTCGCACGATTTCGGTAAAGGAGTAAACAAGAGCAAAAGTGCGATAACTCGCGGATAAAGAATACGATAACCGACAAATTTGGCATAAACCTTCTAACTTATATTTATGAGAATACTAACTAATTGGCACTTAGATAAAATAATATTTTTACGTCTCGAAGGACGAATCAGCAAATACAGAAAACCCGATACTCATTAACAGTAAATCGTTAGCAAAACAAAGCGATATGCAAGGGTCGAAATCAATTGCGAATAAAATATAAATAATAACGGTAACATAAGTATTTCAAATTGACGGGACGTCACAGCCTTCCCCAGTTAAAAGAATTTCGTCCTCGAAATATTTATTGAGCATAAGAAAAAGAGACGCGGATATTTCCGCTGCATTTCTCGAAGGGAAACACACCCTATCATGGAGAAACTTTTAATAACACCACGATGCCGACCTTGAATTCCAAAGGTTTCCGACGTAGATTCGCGTAACTCTCCTGACGATCTCTTGCGGCTAACAGACGATCCTCAATTCTAAAGTTCTTATCGGTAGTCTCTTGGATCAACTCGGGACGCGTAACTGGCTATAATCCATCCTAGTATATCAAGGTGGAGAACTACCCTTATGATAGTAAATAATCCCCAAACGGCGCGCAATAAATGCTGGAGCGGTAACTATTATTGTATGTAAACTCGACCAAAGATAAATTTCAGTCCCGACTCCTACTACAGTCTGAAACACACGCGCGCCTCGATCAGAAATGACAGAGAATCTCGTCAAAGTGCAATCTAGAAGGTTTCTCTATTCGGTAATCTTCTCGAATAGGCAGGAAATGTGCTGACTTAGTCAGCCGATCCATGATAATCCAAATGATATAATCCTCGGCGAGGGCCTCCTGATCTAACAACAGTCTCTCCAGCGATAAAGGTATGCAGATATTCTTCTCGAATCATATAACCTCTGCACGGTGCGTCGACAACCAACCCATGCTCATAATAACGTCGAATCTACCTAAGGCAATCGGTATCAAGTCGATAGGAAAAGAATGGTCATCGGAACTAACGCAATAGGAAGAAAGTACTTCGTAGCAGGAAAACTCACCAACGGATAACTCTATTTCGAAGGAAGACGCCAAGGGTATAGACGTACAAGGAAACATAGTCCTAAACGCATCAAATATGAAACTCTTCGAATGATGGAATAAAATTGGAGATAAGTAGAATTTGAGAGATATTGACTCGAAAACTGTTAACAATAGGAATTACGTTCCGGTCTTGCATAATTTATTCCAAACTAGGCGTAGTTGGCCAAATTACGCGTAGTTCGTAACGAACCATGCATTTGTGGAATTAATCCACTAAAGATTAAAAGTTCCCAAAATATGATAGGGTCTAGATTATAGTTTGGTATAGTACCAATGATTACTAATTTGAAGCGAAGTGACGGATAAAAAAAAAATCTGGAGTCGAATCTCTCGGAATCGCACTCGTAGGGCAACCTCGTCTCATCGACTTCCTTGCAGATAGGAGCTTCCTTCGGTTCCAACACAAAAGGGGCGTAAAAGAAAACGAAAATACCAGGAAGTAAAAAGGGAAATGTGCAACACGACGATAATAAGACCAAGTATTAAGAATCAAATAGGATAAATGCAGGTTGAGCTTAGATAAGAAAAGTATTGGTACCAGCTGGAGCTAACTTTGGACACTTGTCCCTGTGATGCTCGGGGGATCCGCATTCATAACAATGGCCCTTCAGGGTCTTACAAAAGCCATCAGTGTGCCCTAACTTCTTGCACTTACCACATACCCAACAAGCCACATCTTTGGTGTGGTGCCTTCCACACCGATCACATTTCGGGTACAACCTCTGAGTACCCGGTGTCACAGCAGCATATGATTTCACCAACTGGGGAGCGTCATCTCTCCTAAATCTCTTTCGAGAGTCCTTCTTACAGGATTCTGCACTCCGTTCCCCTCCAGAATTTTGCTTCACAGTCATTGGGGGTAACTCACCGTCACGGACCGCGTTCTGAGTTAACGTAATCGCAATTTCCACCGCGCTCTGAAAGGTGCTCGGTTTGTTGGATAGGACACTCTTACGGATTGATGGGGGTAATCCGTGAGTGTAGCGACCTATACGTTTAAGCTCCGGTCGGACCAAGTGCGGCACTAGCTGGGACAGAGCGTGAAAACGCGAAGTGTACCCCTGGATGTCCGATCCAACCATGGTCAAGTTCCACAACTCATCCTCCAACTTCTGAATCTCCGATTCAGGAACATACTCAATAATCATCAACTTCTTTAGCTGATCCCAAGTCATCCTGCTGATCTCAGCTCGGCCTCGCACATTCACGATTGAATTCCACCACGTCAGAGCCGTTCCTTGAAATACAAACGCAGCAAATGTGACTCGATCTTTGTCCGCACAGTCAATAGCATCAAAAATAGATTCCATCTTTTCCATCCACTGGAGCGTTCCAGTCGCTCCCTCATTGCCTCTGTACTCTGGGGCCTTACAGCTCATAAAAGTCTTCAGCGTGCACCCAGCGCGTTGGGTCGAGCCCTCTGCCCTACCTGATCCAGTAATCACGACTTCGGGTCCCTCATTATTAGCAACCGGCTCAGGACCCTCATTGTTGACAACCGGCTCGGGATTTCCAGAACCCGAACCATTACCTTGGGCGGTGCCCTCTCGAAGTTGAGCTAAAAGCTCGGGCATCATCGCCGCTAACTGCTGAGCAATCATCTGAGCCATGTCAGGATTCGCATCGTTCTCCACATTTTTCCTTCTCGCATTGGACGTATTATCTCTCGCGTTCGAAGTATTATTTCTCGCGTTCGGATTCGCGGTATTCGCAGTAGCACGTCGCGCGGAACTTCGTGTCGCAACTCTCCTCTTAGGCGCCATCGTCCTAAATAAAAAGGAAAGAAATTCGATCAACAAATGTGTGCAAAAACAAGGCCAAACGCCACAAAAGCAACGCGAATAAACACGTATGAAAAGAGTGCACACATTGCAATCAGAGAAAATCGATTCAAAAAGCCTATGGTCATAGTCCAAGTGATTTACTCAGTTTAAATCACTCGGTTCGCTATAACCTTTGGCTCTGATACCAAATTCTGTCACACCCCGCTTGGAAGCGGAAACACGGAGCGTTCCAGTTATAATATCAAAGTCAAGATTACAACAATATAACCGATAAACAAAACATCAAATTAAATAGATCATGCCAAATGTTACAAAATACATCCATAAGTCAAGGGCGGTAAGACGCCTAGTACAAATACAATTCCAAAAGAAATCAACAAAAGGATCGTCATGGAAATTACAATAAAGAGTTCAAATTCAAATTTCCCAAAAGCAAGCGATCCGAAAATAAACTATGGCATGATCAATGGAAATCCTCATTTTCCTGCAAAGCGTTAAAACGACATCAACAACATGTTGGTGAATTATTCGCAATTTTAAAGTAAAAGTGACCCATCGACAAGTTTCAGTAAACAATGTAAGTTTAAAAATCATCTATCTTGTATTCATCCAATAGTGAAAGGTACTATGCCTAAGTAGTCATACATCTCGATCCTAAACCAATCGGTTTAATCCCCTATCCTAAGGTGTGTTAATCCAAAGGCAACCAGTTTAATCATACAGTTTAATATTACGGTCATAACATCCGCTCGTAGTAGCAGCCTACAGAGGAATGTGGGTTAGGTACATAACCCAATACATATCTATACATATGAACCACGGGCAAAAGCTTAACGAGTGTATTAGAGGGGAGCCACCATGGCTTAAACACTTAAAACTAAGGCAGACCAAATTCACTGGGTAAACAAGATAATTTAGAAAAATATTCCGCATTCATGCAAACAGTTTAATATACACAAACAGTTTAATATACGCTTTACAGCCCAAAAGTATTTAAGACAAGGGCTACGAATAACTCACAAAACAACTTCAGCAAATCTCGGGTAAATACAATCACGAGATCACAAATCCACCGTCTAAGTGCCCTAAAAAGTAAATAATATAGTCTCAGTACCTCTATAAGTATAGTTCGGTTTAGCCTTGTCGGTTAAGATTAAGTTTAATAAAATATTCCAACATTTTATAATTTAAATCAAAACGACGTATTCAGGAGACGATGTTCCGCATCGAAAAGGGCGAGTGGCAAGATATCGGTCTTTCACGTCCACAATGTCGTTGGAAACGAATGATTTCTACGATTCGAAAGGAATATAGAATACCGAGGTTTCATTGGATTGACCAAGGTTAAAGTTGTTGACTTATAAAAGTCAAAGGTCAATTATGTTGACTATAAAAGTCAAATGTCAAACATGTTGACTTATAAGAGTCAAATGTTAATTATGTTGACTTATTAAAGTCAAAATCAATTTAAAAGTCCAAATGACCCTTTGAATAATTTGAAGTGTTTTCATACCAAAATGTTTCGAGTAAAATACCTTTCAAAACCATTTATAAAATTTGCCGCAAAACATATTTTGATGACTTAAAACGATGATCAAGTTGAGGCGAAGTTTAAAGTATCGCAATGAGGTTAAAAAGTCCATTTTAAGTAATATTATGACATTTGTGATTGCGTTGGTGTCTTTGAGTCCAAAGACAATGTTTTGTAAAATATGTTACTTTTGTATACCATTTATTCATATAAGTGTTTTATTGTCGTAAAAAGTTGTGAGTTGAAATTTCGGCAGCGCTTCCGCGTCTTAAAATATTCGTCCAAAATTTATACACTTTCCCGCTTAACAACAATTGCATTTTAAACCTTATTCATAGTACATAATACGATAATAAGTTTAATATAATACTTTGGTTAGATTATACTTTTAACATTATTGTCCAAATCTCAGTCCAATCCGATAAAATACGACGAGTGTTGGTCTAATAATTATTCCTAACCGTTTTCAAGGCTAAAACCGAATAACGAATATAATGAAATCAAAGGGTTTACAAGGACAACAAATTATACCGTTAACACCCGCTTGATTTGGACAAGGATCTGGAATGACAACTTCAGTGGTTTAGTGATGAGAATATCCGCCTCCAAAACACAAGACAACCACCGATAATTAGCAAAACGAAGAATTTGGGCAAACAGATTGATCCAGCTGCCGGCTGAGATAATCCAGCCGTCGGCTGAGATAATCCAGCCGTCGGCTGGAGGCTAACAGACAGCTCCAGATTTTTGTTATTTTATCGTTTTTAAGCGTTTTCAAGAGTATTTTCGGTAGATCTCGACATGCAAGTCATAACCCTTTAATAATATCCATAGATTTCTTCCAATAACAACTTTTTATATCAAGATTTTTGTAAAAAGTTTATAAAACTTTTATTCTTAGTTATTACACCATAAAAACTTTATAAAACCTTTCTTCTATGTTAGATGATGCATGCATGACTTAAAAATGTTAATAAGTAAATGAAATCAGTGAGTGAAAGTTGTTATACCGCAAGAATAATTATAAGATGATGATCTAGCATGGTTGATGAAGAAGATTAAACCCGAAAATGATGAAGAACTTCAAGAAAACACCCGGAAAATCACCACTCCATGCTCCCTTTGATGAATATACTTGATTATTGATATGTTTATGATGTTTTATTGGTGGTTAATGGCTGGAAATCTCAGATACAAAGAAGAAAAGAGAAGAAAATGGAGAGGGAGATAGAGAGAATACACACTAGTGTGTGTGTTTGATTTAGAAAAAATGAAGGAAAAGTGAAAATAGGTGATAATATCACCTTGGAACAACAATTCTGGCAGAAAAGGGGGTCGAATGGGGCTTAGCCACGTATCCCCAATCGTTTTACATGCAAAAATGAGTCACAAAACACCTGTCCAGACCATTCCAGCCGCCGGCTGGATGGATTCAGCCGCCGACTGAATCCCTGCCAGCTGCTGGCTGGTCGGCTGGCCCTGCAGACTTGTTTTTGACCGTTTGGGAGTTTCGTTCATCGAAAACTCCCGATTCTTTTTGCGTTGAACTTAGAATTGTTCATACTTTGATTTACTTTATATTAGGTTCATTTAATTTTATATTTTCACTTTCGATTTCGAGATTCGCACGATTTCGGTAAAGGAGTAAACAAGAGCAAAAGTGCGATAACTCGCGGATAAAGAATACGATAACCGAAAAATTTGGCATAAACCTTCTAACTTATATTTATGAGAATACTAACTAATTGGCACTTAGATAAAATAATATTTTTACGTCTCGAAGGACGAATCAGCAAATACAGAAAACCCGATACTCATTAACAGTAAATCGTTAGCAAAACAAAGCGATATGCAAGGGTCGAAATCAATTGCGAATAAAATATAAATAATAACGGTAACATAAGTATTTCAAATTGACGGGACGTCACAAGCTGTTTGAATCGAAATAAGCAGAAAGCCGGGAAATAAGCAGAAATTTAGCTGTTGCTTTTTTTTGCTGAACTACCTTTAGCGACGATTTATCGTCACTAAAGGTCTATTTAATAGATATTAATTAATTAAATAAATAATAAATAAATAATATTAAACAAATAAATAAATAAATAAATAAATAATTAAATAATTAAAAAATAATAATTAAATCGGTTTGAAAAAGTCAAGATGAGACCCACAAGTCGTCGCCGCTTGGTAAGGAAATCTACGCCAAAAACTTTCCGCGACGGAACTCTTGCGACGACAAAGGGTTTTGGCGACTATTTTCAGCTTTTGGCGACGATTTTTTATCGTCGCCAAAAGTCCTGTTTCTTGTAGTGTTAATACATCATTTAAACAATGTGTATGTTCTTAAGTGTGAATATATATATATATATATATATATATATATATATATATATAAACAATTTATATATAATAATAAAATCTTCTTTTGACAAATTCTTTATAAGATGTATCACTAGAAGAAACTTCCAATATCTAATAGATGTCAAAACATATTTTTAAATGATAAATTTGGAAGAAGAGGTAAATATAAACAACAAAATTTGTCATTTGGGAAAATGAACGTAAGATGTGTAAGTTAATTACATCATTATTTGGGTTGAACCAAATATCTAAAAAGTGGTATCAAATATTAGATGAGCCAATCAGGTTCTGTCTGGTTGGTAAGGGGTTTTCCTGGTGAAGGAGAGGTCTCGAGAGGCTCGAGTCTCTCGAGAGGGTTTCCTGTTTGGTGGGCATTGGGATGGCTGATAATAGTGGCACGATGATACTCCATTACTGGCCCGCAGGAGTTGCCGTTTCAAAAACAAAATATTAGATGAAGTATTTGGTCAAATGGTTTCTGTTTAAAACAAAATAAGTGTATATAGCAAATTTGATTCATTCAGTAAATGACTAATCATTTGTATAAATGGTGATTCAATCATTTGAATATATGTTGATGACATATTTATCTTTTGTACCGGTAAATATCAAGTTGGTAACTTTAAACTTTTCTTTAAAAAAATTTTGTCATCAAAACTTTGTATAGATAAACATTATAGAGTTGTAGAAACTTTTGTGAATATAATCCAAATGTATTTAAAATTGGTTGAAAGTGTCCAATCCTTAGTAACAGATTAGTTATCGGTAATATGTGGAATGTGTAATAAACTAAGTGAAAATTATTGTTTGTTTCATTTATGTATGAGTTTGTTTTATATTGTTTGATGGATTTATTTTCTTATTTAGCAAGTCACTGAATAACATTAAAAAGGAAGAGATTTGTTGGTGATTTTAGTATTATCTTTCATATTAATATGTCTGATGCGAAAAATTTAGTTTTCCGAAAATTAACCTTTACTATATTACGACACGGGCAGTGTACCCTTGTCAGTTGTAAAATAGTATTAGCAAATATCGGGTTCGAACACAGGGACTATTTATAGTTGAAAGTATTAGTTTTATAAAAACACGTAACAAGTAACAAGTTGGTTTTAGTCTTAAGAAGACTTGATTACACTAACAATAAAAATATTCTTGAATTCAAATATGGATAAAAAGACGCTTGCTTGGACCGCTTACGAATATGTGTTATTTCTTAGGTGTGAAAATGTCGATAAACTTCTAAAATAAAATCCTAAGTTCCTTTCGAATACCGGATTTCTCCAATTACCTAACCATGCAACGATTCCTTTCGAATACCGTTAACACCTCAAGTAATTGTGCATAAAGTTTCAAGCCGATAAGTGAGAATTAATCTATAAGCTTCCTTTCGAATAGCTTACTAACTTCTAAACCGATTTCTCTTAATTTAGTAGCTAGCGTTCGTGTTAATACCTACTTGTTTAAATTGTTGTTAATGATTCCTTTCGAATATCATACACTTATAATCAACTAAAGACCGGCCGATTAATTCATTCCTATTTTAGTAAAAATTACGGATTCCTTTCGAATACCCGTTTTTAGATTACCAAATAAGAGTATAAACAATTTTAACAAGATAATTAAGATATTAACCCAAACGGATCCCCAATTAACCTCTAAATATCATTCTAGTTTCACACCCAAAATCTAACACATAAACGATCACATAATCCAAGCAAACGTTTAAAGAAATTAGCTACTCATAATTGTAACAAACACAATCAAATATGTAAAAGACATGATTCAATTGCAAATAAAAATGATAAAAGATTCAATACCAAAATCCAGAAATTAGGTTCCAAGTATCCCCAAATTAACAAAGTAGAAATTAAAGTAACGATTGTTCAACTTGAAATAACGATTGTGACAATTCTTTTGATTCCCCCTTGCTAATTGATGATAAAAGACTGATAATATGAGTGTTGTTGATGATGTTGTGGTCAGAAAATCGTCCATATATCATTGCCCCACTAACTCTTGGTTTTCCACTTAATTAGCATTAAAGAAACAAAAAATATAACTGCCAGCATCTCTCTTGCGCCGCAGCTTTCTTTCTTGCGCCGCAAGTCAGATAAATGCTTTGGCCCAGTACGTTGTTCTCTTGCGCCGCAACTCATGCTTCTTGCGGCGCAAGACGACTTCAGTAAGCTCCACAAATTTTCTTGTCAACCAGTTGCGGAGCAAGTAGTAAAAGTAACCGAGCAACTAGACGTTTTGATTCCCGACTTGTTTTCCTTAGCCTCTTTTGGTCCCAAATCACCTCCTTCGACTCCAATCATAACCAAAAACCTATAAAACACACTTTACACAAAATATAAGCAATACGGGGCCTATCCATTACGTTTTAGACTCTAAACATAACAAATATCGCTATGAAATACTCGTATAAATGAGCGATATCAAACCCCCCATACTTAAGCATTTGCTTGTCCCTAAGGAAATCCGACTCAAACTTACTAACAATTTTACAAAACATACAACTTAAGAAAAGATAAGGAATCACGGGCTCAAACATTTAACTAAATTCCGGTGTTATAAATAAAGATATGCGTGAAATTGCTAGATCGTAAAACCGACTACAAACATCTAAAGCTACTAAATTACTTAAGTAAACAAAAACCGCAATTTACTAATATTAACTCCTAATTCTTCCCCTAGTTTAGATATGTCAAGATAATCACCCCTTTTCCCTCACTCTCCAACCGAAGTTAGAGCGATCAGCCATTACAGCCGACCCCTTACGCCTTACTTTCGGGGAACCCTTAAAATATTACTAAGCATTTTCGATTGAGTACTTCTTTCTTGAGAATTGATTGGTTAGTCTTCATCTTTTTCTTTTCCTCTCACTTTTGTTCACTTCAAATATTATAGATTTTTTTTTTTTATATTTTCTTTGAAGTGAACGGTATAACGGGATTTGAGTCTTCGTTATAGTGAGGATCAATTTCTATTTTGTCGACGGGAAAGACCTATGGCCTTTTTCTTCGCCTCTAATTCTCCAAGGGCTTAAATAATACTAGGATTCCCCAACTACCCCCGAAAGGGTGCAAGGACTAAAAGGGCTCGGTACTAAGGATATCTAGTGATTATCTATCTTTTTGATTTTTCAGGGAAACTTAAGGAACTAAAATTAGAAAACCTAAACTCTGATTTACAAGTATTTTATTAACTAAAGATGTTCCTAAACAATTTCACGTTAAAGTACCGGAATAAAGTTAAATATACAAGCCCCTATCATTTTCCCTAACTACATTTAAGCGTTTTTTTTTTTATAAGACTCAAATGGGACTAAAATAAACGTAATGGATATAGGGGATAAAACTAACTAATTTCCCAACTAACCCCCCCACCCCCCCCCCCCCCCATACTTGAATAACACATTGTCCCTAATGTGTTCCATCAAAAGAAAAACTACTAACCAAAAGGGAAATTAAACTAAAACGAAAAATACAAAAATAAAAGAAAGAAAAACAAAACCGTGCGAGTTCCGTTGGATGTGGCATGATTTTCCGAATCGACTCCGCACGTGCTGAACTTAATGCAAGTCTTGGTAAGGGACAAAACACATAAACAAACAAGTTAATTAGCATAAAAATAAAAATATCCTAAGCAACGACAAATAAAAGCAATAGTTCCGACATGACCCAACACAACTGAAAGATAAATAGTTCGACATCATAAAGTACAATAACAATCAAAGTAAGCCCCACAAGCGGCTTCTTCACTTCATTCATTCTTCATCATTAGGCGGTGGCGGGTTGAACAACGGAGGTGGGTTATACTCGGTCCACCCACTTGCTGCCCCAGGGTTATGCACGTGATACTGGGACGTGGTCAGGTATTCCCACATAGGCTGGTAGCGCTCCATGTGGTATTGCGTGTATTCCCCAACCTGGTGTACCTCCTTCCGAATATGAGACACGTCAGCATGTGTCGCGTCCACTTGGCGCCCAATTCGATACATCTCGTGCATCATTGGGTTAAAATCAAATGGGCCAAGTGGTGGTGGTACTGCTCCTTCCGTGTTCTCGTGCCCCTCTTCCTCCTCATTCGCTTCAACATTTGCCTCCTCATCGTCTTCATTATCTCCAACCTGCACATGACCAACATAAACTCTGTTTTTGGTTAAAATCTTAGCCCGAAACAAGTCATTCATCGTGACCATTTTCCAACCCACAGGTGGACTACACTGTCGAGTCCCCGCTTGGGTCATCACACCCAAAGTCTTTGCTATCCTCGTGATGAAGTGTCCACAAACCATAGGCCCTGCTGCTTGTCGTCCGGACCCTTTCTCGTGCATATACTCAGCCAATGCCCACGGGGCATTCACATATTGTGTCGGGTCCCTTTTATCAAAGAAATACAAAAGCCACAAATCATCAATATAAACCTTATCCTGATGTTGGTAGCGTTGCAAAAAGGAATTGGAGATAGCCTTTTCAAGCACTCGCAACATAGGATTCGTGAGACTGTTCGCTTTATTGGTGGAGGCGTGAGGCCTCTTTCCGGACAAATCAAACCACACATTATCTTTTCGATTTCGGATAACATTCCAATTCCAACTCCCGTTCACAATGTACCCGCTCATGTTACGCCTGTCCAAATATTCCTCCTGGGTAAATAAGCCAGCCAAGTACCCGAAATGTGGGATGGAGACTGCATGAGATTTCCCCCCCCAACCGGAATTTAATGATTTTCGCCTCATAAACTTTATCACCATCGTCAGGTACCGGGTCAACTGTCAAAGTAGAGTAGAATTCTAGACACAGCTCTCGGTAACTGCTCTCGCGGACACTAAACCCTTTCTTCCATACTTCCACCTCAAAAGGTGGGGCTCCATTCGCTCGGATGAACCGTGTCATAAGGTAGGAATTTAATTCCTCAGTTATACCCAATGTCTCTAGCATACCCCATTCCAAAAACTTAGCGGGGTGAACCGCTTTGTCTTGCAGTGCCGCCAAATTGTTGTTAAACTTGATTTTCTCATTAGCAGTGCATCATGTCCACTTGAGCCAAGGATGTGTTTCAGCTCGCATCACCATTGATGCAGCGGATGGAACAGGAGGTCGTGACACTCGATGGGCGGTGGATGATTCTTCCACTTCCGGTGCCTCCACCGCTTGACGTTTACCCTACAAAAGCAAACAAAAACACAAACAAAACAAACTACAATTGTTAGACTAAAAGAAACAAAACAAAACAAAACAAAACAAGACAAATCTCTTTTTTTTTTTTTTTTTTATGAAAAACGTCAGGTCTGGTGCTTTCTTGCGCCGCAACTGTTCCTTCTTGCGGCGCAAGAAGAGCTTTTCAGTTTGGTTCTGCAGCTACAATGGTGAAACCCGACGGTACCTAACCCATACACAAATAATACTGAAACTAAGCTAATTAATGATATCTCCTATCTAATTAACTAATTAAACTCTAAAGAACCCTAATTCAACTTTCCCCCAAATCCATTTCAATTCAAAACCCTAGGTAAACTAAAATGAAGAAATTAAACTTAAGAAACAACATACCGATCTTCCCATGTCGTTAAGTGATTGGAATTGAGAGAAGATTTGAACGAAAATAAATTTAACTTGTCTCCCGTAGGTGTTTTTGCGCCGCTAGTGTGAGAAAAGAAAAGAATAATCGGTTTGAAGGGTTTAAAAGAAAAGAAAATGTTTTTTTTTTTTTCTTTTTACTGCACCTGACTGTGTTGCGGCGCAAATGACTAGACCTGCGGCGCAAATTGTTGACACCAAAATTACTCGCCGCTACTGAATACGTCTTGCGGCGCAAGACGTCCCTCTTGCGGCGCAAGAAGAGAGTTACAACAACTTTTTCGTTTTTTGACTCCTAAATTACTTAGACACTCAAACTTACTTATCCTAATTGACGTTAAACAACTAAAACAACAATATAAATGAAAATAAAATGAAAATGATACTACAAACCGGGATTTAATCCGAAAGTGCTCGTTTTTTCCTCGAGTCATTAGCTTGACTCCTCGTTGTGCCAAGAGCCTAGAACGGGTGAAACCCATCCTCCAACGTCATACCGTTCTCCTCATCCTCCTCACGATAGATTTTTACTCTTTGACCATTAACGATAAATGATCCGCCATCATCCGTTTCTAGCTCCACATAGCCACCCGAAAAGACCCGTCTCACCAAATAAGGACCCGTCCACTTTGATCTCAACTTAGGTGCTTTGAACTTGTATTTAGATTGGAACAAAAGCACCTTGTCCCCTTCCTTAAACTCTTTTCGCCGAATTTTTAAGTCATGAACCATCTTCGTTCTCGCCTTATAAAGAGCGGAATTCTCATACGCGTTCCATCTCAATTCGTCTAACTCATGGAGTTGTAAAAATCTGGTTTCACCACTTGCTATCAAATCCATGCTACATTCCTTAAGCGCCCAATACGCCTTATGCTCTATCTCCATAGGCAAGTGACACGTTTTCCCATATAGCATCTTGAATGGAGTGGTGCCAATTGGTGTTTTGTAAGCGGTCCTAAACGCCCACAATGCTTCGTCTAATTTCTTTGACCACAAAGACGGGTTGTTGTGAACCGTCTTCTCCAATATGCGCTTAATCGCCCGATTAGTGTTTTCGACTTGCCCACTTGTTTGGGGGTGGTAGGAAGTCGAAAACCGGTGTTGAACCCCGTATCTTTTTAGCACTTTCTCCATTTGGGCATTTGCAAAATGGGTTCCCCGATCGCTAATCAACGCCTTTGGCATGCCAAACCTACAAAACAAACTTCTTAAAAAGTCAATAACCACGTTAGCATTATTGGTAGGTAGAGCCTTTGCCTCGACCCATTTAGATACGTAATCCACCGCCACCAAAATGTAGACATTCCTATTCGACGGTTTAAACGGCCCAATGAAATCAATACCCCAAATGTCGAAAACCTCGCACACTTGTATACTTTGTTGTGGCATCTCGTCTCGTTTTGTAACCGTACCTTGCCTTTGGCACGAGTCACAAGTCCTAACCAAAGTATGTGCCTCCTTAAAAATAGTAGGCCAATAGAAGCCCGCATCAAACACCTTCTTACCCGTCACCGATGGACCATAATGCCCTCCCGTTGGACCATGGTGACATTCATCGAGAATTCGCCTAGTATCGACTCCATAAACACATCTCCTCACCATTCCATCGGCACACATCCTAAACAAAAACGGCTCCTCCCAAAAATAGTACTTTGCATCCGAAAATAGCTTCTTCCGTTGTTGATAGGTTAGCTCTCTACTAACAACTCCACCCGCTAGATAATTAGCTATGTCGGCGTACCAAGGACTCCGTTCACCAAATGCCTTCCCAACAAACGCCAATCCTTCATCTGGAAAGGTGTCTCGAATATCCTCCTCATTTAAAGCTCCAAGACTCGGATTCTCCAAACGGCTCAAATGATCCGCCGCCACATTTTCTCTACCCCACTTATCTTGGATCTCCACATCGAATTCTTGCAATAACAAGATCCACCTAATCAATCTCGGCTTCGCATCCAACTTTGAAAATAGAAACTTCAAGGCCGAGTGGTCCGTGAATACCACCGTTTTACTCAATACCAAGTATGATCTAAATTTATCGAAGGCAAACACCACTGCTAATAACTCCTTCTCGGTAGTGGTGTAGTTTTGCTGAGCTTCATTGAGAGTCTTGCTAGCAAAATAGATGGGCCGAAAATGTTTATCAATTCTTTGTCCTAAAACAGCCCCTACCGCAAAGTTACTCGCGTCACACATAAGTTCAAACGGCAAATCCCAATTCGGTGACACTAAGATCGGTGTGTTTGTCAACCGTTCCTTCAACAATTCAAATGCCTTCATACAATCCTCCGAAAATTCGAACTTTGTATCCTTCTCTAACAAACGAGTCATCGGCCTAGTTATCTTTGAAAAATCTTTAAGAAACCGCCTATAAAACCCCGCGTGTCCTAGAAAGCTTCTAACTGATTTCTCATTCGTTGGAGGTGGTAAGTTTGCTATCACTTCAATCTTCGCTCTATCCACCTCAATTCCCGCCTTAGAGATCTTATGCCCCAACACTATTCCTTCCTTTACCATAAAATGGCATTTCTCCCAATTAAGCACCAAATTCGTTTCTTCACACCGTGCTAACATTTTATCCAAACTTTCCAAGCACCCATCAAACGAACTCCCATAGACCGAAAAATCGTCCATAAAAACTTCCATGGAGTTCTCAACCATATTCTGAAAAATCGCCATCATACACCTTTGAAATGTTCCCGGTGCATTACATAACCCAAATGGCATCCTCCTATACGCAAAAGTACCGAAAGGACAAGTAAAAGTTGTTTTCTCTTGGTCCTCGGGATCAATTGGAATTTGAAAATAACCCGAGAAACCATCGAGAAAACAATAGAACTCGTTTTCGGCCAACCTCTCAATCATTTGATCCATAAATGGCAAGGGAAAATGGTCCTTTCGCGTCGCCTCATTCAACCTCCTATAATCAATACACACTCTCCACCCAGTTACCGTCCTCGTAGGCACCAACTCGTTCTTCTCGTTAAGCACAACGGTCATTCCCCCTTTCTTGGGCACACAATGGACCGGACTAACCCAAGGGCTATCCGCTATCAGGTAAATAATACCTGCATCCAAGAGCTTAACAATTTCCTTTTTGACCACATCTTGCATATTCGGGTTAAGTCTCCGTTGTCGTTGGACAACGGGTTTTACATCATCCAAAAAGTTGATTTTATGTTTACAAAAATCAGAACTTATTCCCGGAATATCCGAAATGCGCCAAGCGAAAGCTTTTTTATGGCTTTTAAGGATTGTTAGTAATTTAACTTCTCGTCTTCCGAAAGTGAAGACGAGATAATAATTGGGAGATTAGAATTACCATCTAAAAATGCATACTCTAGATGTTCCGGTAATTGCTTAAGTTCCAAATCCTTTGGGGGATCTTCAATGGAGGTTTTGATCCTCGCCCCTTCGTTAATTACTAGCTCCTTCACTTCACTCGAGCTTTCCTCTTCTTCCGCCTCTTCTTTGCCAATGGAATTCAACATTTCCATCTCCGCTTCTTCTTCCAAAATACCTTCCCAATCGAGATCATAATCCGCTTCATCTATAACGTCAATTCTAAAACAAGATTCATCAGTAGAATAAGAATGTTTCATAGCTTGATTTAGAGAAAATGTTGCCCTTTCATTACCCAAACCCAAAGAAATTTCGGTATCCCTAACCCGGATGATAGCATCCGCGGTATTTAAAAATGGTCTACCCAAGATGAGAGGAACTTTTTCATCCTCCTCCATCTGGAGAATAACAAGATCTACGGGATATAGAAAATCTCCAACCCGTATGAGCATATTTTCGGCAATACCCAATGGATATTGATAAGATCGATCGGCCAATCTTATGCTCATACGTGTTGGTGTTAAAGCATTTGAAGACAATTTAGTGTACATTAAGTTAATGCTTGCCCCTAAATCCGCTAATGCACTAAAGGTAAAAGTATCATTAAAAGTGCAAGTCAACAGAAAACTTCCTGGGTCTTCAAGTTTCGGTGGAATAGACCTCTTCACAATCGCCGAGCATTCGGCATTTAGAAACGCGGTGATTTTCTCCATGTAATCACCTTTCCCGCTCACTAGCTCCTTCATGAATTTTGCATAATTCGGCATACCTGCAATAAGATCAACTAAAGGAACATTAATCCTAACAGTTTTCATTAATTCGATAAATTTACCATATTGTTCCTTTTTCTTTTCCTTTCGAAGCCGATGCGGATATGGGATATGTGGCTTATATGGCCCTTTTGCTTCGATTTCCAGCTCCTTTTCTTTGCTAAGAACCATTGGTTCCTTCCCGTGCCTCGACTCCATTTCTATCTCTTCCTCGTCGTCCGAATCACTATCTACGGGTTCCTTGTTCTGTATACTCCCTTGTTGCGGCGCAAGGGATTCATGTTGCGGCGCAAATGGATGGTCATCGACAATTGGGTCAGCTACTGAAGACGTGTTGCGGCGCAAGTGGTCCTTGTTGCGGCGCAACAAGACGTTTCCAGCTGATTCTTTCGCTTTCTCTTTGTTCAGCACCGTTTCTTGGTTCCCCCCCATACTTAGGCCCAGACCTAGTCTCAACAACGTTTACATGCTCATCCCGATTGTTAGGGGGTACATACTTCGACCCTTGGTTTGACGATCCTCCGTTATTGTTTTGGTTTTGCCTCGGGTTTGGTTGGGTTGAACTTGGCATTTGACCCGTTGGTCGGTTTGAGAATTTCTCACTTAGTCTTTCAAATTTTCGTTCCAAGTCTTGCACGTTGGCTTGAGTGTTCCTTTGGCTTTGCTCCCATTTCGCGGTGAATCCCTTCATTGAGTTAGCCATCAAATCGTTTGTTGCCTTTTGGGAGTAAACGAACTCTTTCATCATCTCCTCGAAATTCGGTTCATTATTCTCCTCCTTTTGTTTCGACCTCATTTCTATTGCCCCGGTTTTGATTTCCATACCCACTATTTCCCCGGTTTTGATACCCGTAGTTGGCATAGTTGGCTTCTTCGTTTTTCGGCTCACAATCATCCGTATAATGAGGTCCCCCACATTTCCCGCAACCATTTTTCACCAAGTGGACATCCTTCTCCAAACGACCCATTCGATTTTTCATTTCTTCACCCAATGACTTAATTTCGTTTACAACTTCCTTGTTGCTACTACTACTACCTCCTTCTTCGACTTGGTTTACCGAGCCCCTTACTCTCCTATTCCTAGTCACTCGGTCCCTAGCAATACGAGCTTGGACTTGATCTTCCATCATCCGGTGTGCCTCATTTGGTGACTTGTATAAGAAACTACCACCACCCGCTATATCCAAGTCGTGTTGAGAACGGCTATCCAAACTATAATAAAAAATGTCAATCACTTCATCACGATCCAAGTCATGCCCATGGCAATTCCTCAACAATTCCTTAAGCCTAATCCAAGCATCCGTTATGGTCTCGTTATCCCATTGTTGAAAAGAACGGATTTGGTTCAATAGCTTCCTACGCAAGATGGGTGGGAAAAATCTCGTCACAAAAAGCTCCCTCATTGCTTCCCAACTTTCAATTGTTCCCGGCTCTAGCTCATTAAACCACGTTTTCGCCTCTCCCGTGAGAGACGATGGAAACAAACTTAGCATAACGCTTTCCTCTTGACCCGCTCCATACCAGAACATTCTGCATGTCTCTATGAAATTCGCTACATGTTTGTGCGGGTCGGACTTAAAGTGCCCATCAAAAGTACTATCTTGAATCATCTTAAGGTGGTGACCTTTAACCGAAAAATCAGCCCCCAAGTCCGGTGCTACAATGGCCGACCCATTCGTTTGTGGTACTATCCTATTCCTATTGATCATCGGTATGTCAAAAGGATTGGGTGGGTTGTTTTCCACTATAGGCATACCATTTTCCCCGTTTCCTTCCATCTCTTCTTCAAAAACAATTTCAAACTATAAACAACCGATGCGGCTGCTCCTAAACCTCGTTTCCGCAAAAGTTTTTCCGGATCCGAAAGAGGACTATGCACTTGTTTCCCTTGGGATCTCGTGTACATCCACAATCAATAATCCTGAAAATC